>CAEFZP010005710.1:0-442500 GCA_903064625.1 Mallotus villosus
TGAATGCATATGTGCAACAAAGCACAGCTAATCATCTCTCAGCACAGCAGTTAATTGCAGAATTATGAGCATAAGCTCTGTCCTATAAGCCGATTACCTACGTAACAGTGCAGTATCCTCTAATCAATATAAACTCTAAATATGAGTCTGTCATCTATGAATGCCAAGGTTGGTCATTGGATCTGTTATATTCCTTTTGTTACTATAGTGGCAGTTCATGAGTTGTGGATTGAATGTTGTGGTAAGAAACTAAATTGTGTCAAGGTGGTGTTTGAAATTTAAAGTCAAACAGTGGGCTCATCTTGTGACCGAAAGTCTCAGGTCATTAATATATACAGAAGTTAAACACAGCAAAATAAAAGTGCTTGCGTATGATAATTCTGCTTTTCGATTACCGAAGGACAAAATCTGATTATTATCAAAGAGAGCCCACCATTCACTAGATGGCAAAGCAATTCCTCTGGCACACAGATTATCTAGCTCTCAAAGCCTCTGGATCCCAGGCGGTCAAGTCTCCAGCCAGTAATCACAAGACCTCCTTCAGAATGACAACAGATAACAAACAAGCAGAGACTGCACAGAAACTGACCCAAACAATTATCATCATATCAGCTTTCACATTCTGACAGTGCAATAACTTCCAATAACCACAAACTGTGTAGATACCGTGTAAGTAAAGCAACTCTTATGCATCAAGTAATTTATGTGAGCATGAGTGCGTACTTTACATGTCTGTGTGTTTGTTTGTGTGTACATTTGAATAATTGTTCTGTTTAGTTTTATTTGAGTTGACAAATAACCTATGGCAGGTATTTTCTGTGCAGTTTAGAATGACCTTGAGCGTTTGTTAGCCTTTTAAAGAGTTTTCTTTGACACATCACACAAGCATTACAATGGCCACGCCAGTTAAATTATTCTATTTTGCAACGGTATTCAAAAACATCAATAGGGAAGTATCCAAGAGCAGTAGTGTATTGTTTAGTAAATCGTCAGAACAGTTTCAGTTGAGTTCATTCTTCTGTCGTTTATGCTTGCTGTTTAGTATTCTATTCCTTGCTACATTCAATTTCGTTGTCCAAACTACTACTGTTGTATTTCACATCATGAATCAAGCAAGAGGAATAATACAGTTATTAAATGCACTGCACCTAAAGAGAAAGCACAATACCTAGACTACCAGATGTTCTATATCAGTTTCAGAGCCTGGGCTTTGGTAAGCAAGGCCTCAGGAAACACGTCTGCGGCCGCTAGGAAACAGTATCCCCAGTTGGGGACAACAACACAAAGTTAAATCCAATACAAGACCAAGGTCGCTGTATAGAGAATACGTTCTTAAATCACTTGGCCTGTGTTGCCAGGGTTGTGACTGGGACTGTTTCGCTGGTTGGAGAGCAGAGCAAATGATGTGTCGTTTTTCGCTCCGTTCTGAGTTCCTAACATTGTGTGGCTGAGCAAGGTAGAAACAGAATGCTGTGGGTTCAGGTGTCAGGGGGTCAGGTGATACACACAGAGATGAATATTAGGTGACCATCGGCGTGGAAACAAGGGCAACACGACAGCAGTATGTCTTTGTCAAAGTCCAAAGCAGCACCTAGTTATGTATGAGTCTGTGCTATCACTAGACAAAGTAGCATTAACCTTTTAGTTATTGTATGTGCGTGTCTTGCATTGTTTACTGAGTGCAACTAAGCAGAGTCCAACACGTTATACCCTTATTGAACATTTTGAGACATTTCTATTCAGGAGTTTTTTTTGGCAAAACAGCAATGCTGAGACGGTGAAAACAGAAAAACCCACTATCACTTAGTTCAACATAATTGCAGTTATACGAGCAGCTCTTAGCAATCATAAACATCTTGAGCAGGCACCTATGGCTAACTAAAAAGAGTAGTGGGAACCCTATGTCTCCATATTTACACAGCAGATAGCACATTCAGTCGTTCGGAGGGACCCATTACAAACAACAGACACACTGCAATCAATCCAAATAATTCTCAATTACTGTAACAAAAAGACCTCTCAAACTCTTCAGTGGTCAGATAAGTAATGGGCCAATTTCCCCTCATTTCATATGGGTGAAATAACTATGATTTGTATTTTTGGAGCCCCACCAAGATCACAAATTTGCCCATTTGTAAATCCAATCTCAGTAAGAATGTTTTTCTCTGTTGAAATGAAGAAATACGGTTTAACTACATGCTCCTATGGTTCTTCCCATTGGCACATATTTGCTTTTCACAATGCATGCTTCATGTTTTGGCTACACACATTGTTTTTGGGGCTATCTCGTTGTTTATGATCACTGACCTATGCACTTTTGTAAAGCTCTCTCTTGAAAGTCGCTTAGGATAAAAGTGTCTGCTAAATGAATACATGTAAATGTAAACATAGCTATGGTATTGACTTCATGGCCACTACTTATATTAAACAACTCATCTAATATTTAAATCTAATTCCCTTTCTGGATTTTCTTTGCCGCCCCCATAACAGATGACAGATGACAAAGAAACAGTACTGCAGGGAATGCCTGAGTGAGTGTGCGTGTGCGTGTACGAAGCCATATACTGGATACGTGCATATGCGTTTGTGTACCCAAGAGGTGTGGCTACTTGCTGGTTCTGGGTATACTGTAAATCTTGGAAGGACTCAGTCAAGACTCAAGAGCTTGCAAAAACAGTATTTCATCATGCTGATGACAGTAAATATCAACAAACAGTGCATACTTACACAAATATAATGAACTATAAACGTACAAACAGTAGCGTTGTTATTTTATAGTATATGGTGCCTTTCAAAACAGCATACAAAGACCTGTTTACCGAGTACTGGGGGGTATTCCAGGTAGCCGGTTTTGTGAAAACTCTGAGTTGTTTAACCCTGAAAACAGGCAAACTCCTAGGTTTCCGTTCCAGAAAGAGAGGTAACGAAACCTTTTGGTAAGTAGCCATGGTAACTTACGCTGTGAAACTAACCTGGGGCCTGTACTACGAATCAAGATCAACATGCTCTGGATTACTCTCAGTTACCCGGCTACACAAAGCGAGACAATCGCAATCACGATTAACGGTATCACGACGGCGGTTATCAACTCTCTAACTCAACCCAGATCTTTCTAATCTAGAGATGTGCGCGTTCACATAAAGGGGCGGTGTTTGCACCGTATATCCAATCGCAAACACGGACAAAACAAGAGCCGCATATGTCACGGAAGAGGAGCGGACATTCCGGACAATAATCGTACAAACTTTGTCTACTCCTCCTGCGTGAAATATTGTTACACAAACATATCAGGTATACAGACATATGATACAGGCAAAAATCAACGAATTCGCTGCTGCTAAACTGGTAGAAAATAGCAGACGCTGTAAATGCGTAAGCTACATGATTTATTGATATCACTGTCCCAGGCACAAAATGTGACCATAATTACACGTGTGCATTCCATAACGTTAAACGTTTGTTGCTGTATTATTTTAGTTGCAACCCTGGAAGTGGCAAACGATCGTGGGAGGAAATAAAACATTTATATAAAAACATAATTCAAAATGGTAAGTAGCAGTAGGCAATACTTACTGGCTTAATTGCCAGTACCTTTTGTAAGATATTGGTATAGCTACAAAGGGCCCATAGAACAATGAAATTGCTTGCAGCCAAGAGGAAGAAAAAATAGACAACTGGGGGGGGGCCCTCCTCCACAGGACTTCACTCTTGCTGAGGAGCTGGCCCTCTCAAGCTATCAGGGTCGCCCCATGATGGAAGGAGTGGAAGGGGGCATTTCTTCAGACACTGGTGGCAGCAGCTCGGAAACCCAGGCATATGTATGTTTCAAGTGATCTATGTGACCATGTTCATTCAACAATTATTTATAAATATTGTAGAAGTGAAATGTAGAATGAGAATCAGAAAGGGATTTATTCGCCATGAAAGTTTGCACAGACAAGGAATTTGCTTTGGCAGGAAGGTGCATACAATAAACACATAGGAACCTTAAATGTAAATATGTGAACTATCTAAGGGTAAATAAACTAGCAATACTAAGTAGAATGTATTACTGTCCTCTGCAGTGACAGGAAATATAGTGGTGTTGCTGCCACCATCCACTGTCGTCCCACTGTGCCATACAGAGGTAACCATGAAACTAATAGTCATACGCCAGTACGTATGCCATATGTGGTTGTTGAATATTGATCAAATATGCCATTTACTTTCTCAAGTGGAGGTCCTAGATGATCAGGAAACTGTGCCTGCCTGCTCAGAGAGCATTTTGGGGGTACACTTTTTGTAATGACTTACTAATGGTGGTGGTCTGAACATAACATGAGACATAAGTCCTTAAAGTGCTCATTTCAAATATAAATCAATTGATTAAATTGCTATGGTGTTAAACTCAGCAGGAAGAGGAACTTGTTCCTCCCCCTGAGCATAGGGCCTCCACCTCAAGGCCAAGACAAAGACACAAGGTATAAGCATTGAACCTTGAAACACAGTAGTCAAATGGACACCTTCAACTTTCTCCAAGTGTGCCTTACAAAGGGACAATGTTCTTTATTTGTTTCAGGTTGGAGCAGACAATGTGAGGGCCCTGTATAAAAGAACCCTGGAGCTTGATATAGAGTATAAGAGGCTTTTAATTAAAAAAACAAGGCTGGAGCTAGAAAACTGGAATATGAGAAGAGATAGTACATGACTGAATGACACTAAACTTAGTTACACTGACATTATATTTCTGTGTTCCTAGGAAAGGGAGAACACATGAGGATGTATTTGTTAAACTTTTTTCTACGTTTTGGTGTTTTTATACCAGCCACAGGTTTTTTTGTTGTGTCTTTTGAGTCTTTTGTGGGTAGTGAAATGATCATTGTAGGCTACGTATACACTTTGTTCTTTTTGGTTTGAAATGTTTTGGTTGAAAGAAACCCAACATTTTGATATGGAAATAATTAGAAAGTGGGTCAAAGCAACCCAAGGACAGCAGAAGGGGAGACACGTACCCCATTGAATAGGAATAACATATCAACATGACACTACATAAAAGTACCCGTAGCGAAATAACGCAACGCTATGCATTGCATATGCACATTCTAAGCATTGCTAGTCTATGTACTTTTCCTATAGTTAGATCTCATATTATTTTTTTAGGATTCCTATATGTTTAACGAAGCACCTTCCTGCCAAAGCAAATTGCTCGTCTGTGCAAACTTTCATGGCGATTAAAACCCTTTCTGATTCTGATGTTCTGGCTGTTCTGAGCGCACCTGTCAATATCCGCGCACCAAGCTCCACATCTTCTATGAACGGTAACGCCATTATCCTCAAAAATGTGTTAGTGGGCGGGGCTTTTATACCGGTTGATCTCTGATCTCCAACTATAACCTGCTCCCGACCAGGTTAGCCGTTCAGCATATGTTCCCATGGCGATCTACCCCGATAACAAGTGATCCACCTTCGTAGTACAGAAAACCCGGGGTTGAACCTGAAGTTACCTCGCTAACGCCAAATCTTGCTTCGTAGTACAGGCCCCTGGTCGCGAGCAGGTTAGTTCCATGCCAAACTCTGAGTTTTACCTATCCCCTCCCACTTTCTGAGTTTGATAGCGTTGGAAGACATGGGATATCGTTTCCTGGTTCAGCCGAGCGATCTCGAACAAAATTAAATTCGCTTAGTTATACGCCAGGAGACGATTTTAAGACTGCGATTTGATGTGCTTTAATTCCCTGATGAATACCTAAGTTAACGTTACCGTTTCCCGTCACGATCTGTAATTTATTTGAGCAACATTCTCAGCCCTTGGGTCTTCATCGCTAGTGTTATACGCCGTGGACGTGCACACAGAATTGACCAAAAGCTTTTTGGCACTGAAATAAAGAAAAATCATTTAAATTGTAGGATTTGGTCTTCTTCATTGCCTACAAATAGAAATCTAACAATGAGTAGCCTTCGTTTGAAGGAAGATGGGAAACTGAACAGTAGGCCTATTAACATTAACCGAATAATGCCAATAGCCTACCAATTGCAGTTATTTGAATCTTTGGGTTAAATCAAAGCAAGAATGGTCAAATTAAGGTGAAATAATATAATCATGTAATCATATTGCAAATGAATGAAATCAATGAAAGTTAACTAGGCCTACTCTACCATGACTAGGCCTATTGTAAACCAGAGATACAAAGCCAGAGTTGAGGAGAAGGTCTCAGGAGATCAATCATCCACAGAAAAATGCTTCACAATTCCTTTTAATACCCAAGAACAACTACAATCACACCACAATCTTGACCCTTTCTTATCAACGTGACTATGGTACAGTAAGTTACACAATGAGATGTGAGAGCCATCAAGTTGAGAATCCATCCAGTAACTCCATAGTTTACCATATGAGAGGTGGGGGCAGGTTGATAGCCTTACAAGGTCAGCCTTTATTCTTCTGCCCTAAGTACACCATCTCTTGGTCAAAATAGAAATTCAGCAAATTCAACAATTAATATTCATATAGGTTATTGTTCCTACAATTATTTTATTATCACCTGTGACCATGCATCCTCCCAAAACTGGAGTTCCAGTAAATCTTTTTCGAGATTAGTCTTTATTCGTCTACCCTAAGTAGGCCTACACCATCTCTTGGTCAGTTTTTGGCACTTTCTTCATGAGGTACAGTTTGTACAACTCATTTATTTGTAACTATATAGGAATACATGAGATTACATTAGCTACATTTCACAGTTCCACATGCAAAATACACCTGCCATTAAATGAACATCTCACTGTAGCATCCATGCTCTGTTCAACAGGATTAGAATGTGCAAATCGTTTTTATACGATGTAAATAATAGTAAGCTACATGGGGAGAGAACTACCAGCTACCACATAATTCTCTGCATCCATTTCTACGGCAGAAGTCAATGTTTTTTCGTCATCATCATCTTTTGATGAAAAGCATTCTGTTGGGGAAACTGCTTGAAATAGGCACCAATTGATATTGAATTAGTATCATGTCGAATATGATTAAAACCAAGGTGACGTCGAGGCTACAATCACAAGCGTATAGCCTAAGCAAATATGCATTACCTGCGTAGTATGTTTTTATATTTAATAAAACATTGAACCTGCTATTTTATTAAGGCCACCACTTTTTCTCCTGTAACACTAACGGACAGTTGGGCTAAATGTTCAATGTATGGACTGGCTATTATATTCAAATGTATGCTCGGCAGCAATTGTCTCCCACGCCACTTGCATACGCTGCTACAGCCGTGTTGCTTTTTTCCGGAAAATGTAGGCCTACTCGACCATAAACACGAAATGAAACTTGAATCTGAAGTTTGGTGACGTAGGACAACGTTTTTTGTCGCCGGGTGGCATGGTGGATCCTAGTATCGGAGCTCCATTGATGTTGGCTTTCAATAGTTCTCATGCCCGCGCTTAACTCTGAGTTGACGTACTCGAGTTGAGTTAACTAATTCATATCAGCTTTTCTGGAACCGAATTCTCAGAGTTTCTCATGTTAGAGTAACTCAACTCAGAGTTCAGGGTTAATCTCAGAGTTTGTTAAACCCGCTACCTGGAATACCCCCCTGGTGTCCAGTCCACAAGTAGTCTAACGTGTCCACAACCTCAGCCAGTAGAAAAGCTATAGGGGGTTGGGCTCTGTCGGTGTTAAGACTGAGGGTTTGTTCCACCATCAGTCTGCTCTTGGACTCGCTGAGTTTGAGACCACAGTAACGAACGGGCATCTAAAAGCAGGAAGAGATTAAACAGAAAGCCAGCAGAGAAAAATAATGCACATTGGAAGAAGTTCTTAAGGGAGGATATTATTTGTCAGAAGCTTGATATTAAATCATCAGAAAAACACGTCCACGCAATATTTTCGAGAAGACTCGCAGAACTGTCCTGTCAACGTGGGCTGTCCCGTGTAGAAGCACATTTCATGGTAAGTTTTTTTGTTACTTTGTTGCTTAATGACAATACTTTCCCGACACAACGTATGTTGTGACATGTTAAGTTGCAGTGATTTTTTAAATTTCCTACGACGACTAATATTAATAAATAAGTTGCTTTCAATGATACAGACGAAAAAAAGAAAGCGTTGCTCGAGCAGATACATCAAGCGCTCAACAAAAACACAGGTGTGCGTAATGTATTAGATTAGCCTACACGAAGGTTACAAGACAGGCTCGGCGATCCTCTTATGAAAACTTATGTCTTATCAAAATATAGTCGTCTTTGTTTTTGTGCCTTTTATGTAGACGGAGATGAAAAAAACGTGGGCTAGAATCTGAGAGAAATCTGCTTTAAGAACCATTTAACAAGACTACGTCACCTCGTCAGAAATGACCCCTTCGATTTAGATTTTCAAAATTATCACCCATGTCTCGTGCAACGCCAGAACTGACCGGTTAGTTGGATAGGCAAAACAACATCTCAGCATGGCCATGTGGAAACCTGGTGTTGTGAACGCTGTCATCCACTGCTTCCTCGAGACGTGTCCTCTTCAGGGTACCTATGTTCCTTCTTTGTTTTACTGCCCTCAATCTCTATCTGTATCTTATCTCAACTGAAAGTGTTGTACATTAGTGGGGTTTGAGAACTCCATATTGTGTGTGACGTATGCAATGTCCCATTCTTTCTCAACTTATGTTCTGGCTTTGTGGTTGTGTGTGTGTGTATTAATCCCACTTGGTTGGGTCTTACTTTCTGAGTCTCACCTTTTCATATTTTTTATAATATCTGAAATTTTTGATCGCAAACAGGTGTTGCTTTTATGAGCAGTCTATCTTGATCTCTCTCTGACCCACTTCCTTCTAGCTGGCTCTTTAACAATCACGATGGGCTTGACTTAAACACATTCTGTCGTTGCTGAATTTCCAGTGAGAGTACATTCTCAAAACCTTCTGTCACTCTCAAATCTATTTCTAACTTCATTTCAGTGTCTCTAAATTCTGAAAGTGTGACTGTCTCAACAAAATCTCTGGTTGAGGGGTTTTGGCAGAGACTGAAACTGTTGGTTAGATAAGATAACAGCAGGATCTTTTTTTGGGGAAAAAAAATATAATGAGGGCTTGTTTATGTAATTAGTTACTAAGCATGTCTACCATTTAGTGGGTGGCTGCCGCTAAGATGGATCCTGTGTAAACAAAGACAGTGCACTTGGGGAAATATGTTGTTGGCGTTCTAATTTCAACAAAGTCAAATGCTTACTCAGTCAAACTGGGGGTGTTTGGGGACTGTTGGAGGCCACATATTTGCATTTGTAATTTCTCAAGAGATCCAGGCAGGCACAGTGCTTTCCCCAAGTCTTTACTGAACTGCTGCCTAAGCTTTAGTAGGCCTACGGTGTTGGCACGTCCATAATTCTTATCAGCATGTTTAGTACAGCAACTGGGAGATAAAGTGATTTAGCTATCTGGATTTCTCTCTTTCCTCTCTCCCTCAAGTCAAGCAAGTCTAGGGACAGACAACTTATTTTTTCTTTCAAGGTTGCCCATTTCTTCCTTCGTAACTTCATGTTTTACATGAACAGGCCCTCCCTTCCTCTCTCTTTCTTTTTTCTCTCTTATTCTCGTCCACCTCCCCATCCCTCCCCATCCCTAACGTTAACCCATCAGCAGAATAACTTGCTGCTGCTGTTTGTTCACTTTCATGGACGAGTATGCTTTGTTGTCTTGAGAGCCTCCCTGGCCCTCCCTCTTCATCCCCCCTGCCCTCCCTCTGCATCCCCCCCTGCCCTCCCTCTGCATCCCCCATGCCCCCCCTCTGCATCCCCCCTGCCCTCCCTCTGCATCCCCCCTGCCCCCCCTCTGCATCCCCCCTGCCCTCCCTCTGCATCCCCCTGCCCTCCCTCTGCATCCCCCTGCCCTCCCTCTGCATCTCCCCTGCCCTCCCTCTGCATCCCCCCTGCCCTCCCTCTGCATCCCCCCTGCCCTCCCTCTGCATCCCCCTTGCCCTCCCTCTGCATCCCCCCTGCCCTCCCTCTGCATCCCCCTGCCCTCCCTCTGCATCCCCCCCTGCCCTCCCTCTGCATCCCCCCTGCCCTCCCTCTGCATCCCTGCCCTCCCTCTGCATCCCCCCTGCCCTCCCTCTGCATCCCCCTGCCCTCCCTCTGCATCCCCCCTGCCCTCCCTCTGCATCCCCCCTGCCCTCCCTCTGCATCCCCTCTGCCCTCCCTCTGCATCCCCCCTGCCCTCCCTCTGCATCCCCCCTGCCCTCCCTCTGCATCCCCCCTGCCCTCCCTCTGCATCCCCCTGCCCTCCCTCTGCATCCCCCCTGCCCTCCCTCTGCATCCCCCTGCCCTCCCTCTGCATCCCCCTGCCCTCCCTCTGCATCCCCCCTGCCCTCCCTCTGCATCCCCCTGCCCTCCCTCTGCATCCCCCCTGCCCTCCCTCTGCATCCCCCCTGCCCCCCCCTCTGCATCCCCCTGCCCTCCCTCTGCATCCCCCTGCCCTCCCTCTGCATCCCCCTGCCCTCCCTCTGCATCCCCCCTGCCCTCTTGGCAGGTAATCATCAGCCTAGGAAGCTGTGTGCCCTGGATGCCTCCTCCTGCCTTCTGTAATACTCCATTTAGACGCATAAAGTTTGTTTGGGTGACCTAACCATGCATTGTATGTATGGTTTCATTATTAATCGTATCATGTGTCTATCTGTGTGCATAGGCCTACTGTATGTGTAGTGCTTTGCTTTGTCATCTTGAGGAATTTAATTCATCCCGTGTGCCAGTAAAACTAAGGGAAGGGGGAGAAAAAAGGGGTTTCTGTAATTTTACCAGCTCTCATATTTTAAGATGGTGTGCATGGGTAAGTGATACTCAAGTCCTCTAGGTGCTCTGGGTTGTGTCTTTGAGAGACATTGAAACTGAAGGTCAAGTCCTTCTCCCTGGGCATACGGAACAAGAGGCCTATTTGAATTAACTTTATACGTCAGCGCAATATCTTGAAAACGGCATGGGAGCAGTGTAAACACAGGGAGAGTGAATGCTGTGTCATTGTGTTTTGTAGTGTTTTTTTTTAAAGAGACTGAGAGCCGATACTCCGTTCTGTGGGTTGCTTGTTTTAGTTCCCAGAACACACCCTCTGTTCCTCATTCTCCTGTAATTCGTATTGTTGTATAGCTTTCCACTCACTAAACCACAGTACGTTAAACAGCTTGAGACAACATCACTTTAGAGGAAACTGTTCATTCTGAAGTAGTCTGTGAAACGTTAGACCTTTTACGGGGCAGGGAGTCGGCCGATCACAAAGGAGTTTATCATGCTGACCAGATCGGCACTTTAGGGAGGTTCTGACTAGAGAAGGCTTATAAAGGTTTTTGCTGTGGCGTGGCAAACTACCTCAGCGACCTGGAGGAGGCTCATGTACTGACTTCACAAAACACTGAGGACTGTGAGGTCTTCGCCTCTAAACCTCTCACCTACCTCCTCATCTCACGTGTGTGTCTGTGTGTGTGTGTGTGTGTTTTGGTGTTTGACCCCCACGACCACCAAATGGGGCACATGAACAACAGAGTGACATTCTCCATACTAAGCTGAGAGAACAGCTGGCCTGCACAGCTGCACAGGGCGACAGGAGGGGTTACAGTCACCCTGGACCGCGGCCCTGGCCCCTGAGACGGGCTCAGCGCTCAACACGTCACGTCCTCTACTGTAGGTCTTAAAGTGTGGACTTGTGGTTGGATGAACTGCTACTCTTGAGTGTGGACCTCGTTCAGGGTTGTTCTCTGTTGGAGAGAGAGAAGGGAGGTGTGGTGACATGGCCTCTGAATACTCTAAAGGCCTGTAGGGTACAAAGGGAGACTACCGTGGAAGATCCTCTCACATTTGTCTTTATACCTGGCAGGTTGAAAGAAAAGGCCCATTTATCTGGTGAGGGGGACAGCTTTTACGTCTCCAACTGCCACATACTGTCAGCTCCTCCCTCGGCTGCCTGACTAATTGCCTCATTTTGATGCAAATGGACCATGGAACTCACAATACTCAGTGTCTATATTTAATATTTACCTTTCTGTCCTACTCCAGTTTTCTACCTATAACCTCTTACCTGCTCCACTGTCAACTCTGATGATGACGAACAAAACTAAAGATACTGTAGCGATGGGACATTTTAGCTGCCATTCTGCAGACATTGTCCAGACTGTCAAGTTTGAGCTGGTAGGATTACTTGGGCAGGTTGCAGGGGAGGGAGGCAAGATTTTGTTATCTTTGGACTACCCCGGTCCCTGCCATCGGGTTATATCTCTAAATAAGGTGTAAGGAATGTTCTTTTTCAGAGAAGCTCAAGATCCACCACAGACATTTTCTATATTGGGGGAAAATGTGATTGTTTTATTCACATCTTTAGATATTACATTTCTTGAAAATAAAACAACATTTTCCAAATTGTGTGGGCATGGTGGCTGGTGTGGGCTTGGTGGCTGGTGTGGGCATGGTGGGTGGTGTGGGCATGGTGGGTGGTGTGGGCATGGTGGCTGGTGTGGGCATGGTGGCTGGTGTGGCTGGTGTGGGCATGGTGGCTGGTGTGGGCATGGTGGGCATGGTGGGTGGTGTGGGCATGTGGGCTGGTGTGGGCATGGTGGGTGGTGTGGGCATGGTGGGTGGTGTGGGCATGGTGGCTGGTGTGGGCATGGTGGGTGGTGTGGGCATGGTGGGTGGTGTGGGCATGGGGGCTGGTGTGGGCATGGTGGGTGGTGTTGGCCAGCCAAGCCGTCCTGTCCTCATCATCTCCATCTGCTGTTTTTCCCTTGACCTCTTGGTCTGAGGTTTTCTGCACTGTAATTGTGTCCAGTGGAATGGAGGTATCAGGCTTATGTAACTGGGACGATCCCTCCCTGAGGTTATTTGTTTAGTTATTTTTATATACACTTCTTACTACGCGATGATTTCTGTCCTGAATATCCCCCTGCTGAGGGAGAGAAACACACACCTACTCTCTCTCTCTCACACACACACACAAACACACAAACCTCCTTCTCGCATGCATGCACACTTATGTACCCCCAAGAACAAGCACCAACCATCGGACAAACATAGCAATAGTTGCTGACCACACCAGCACGAGTTGAGTCATTGAGTGTGATAGGTGAGTGTAAATAGTTTGTAGTGTCAGAAGGAGAGGCACAGGGTCTGAGGTGGTGGCGGGCAACTTGGGGGGCAGACGTGTCATACCATTGCATAACGGCTTATGCTGAGGTGAACTGGGTCTGAAGTAATTAGTCTGGAGAGCTGTTCTGCTTGCTTCGCTGCCTCCCAGCAAGCTCCAGTGCCACGCTGGGAATGAGGGTGGGATGGAGACAGACATGGGGGCTTTAGCTCCTGCCTACCCGCCCCTGTATTCTTCTAATCTCTCTGTTCTTTCTTCCTCTCCCTCAGATGTGTAGAGGAAGGGGTGCAAGGCATTCCACCGTGTTTCCTCTCCTCACTGGGGAGAGTGGACTAGGGTGGAAATGAATGGAATTTTGTTCAGTGTGCTTTCTGGGAGAAGGGAAATGGTTGAGGTTTGGCTTGACTTGTGGTAAATGAGGATCTCTGAGAAAATAAACAATGTTTGGGAGCGTTTTTGGCAGTGTGTGTTGCTTGACTCCTTGTAAGCCTTCCTGTGGTATGTCTTGGGTGTCTTCACAGCAGTTGATATACCTTATGGTCAAAACAACATTGTATTCAGTAAACACATACTCACCTGTAGAACAGAACGACACGTTCATTTAACAGTCTTAGAGTGCCGTCTTGCCTTCGGAACACTTCTTATCATTCATGCTCACGAACTGCTGTTTCATCACTTCCTCATCGCCTCTCCTTGGCCTTTGTTCAGGGTGTGGTCTCATCACTCTGTGGTCGGCTGGCTTGGCCTTGGCACAGAGCAGTAGAATAATAAACCAGCGAGTGGAGGGAAGGGGGGGGGGCGGTGGTGGGGGTGGGATGGGGGGCTGGCAGTGTTTAGATACATAGGAAGTGGGCCCCCGCCCTGCCTGTAGTGACCAGTAGGAGAAGGCAAGCGTACTGTAGACAACCATTCATTAAATGACCTTTGCCATATTCAGATGAATATTTTTACACTAATAGGTATTCTGACCCAGATTAAGGGATAACTGCTTTAGGCCTGTGTGTGTTTGCTGTTTGAACTATATAGCTTAATTTGCTGCGTAGTTTGCAGCAGAGCCTTAGAGTTGAGGCTTCACTGGGTTCAATCCTGTATTTTGGGGCGAATCTGTGTGGATATTGCTGCCCTTCCGGCCTGCAGATTATGGTACTTAATCTCTGTCCTCACTGTTTTTTTTCCTCCTCTCCTCTTCTGAACTCTAAGCCGTCAGTCAACAGTGTCTGTTTTTAGAAGATGTTAACATCTGGTTTTGGACTCTGTTCATCTGGAGAGAAAACATTGTGGCTCATACACGAAATATCATCATCCAGCTAGGGTGGCAATCTATTTGATTGCTGGTTTGCACAAAATACATTAACTTTGAAGTAGGGGATTAGGTCTCTGACCTAGACTGGAATGATTCTACATTGAGCAGTGTCCTTCCACTCCAATTAAATATGCCCCTCAGCATGGTCGCACTTCCCGGGGCGCTCCTAGGCGGGAGTTAACCTGGCAACATGTGGCCGGTTCATTCAGGTCTATCTTCTGGGTTACAGGCACAGCTTCCTTCTGGAAGCTTCCTCCCCTCACTCATAACGACCAGTATGTCATGCCTCTCGCCACAAAACGTGCTTATTAGAATAAGGCCCGGTGCAGTCTCTTCATGCTTCTGCAAACAGGTCCAGTGTCTTATCTTCTGCAGTCAGTGTTGTAGAGGTTGTTCCGTATTTGATATGTATATGGACTGTGGTGCTCTGCATGGGTTTACAAGGGAACCACAGTCTGTGATACTCTTTGTGCTCCTCCCTCTGAGATTTCCATTTGGACTCAAATCCTCCTTTCATATAAGTCAGAAACTGAAGCTGCAAGTCATGTTTTATTGATGCTTTGTACAATGTGAGTCGGTAGGGGGTTGGAGAGGGAAGGACAGAGACGGGGGAGAGAGATGACGAGGGAGAAACAGAGTGAACTGTTTGTTTGTGACAGAACAAAGCCGCCTATTCACACTAAATGACAATTTGATTCTGCGTTAAAGCAATGGCTCTGTTGTTGAACTAGTAAAACATAGTTTATATCATCCTTTTTAGCCACAACCAGCTGCTGTCAGTTGGTTGGTTGGTTGGTCGGTCCCAAAGCATTTCTCCACCCTTTGATGCATGTGCAGCTATTGTGAATTTGAGCTTGTTTGACCACATCCTCTTATGCCTAGTCCACCTATCTCAATAACATGATGTAATAAAACATAACTAGAGAGCATACAATTTCTGGGGTAATTGTGAGGGTGTGCTTGTGGCTGCCCCAGCTGCCCATAGTCTCACTGTGTTTACTGATATCAACCACTCAGTGTTTTTACATTGCTTTTAGACAGCAAAGAACATTTGTGTAGGTTGTTGGTCAACTCGTCCCGTTATCTGGTTATTAATTCCTGGAGAGCAACCATTAGTTGACATGTGCATTGAGTTTTTGTGGGAGTTTTTCCTTGTCTTCCTTGAGGGTTTAGGTTGGTTGAGAGGCAGGTCTATGGGCGTATGTGAAGCCCTCTGTGACATGCTTGCGTGTAAAAGGGCTATACAAATACATTTTGATTTTATGTAATCTAGTAAACTTGTAATAAACCATACAACCAACATTGCTTCCAGTTGATAGGCCATAATGTAATTTTACACAATACAGGATTAAAAAATGAACACCCATCTTTGCTATATTGAAAGGGTCAATTGTAGGCTATGGGACTATACTATTCCAGTTTGTCTACACTCCAAAACATCGTTTCCAACCCAGCGGCTAGTTAAATATATAGGACAGAACACACGTTGGGTTAAACTAACCCAGCAAGATGGGTTGACCATTTAACCCAGAATGTTGGGTTGGTCATTAAACGCCTCAATGCCTAGCTAGCATTTAAATTGATTCATACAAACACGAAGAAAACACAACGTTGTTAGCACATTTTTAATTTTCTGTTTAATGTAGCCTTCTGTACAGTAGACTAACGCTACCTTTTCTATTTGTATTACCATCCACTTTTGGCGCCTTCACGAACGAACAGCCAGTCGTTAGCTAAGCTAGCTAGCTAGCTAGACTAGAGCTATCTAGGCTACTAGAGCTACGCTAAACATTCCAAAAGCAGACAGTTGCAAAAAAAACTCCTTAAAACAAATCGTTTGCAGTAGGCTACCGTACGTTTATTTCGGTAGGGTTCTTCTGTATAGTTGACATTTGCTTCGCTGGCTAGACTAGTAAATGTAGACTAAGTTAGCCGGTTGCAAACTGAGGTAGTGCTAACGGCTAAAACAAGCTAACGCTATCCTCAACAACACCTACAGTACTAGCTAGGACTCGGAGAATCTCACCATTCAGTTGCTGCAAGAAATGTGGCTACAGTACACCGCCGGACTAGTATTTTTGCTGTCCCCTTATCTTGGTAGGTAGGCTACAACAGATAACCCTTTAGTAAATTAGCAAAATATGTCCTTGCTGAAAAGACCGTTGACAATTACATGTATGCTGCAGATGAACCAGCAGCTGGGTTATAGTGAGGCATCCGCTGGATAAGGTACCAGGTGGTCGTATCTAATGCGTCGTTGCTAACATGTGCCGACGCTGTGACGTAGACTATTATAACTGAGTAGTCTACCCTTTGCCGACAAAATCAACTTTATGCCACAAAAACGTTGTATGGTCCTAAACTGTGCAACGGAACGTACATAAAAGTAATAGCAACTCAATCGGGACCAAGACGAAACTTTTGACGTCAACGTTTTCTATGTAGTCCAAATATTGACAGAGAAATAGGGCGGCAAAAATAATAATAATAATAAATATATATGTGAGATAACAAAGGTTGTGCTTCATGCCGAAGGCAAAGCACACCCAACTAGAGAGCATACAATTTCTGGGGTAATTGTGAGGGTGTGCTTGTGGCTGCCCCAGCTGCCCATAGTCTCACTGTGTTTACTGATATCAACCACTCAGTGTTTTTACATTGCTTTTAGACAGCAAAGAACATTTGTGTAGGTTGTTGGTCAACTCGTCCCGTTATCTGGTTATTAATTCCTGGAGAGCAACCATTAGTTGACATGTGCATTGAGTTTTTGTGGGAGTTTTTCCTTGTCTTCCTTGAGGGTTTAGGTTGGTTGAGAGGCAGGTCTATGGGCGTATGTGAAGCCCTCTGTGACATGCTTGCGTGTAAAAGGGCTATACAAATACATTTTGATTTTATGTAATCTAGTAAACTTGTAATAAACCATACAACCAACATTGCTTCCAGTTGATAGGCCATAATGTAATTTTACACAATACAGGATTAAAAAATGAACACCCATCTTTGCTATATTGAAAGGGTCAATTGTAGGCTATGGGACTATACTATTCCAGTTTGTCTACACTCCAAAACATCGTTTCCAACCCAGCGGCTAGTTAAATATATAGGACAGAACACACGTTGGGTTAAACTAACCCAGCAAGATGGGTTGACCATTTAACCCAGAATGTTGGGTTGGTCATTAAACGCCTCAATGCCTAGCTAGCATTTAAATTGATTCATACAAACACGAAGAAAACACAACGTTGTTAGCACATTTTTAATTTTCTGTTTAATGTAGCCTTCTGTACAGTAGACTAACGCTACCTTTTCTATTTGTATTACCATCCACTTTTGGCGCCTTCACGAACGAACAGCCAGTCGTTAGCTAAGCTAGCTAGCTAGCTAGACTAGAGCTATCTAGGCTACTAGAGCTACGCTAAACATTCCAAAAGCAGACAGTTGCAAAAAAAACTCCTTAAAACAAATCGTTTGCAGTAGGCTACCGTACGTTTATTTCGGTAGGGTTCTTCTGTATAGTTGACATTTGCTTCGCTGGCTAGACTAGTAAATGTAGACTAAGTTAGCCGGTTGCAAACTGAGGTAGTGCTAACGGCTAAAACAAGCTAACGCTATCCTCAACAACACCTACAGTACTAGCTAGGACTCGGAGAATCTCACCATTCAGTTGCTGCAAGAAATGTGGCTACAGTACACCGCCGGACTAGTATTTTTGCTGTCCCCTTATCTTGGTAGGTAGGCTACAACAGATAACCCTTTAGTAAATTAGCAAAATATGTCCTTGCTGAAAAGACCGTTGACAATTACATGTATGCTGCAGATGAACCAGCAGCTGGGTTATAGTGAGGCATCCGCTGGATAAGGTACCAGGTGGTCGTATCTAATGCGTCGTTGCTAACATGTGCCGACGCTGTGACGTAGACTATTATAACTGAGTAGTCTACCCTTTGCCGACAAAATCAACTTTATGCCACAAAAACGTTGTATGGTCCTAAACTGTGCAACGGAACGTACATAAAAGTAATAGCAACTCAATCGGGACCAAGACGAAACTTTTGACGTCAACGTTTTCTATGTAGTCCAAATATTGACAGAGAAATAGGGCGGCAAAAATAATAATAATAATAAATATATATGTGAGATAACAAAGGTTGTGCTTCATGCCGAAGGCAAAGCACACCCAATTAAATGTTTTATAGTCTCTCGCTCACTCTCTCACTCTCTCACTCTCACTCACTCACTCACACACGCACACAAACTGTCTGCATTGATCCCTTTCTGGCAGCTGGCAGGGCAATTAATGAGGATTACATCCATTGATGCAGAGGTGAGAGAAGTGGCCCCGCCCCCTAGCTAAGCACCTGTTTTAAAATCTGTGGACCAGTCATAGTCTTAAAGCATCCAGGCATTAAATTGTTCCCATGAACCCAATGTCATACGGCATCACATCTGCATGTCTTCAACGATTGGTTCTCTGTTTCCAGCCATGTTGTCCAATAAGGTTGAGCTTTGCCACAGTGTGATGTTTATGAAGCCATGTTTGGATTGAGCTCGGTCATGTGTGGGAAGCCACAATCCCTTCAGGCCTTCTATCTGTTATCAGAAGCTCATCTTAACAGAAACTCAAACGGTTTATCCCCAGGCTTCATGTAAAGAAATATTTAGCAAACAGCCATGATCCAGGATGTGCATTAACCAGTTAGCAACTTCCAACCGTCTGTAATTATTGGTTCTGGTTCACCACAAGTCACCCTCAAGATTAGCCCACAGTCTAGTCTACAGTGCCAAGGCAGCACCAGGGCTGCCTAGACTGGGATAGGAAGCCTGGTTTGTGGGTATAATCACAGAGGGAGGCAGTCTGGCTGCGTGAATGTGGCCCTAGTGCGGTAGAAATTTGACACCAGGATGCATTGAAGCCAATTGAGTTACAGTGGCTCAGTTCTTTAAAATGTGTGTGTGTAATTGAGTTAGTCTGTGAGGAGAGGATGGACAGATTGTACACTGAAAATGAGCTTGGGGGAGGAGAAAGTTAAATGTGCGTGTAGAATTTGAGTGAGGTTAGGGGCGTTGGTTTGGGTCCACATAGACAGCACCAGAGTCCCACGTGCTTGTTTTAGTATGTGGTTATTTTTTTAATGTGTAGAACTACTAATGTGAAGAATGGATTTAGCCTCACTTTTTCTCGACTTTTGTATTGTAAAACGTTTCGTAGATGAAAGTAGAAGAAAACACCAAAATGTGAGTGGAGGTCTAGATGTTGTGTTCCCCTCTCCCCAGAGGGTGGCGCTGTGTATCTCACCTGGAGGGCTGCAGGGACAGTCCCAGGGACGAGACAGGGGAAGTCCCAGAGGCTGCTGGGAGACAGGCTGTGGCTGTCTGGGAGTCTGACATGCTTTATTACCAGCGATGGCAACAAGAGACTTTGTTTTCCCTGAGAACTCTGTTGCTGCCCGGCTAGTCTAGAGTTTCTCCCTAATTCTGGTAATTGAAGCCAAACAAAAGATGAGGGGCCGGTTGAGAGATGACGCGTGAACATTGTCCTGTGGGTGAAAGGTGAAGTATTCAATTGTAGATGGTAAATGAATGAAATGTGCTTGGAATGTTGGGCCGAGTGCACACTTGAATTCATGTGGATTTTCCCCTTTTTTCCCACATTCTGTCTTTGTGAGTCAGACGTTTCTCCCTCAACAACACTGGAAAGTTATTAGTTTCACCTCAGGTTTTCCAGCTTGGAATTGTAGTAGTCGCATCCGTGTAAAGTCCAGGTTTAACACACTTTCCCTTGGTTCTGTCTACAGCCCAGGAGCAGTGAGAGAGTGGAGCCCCAGCAGTGGCAGTGAGTCCCTGGGATGCACGGCCGACCCGTTCCCCCTGCTTCTCTCAGGCCTCCAGAACCCCGTACCAGGGTGCCAGTGAGAGGTGAGCTTGACTACGGTTCTGATCGGAGCACTACTGTACCACTCACATGTACCTGAAACTGGGTCAGGGAGCTTTCTGGCACTTCCTTCATCCATTCCTGAAGTGAGGCTCTGTGAAAACATGATCATCAAATTACTGACTTGGATTCTCTGTCACAGTGTTGCCATTTTCTTCCCAGCTGCTTTAAATTGTGTCCGATAATCGAATCCAAGCCTAACCAAGATGGCCACAGGCTGGAGCTTTATGGACGTGTACAGTCATACTGCGATAGACAACATTGTGAGGTTACACATTCACTTCGTGAGGGTGTTGACACAATTCCTGCTGAGTGGGGTGAGTGTAAAAGGAGTTAGCTAGCCACAGATCTTAATCACAAATGGGATTTTGCATTAATGCTGAAGCGGGAGAGATCTAACCCTAATCTCCTTGGCACATTATACAGATAGATTATGTGTGGGTGAGATAAGCCCCTGTCAAATCAATACTACCCTTTTCTGTGAATTTGACATTATTATACCAGGAAAAGTTATTTTCACCCCGTGAAGACTTTTGACCGATTGCTTCGGGCAGATTGTTGAAAATGCCAAACGTTTAGTGTCTGTGTGGCTTTATTTGTCGCTGCGTATTTGGACTGACTGGTGCCATTGAGGATTTGGGGGAGGAGAGAAGGAGGGCGAGGTCTGGAGCCAGTTTTAGCTGCAGTGCTCAATGGGACTGACGTCCCCAAGCAGTGGGAGCCAGGACACTGATGGATGGCCCAGCTTCCTGTCTGCCACAGACACCAGCCCTTGTTACGAAAACATAACACGTCCATATAATATACTATAGATATACCATACCGGTATGTATGTATTTTGATATAAACTAGTAGTATAGTGTTTGGGTTCGTCCGGAATGATACCCTGAACCTCGTGTACAGAGATGTGTCCATCTGAATTGTGTTATTTGTTAGCAGCATTTCCTCTGATTACTGGCCATCTTGTCGTGGTTACTCTAGAGGGAGGGAACCCAAGCAAATGGCTCTATACTTTTCTACCTTGTAAATCAACGGTGGTCCTCATTCCTAAAGGGCTGAGTCATAGTATAGGTCCCCCCCCCTTTGGCTCATAAAGAGCCTGTGTTAATGGTGGCAACATCACTGTGATTTGCTGCCTGTCTCTTTTCTGTGAGTGCCGCTGCTGGTGGCCTTGACCGTGTGATTGATAGTGTTTGTCACAGGGACACTGTGTGTGTGTGTGTGTGTGTGTGTGTGTTTGATCTGGTGGTGGGAGGGTTCTCCTGCTCACCATAGAGCTTCTTGTTTTGTTATAGAACCCATTCTCAGTAGAGTAACCTTGAACTTCCTTCGTTTCCCTGTTTTTTGCTTCTAAACAGCACAACCATTTCTACACCTACCTGCTCTACCTGAAGGACAAACTAAACACTGGCTGGTGTGACCCAATTGTTAGACCTGAGAGGGAATACAGAAAGGGAGGGAGAGTGTGTGTGTGTGTGTGTTCTGTAGCCTACTTCCCTTACCCTACTTTGCTTCCCTCCATGGTGACGCTGAGCTCTGATTGAACATCTTTTTTTCATTTATTGTGGCCAGATGGTGGATTTACAGGTCAAAGCTGAGGCTGGATGCTGCGGTGGTCATCGGAGTATACTCCTCTCCTGGAGACTGACAGGCTGGGAACAGGACCTGGCTGGGAAGTAGTTGTCAGGACTTATCACATCCAGGAGATCACTGTCTGCTGAGGCTTCATTAAGCAGCTGTAACACATTCAGTCGCTGATTGAAGTATGAACCCTTGCTGGGTCCTCTAGAATCTAGATCCTACTTTCTCTCCCATCCATAACGGCCTGAATGACTGGGACTTTTGGTAGAACATAATGTGCTCGTTACCTTTTTCTCTACTTTACTCACTTAATCACTAGTATATACAGACAGCCCGTCGGCTCAAGATCTGCTCACATGCTGAATAGTCGTGGAGTTTTTAGGTATTTGTTGATCTTAATCTGATGGCCATTTTCTTCAATTTGTTCTTTCTCTCTCTCTCTCTCTCTCTCTCTCTTTTCTGCTGCTTGACAAAGATATTGAAGTGCACTAACCTGTGGTGCGTAGTCGTGTTTGTTCAAAGGAAAGAGTGGAGGAGGGAGTAAAAAGAGAGAGCAGAGTGTGAAAAGGGGAGGTGTGGGTGAGTACACTTTAGAGAGGGAGGGCTCTCCTCAACCTTGTTAGGGGGGAGGAGCAAAAGAGAGGAAGGGGAGGAGAGTGGTCTCCCATTCACGTTGGCGGTATTTGGCTTGATAGCATGAGCTGTGCATGGAGAGAAGTTTCCCTGAGGAGGCTGAAGGTAGTCACTCCACCGGCTAAACGTGTGGGAGAACAGAGCGCAGGGAGAATCTTTGTGACTAAACTGAGACAAGAGGACTTTCAGCTGGACAAGAGGAGGCCCAGGACACACAGCAATGCAGGGGTCATCTGAGGGTATGTGAGGAACGGTCGGAGGAGGGTGGGGGTGGTGGGGGTCCATGGGTGAGAGGAAATGGACTGCATTTAGGAAAGACACTTTGGATGTGATTGGGATACGAGTGGCAGAGGGTCTATGAGAGCAATTCTACAAGATTGTAAACGTTTTCTTTTCGAAAAAAAGTTTTACATTTCAAAAAAGTCTTCTTTTTACAGAATGTTGTTGTTCATTAGTGAATGCCAGCAATCAGAGCTACTGAAAAGAAGACTGCAGCAATGTAAAGCATGTGAATCCGAAACAGCCTTCTTTCTGTCTTCTATAGCTGATTACAGCTCTCTCCCTCTCTCCCTCCCTCCCTCTCTTTCTCTCTCCCTCTCTCTCTCTGCTTACTAAAACAAAGACGGTGACAGGCAGAGGAAAGTTCTCCAGGAATGTTTGTGAGAGAAGCGAGGCCTTTTCTCTCTTTCACTGCAACCATCATTGTCCCAGAGCTGCCTCCAATGTACCATTCACCCCCGACTCAGACTGAAAGGCATGCATGTGTATACAGGCCTAAACATAGACAAGTTTATATGATAAAATACACGTTTGGCTTTTCTAGAGCTGTTTATTAGTAGGTTTGTCGTCGTGGGATAATCCAGAGGAATGGACAGGTTGTTTGGCTTTGACAAGGTAACAGATTTTTGTGTGACAGATATTTAGTATAACAAGGTCTATGCTCATTAAAAGGTAGGTTGCTCATGAAACCAAAATAGCACTGTCACACTTTTCTGCTGTGTTCTACTTTCAGTGTTGGACTGTCGCAAACGAGAGGGATAGGAAGCCGTGGCGATGAGGAGGGGGAGGAGGAGGAGGAGGAGGGAGTCAGAGGGGGTTTGGGTTTGGGGGAGTGAGAGCCTGGGAGAGTGTGTGTGGAGGAGGGGATTTCCAGACTGTTTGTCCCCAGTCTCTCATGCATGCACGGCCTCTGCTCTGCCGTTCTGCCCCGAGTCACAGGAGGTGCTGCTCCCGGCTCTCACCATCAAAACAGACCCGGTAAAACACTGCAGTCCTGTTTACCGGCCCTGACACATCCCCTTACCTGGGTTGTATTTTTAGCCCCCAACCCCTGTGGCTGTGTGAGTGTGGCTGTGTGAGTGTGTGTGTGTGTGTGTGTGTGAGTGTGTATGTGTGCCAGGGCAGCAGTGGCACAAAGAGGGATTTAGTGCAAGCTCCCGGTTTGTCTCAAAGCATGTTTTTGTGACGTTGAGCTACACACGCAAAAGGCCAGAGAGCTATACTGTAGGTGTGTGTGTGCCCAAAACATCCATACGTCTTATTGCGTCTTGTCCTGCAGTGGTGCTTCATGTACAGGCTGATGAAATGGGACCATGTCAGGGATGTTTCCTGGCAGATTACTATTCAGACAAACAGGTTACGTAAGTGGCTCAGCCTGATGAATATGCAGTTGTGTGGAGCTGCTGTCTGGCAGCCTATGATAGCTGCACCTGGCAACAGTACAGGGCTCAAACGTAGATTTGACCATGAAACAAGATCTTCAAATAACACATCTGTTTCATAACTCTTCCTGATGTGCAGACTTCTCGTATGGACCGCTGTGTCTGCTCTGATTGGATTCCCAGCACTGCTTAACTGCCCATTTCCTTGTCATGTGGCAAATGGCAAGGTCGGAAATCACCAGGGGCTTAGGGGCAAAAATGCTCCTTAAAATTAGTTGAATACTCATAGGAACCTGGTGGCACCTGTTAAAGCATGGTGGACTGGAGGCCTTCCAACCCACCAGTGTTGTTCAGTTCGACCCTCTGACCAGCACCTCCTCTGCCCACTTAAGGCTGAGCGGTCATTAGCCTGCACGGCTGCAAATTCCTCCTGATGTGGGAGAGACTGTCTGCACCACTTAAGAGCATAAGACCTACAAGGACTTTCCCAGACAAAAACAATCTGGATTTTCACATACCTTCACAGCCACAGTCAGCCCTGGGTGAATATCCTTTCATGTAACGCCACAATCACCCACATAGTTCAACTTAAGAACTCGAGAGTTGACTCAATCCTAATTATTTAATTATTTTAGCACAGTGACTTAAGAAAAGAAACCAGGAAGTTTTCCTTTGTACCAGGAAAGCCATAATGCCAAGTCCGGGAGTACACCAGACGTGTTCTAGGTACCACACTTCCCCTTTGAAACCAGAGGCTTTGAGATGCTAAGGAGAGGGAAGTCTCTGTTTCTGTGTCGGCTCTCTGCTCCACTCCCGCTCCGAGGCCCTTCTCTTCCTGCCCCGTGGGCTACGGGCCCCCGTCACCGCGGCAACCACGACAAACAAAAAGGGGGGACATGTGGAGTCGGGAGGGGCCGTCGAAGCTGTCTAAGAGACTGCACAGTCTGTCTGTCCAGGCTCAGCCAGTTTGGTAGGATTATGTTTCTACTCTTATCAGGGAAGACAACTGGGCCCCACACTGGTATCATTGGTCTGAGGAATGCATGGAAAATACGTTTCAAACACTCCGTCAGGGGGTTTAGGTTAAGGTTTAGATAAACATATAGAGTTCAACCATGTCAAGAAAGAGGCCTTGAAATGTGTTTGGTAATATCAGTACCGTATTATAAGAAAGGTCTGTATATTTCTCATTTGTTGGGTAGAAAGGGCAGCAGGCCTAAGTCAGTCTCTACGCTCATTTAATTTTGAAATGATTAACCGGATTAAACATGGCCATGGATTCGTTGGTGTTTTCACCATGGAGAATCCCTTTAGACGCACCCAACAGGCATGCTTAAACTGGGCCGTTCCACTTCCTAACTGGCTTTCTGTGCACTGGGGTTCATTTGCCTATTTTCAGATTTTCTACAATGCTGCCCCTACAACAAAAAAAGGTTTGTATGATTGCATCCAATTGTACATCTCTTTAATTCTTTTTACTTCAGTTATGATCCCATAAGTACAATATGGACCCTACTGCTGTCTTTGCTAATTAAAGTATCGTAATCACAGTTAAACCTTAGTAGTGGCTGTTCCTCTTGGCACCGTGGCACGGTGCTTGGACAGAGCCAGGGGCAGCTGGTGCCTGACTGGCTGCTGTTATTAATGAGGGACTGGCTGACGGACACACCACACACTCCCATTATTCACTGGCCTTGCCAAAACCCTCGACAGTCATTTATCTGTGTGTGTGTGTGTGTGTGTGTGTGTGTGTGTGTGTGTGTGTGGGAGGATGCTTGAGTATACGTGTCTTTGACGACAAAAAAAAGGTAACTATCCTTGATGGATGTCCTCTGTGGCCAGACATACTCAGTCCAGTTTAATCAGTGTGGTTAAGCAGCCCTTGGTGCACATGGCTTTGAGACAGAATGTGAAACAGGACACACCTGTGGCTAAAACCTCCTCACAGCTCCGTCGCTGACTGTGTTAACCACACACAGCTGGCTACCTGCTTAATGTCCTGCCAGCATCAACTATCTGTGACCCCTTCATTCTACATCCTGTCTGCCATTGTTCTTCTCTCACCACCAGACGGTGTACCATGGGACAAATTGATGTCACAGTCGGTCGCTGTGGCCCACTAAAATCAGTTTGTGTGTATGTCAATGCTTACGTACCTTGACACTGAGCTGTCCTCTTACACAAAGCATACTTTTTACCAGACCATACAGTCCAACACATGGCATTTAAGCCAAACTTTTACTTAAATATATACCTATTAAATATATACGGCGTTAGCTGCAGCTGTGTTTGATAAGATGTGAGGAAACAGTGCCCTTTGTTACTGTCAGGAGAGAAGCCAGCATGTTAGGGACCATTTTACATTTCCCAGATGAAAAGAGGCCTCCTTTTCTTCCCTGGCTCAGGCTTTAGAGGCTGGAAGCCTCAAGTTCTGTTAGTGCTGCATGAATGGGCTCTGTGAATGACTGTGAACCCAGTGTGTGTGTGGGCCTGCATGGTACCGTATCATTTGGGTATCATCTACTTGAATTATCGATGATCAAGCGTGCAAGATTCTTTTCTCTTCGTCTCTGGGTGGCCGTCGTGATTTATTGTCCAGCTGTATGTTTCGATATAGTTTGAATACAGTTTTGAACCCTGCGAATTGACCATGAGCCTTGTATGTCCCTGTCTCTTCCAGAGTGCGTGGGTCCACTGATCAGCTGCTACTATGGCCCTGGTTCAGGCTCCGCCCGTCTCCTCTGCTGAGCACCACACCCCCAGCCGCAGCGGGGCCCGCAGTCGCCACCCCCTCCGGCCCCCACTCTCCCCCCGCTGCACCCCCCCTCCTCCCTGGACGCCATGGGCTCCGTCAGCAGCCTCATCGCCACCCGCCCCACCTACCAGGACCACCACAGCCGGCCTGCCGCAGAGCTGGGCGCCAGATTCCGACGACAGACCCCCGGGGTTTCCAGCCTGGACGTTGACACGTGCCAAGACTCCCTGCTCCGCTGCCTGACCCCGCCCAGCAAGAAGCAGAGCACGGCCGTCTCCGGTAAAGTCCTGCAGAAGGACGGAGGGAACGGGAACTACACCTACCTGAATGTGGACTATGTCGGGGACTGGAACGACAACCACGTGGCTTCCGGTAGTCCTGGGAGTGACGCAGAGGAGGCCAGGGAGGGCCAGGGTCTGAACGGGAACATGGGCGGACCCCCTCCCAAGCTGGTACCCGTGTCTGGGAAACTGGAGAGGCACATGGAGAAAACCGTCATCCGGCCCACCGCCTTCAAACCCGTCGTTCCTAAAAGCCGCCACTCTATGCAGTACCTCTCCCCTCGCCATGGGCACAGCCTGTCGGAGAGCCAGAGCAATCTAAACCTGTTGAGCCCCGCCCACAGGGAGTCTCCTTCCTGTTCTGACAAACGGAACTCTTACAGTGGGGCCCGCAACGGAGGAAGCAACCAATCCTGTTCCCTGTCCGACTCTGGACGCAACTCTCTGTCCAGCCTGCCCCCCTACGGCAGCACTGGGTACAGTCTGGCCCAAGGAGAGGCCCCCGGGGGGCACCTGGAGCCAATGAAGACCGCCCCGGTGAACGGACATGGACACTCCAACTCAGACAGCGGCCGCTCCTCCTCCA
Source organism: Mallotus villosus (assembly GCA_903064625.1). NCBI lineage: Eukaryota > Metazoa > Chordata > Actinopteri > Osmeriformes > Salangidae > Mallotus > Mallotus villosus. Next base: position 27,815 of record CAEFZP010005710.1, read on the forward strand.
GTAAAAGCACGGGCTCCGGGTCGCTGAGCGGGCGCGGGCAGCCCCTCTCAGACAGTGGGTCTAGCGGGCGCTCCCCTGTCCCAGTGGAGGGCTACGAGGGCGTGGTGAGAGACCTGGAGGACAAGCTGAGGGAGAGAGAAGTGGAGCTGCAGCATCTCCGGGAAAACCTGGACGAGAACGAGGTGGCCATCTGCCAGGTTAGTGTGGGGCTCTGTTAGCGAGAGGGCTACAGACCAATGTTCTCATGTCATCATGATGTAAAAAATACAAATAAAACCCTCTTCATCCAAAATTGGGCCGTGAGATTTGTTTCTGTAATCATCAGACACCCCCTCCCCCCTGCCACCCCCTCCCCCCCCCCAGGTTTACGACGAGAAGCAGAAGCGGTTTGAGCTGGAGTTGGAGGAGCTGCGTCAGGGCTGCGCCACCCGGATGCAGACGGCCTCCCAGAAGGCCCAGCGAGCCCAGCAGGTGCTGCAGCTGCAGGTCTTCCAGCTGCAGCAGGAGAAGAAGAAGCTGCAGGAGGACTTTGCCCAGCTGCTGCAGGAGCGTGAGCAGCTGGAGGAGCGCTGCAGCTCCTACGAGCACGAGAAGATCCAGCTGGGGCCACGCCTCGAGGAGACCAAGTGGGAGGTGACAAACCAGGGGTGACACGACACCTGGACCTTATATCCGTCTCTCTCTTTCTCTCTGTGGGTGTCTCTCTCTCTTTCTCTCTGTGGGTGTCTCTCTCTTTCTCTCTGTGGGTGTCTCTCTCTTTCTCTCTGTGGGTGTCTCTCTCTCTTTCCCTCTGTGGGTGTCTCTCTCTCTTTCTCTCTGTGGGTGTCTCTCTCTCTTTCTCTCTGTGGGTGTCTCTCTCTCTGTCTTACTACATAGATAGGGATTGAGGTACACCAAGTGAGGATATTATAGTCAATGACTCAATGGTGTATTGGATTTTAAACAATGCATAGTCACCAGCTTATAGGTGGTGTTGACTAATAGTCCCCATAAAACTGTGACAGGCAATTAAAAAGGCTGTTGTTTGTAAAAAGGCAGAGAGGACAAGGGCCCAGTAAGGCACTTATTCTCTCTCAGCACGATCCTGCCCTGGGCATGGCACTAACTGGCAAGAGGCAGGAACTGAATGGCACATCCATCAATCACATGGAACAATGGCTGTCTGCCTGTCACTTTAATGCTCTGACAGCAATCAATAGCAAAATGTATCTTGTTACCATTTCAGGAAAAAAGGCTTTGTTTTTCTCTCAATGGGGTAATTCACAGCATTGTACAAACCAGGAACTCAAGAAGGTTGTAAACGGAAAGTAATACTTGTGTCTATCGCATTCCCTTGGCTTTCTGACATTCCCCTTTTCTTATGTCACCGCGGGGCGTTGCCTTCTCATACGTGATCATGTGACTGACCTGATCCTGATGGCGTATCCCCCCTCCAGGTGTGTCAGAAGTCTGGGGAGATCTCCCTGCTGAAGCAGCAGCTGAAGGACATCCAGGGGGAGGTGTCCCAGCGTGTGGGGGAGATCGTGTCCCTGCGGGGCCAGCTGAGAGAGACCCGGGGTGAGGCCACCAACAACCAGGCCCTCCTGCAAGAAGCCACGTCCACCAGCCGCACGCGCACCCTGGAGCTGGAGGTCTGCGAGAACGAGCTGCAGCGCCGCAAGAGCGAGGCCGAGCTGCTCCGCGACAAGCTGTGTCGCCTGGAGGAGGAGATGTCCTGCCTCCGTGACGCCCTGGCCAATCAGGGCCAAGGCCTCGCCCATCAGAGCAACAGGCATTGCCAGGTCTTCCACGAGGGGGAGGAGCAGATGCTAGCCTACGAGAGCGACGAGGCCAAAGCCCAGCGTCAAGGCAACAGCGACGCCCTGCAGAACATGCGGCTGCAGCTGGAGAGGCTGAGGGCGGAGCTGGCGTCGGAGCGTCAGCGGGGGGAGGAGCAAGCGGGGAGCTTCGAGGACGAGCGCCGGGTGTGGCAGGACGAGAAGGACAAGGTGATCCACTACCAGAAGCAGCTGCAGCAGAACTACGTGCAGATGTACCGGCGGAACCGGGAGCTGGAGCGCGCCCTCCGGGAGCTGAGTCAAGAACTGGAGACCAGGGACGAGCTCGACGAGCAGGACGAGGGCAACGAGATCAACTTTGATGAGATCGCTGCCACCGAGATCTAACCTACTATTATCCGCTCTCTGTCTGTCTGTCTGCCACGTGTCTCATCCCCAGGGAGACCCTACTCTATGAGAAGCCTGTGGCCTCTATAAGGCGTTAGTAGGTCACCTCAGAATCCAGTGTTTTACCACAGCTCATAGAGGTCTATTATTTCACCAATCAGCTCCCTTTACCATGGTTGAGTTCTTCTAGACTCTTCTGACTGTCTTAGCTAAATGCAGTGAAGTCGGCACGTAACTTCTAAACATTGAGATGATGCTGTTGGAAAGGACTGCAGTGATGAGGAGAACATGTGTGAAGGGTGATGTACAACATTGAAGGAAATAAATCCTGAAGAGCTTTTCATAAAATTACTCGTAGTACAGTACATCATGTAAATCATCATGTAAACACATTTACTCCCAAGGAATTTGTATTTTCGTATTCACTGTGGGTGGTCCTGATCTCTTGACAGGTCTAGCCTGACGATGTTAGTAAGCCTTTTGGCTTGTCATTCTGAAGTATACCAGGGTATTTGGCAAAGAAGGAAAATGCTTTAACATGACCAAATGTATCCTCGTTCCACGTGACAGATTTGTGTACTCAGCCTATGTTGTTTTATATAGACTGTATGTACAGAAATACAAACTGTAAATTCATGGCAAGGAAAATGTGACTAAAGCAAACCCAGGAATGCTGGCTGTCTGGATTGTTAGTATTAGAATCTATGTAATTTGAGGAATCTCAGCCACAGACACAGAACATCCTAAAGAGCAGTTTGTTGTCAGGTTTCTTTAAACGCTCTCATGCTGCCCTGTGCCATGGAGAAATGTTTCTTGTGAAAAGGCAGAAAGAACATGCACTGAGTGAGGGTGTTTTTTTGTTTGTTTTTTACAAAGTTTCAAGGTTTGGGCCATGACACGACTGTTACAGTAATGTTTCTCTTCATCAATGTCACATGGCATTAACAGTTCTGTGACATCTGTAAAAAAATATATACAAAAACAGTATAAAAAGGCTCAATTCATTTGCAAGAGAAAGAAGACACTTTATGTTCCCCGTTGTTGTCAATGGACTTTCTGAGATATCCCTGATACTGAAATAAGTTTCGTTATTATCTATTTGAAGAAAGCAGAGCCACTGTGAATAGACCAAAGCAATGCCACACATCTGTTCCTGTTCGTTCCTACAGTGAAATGTTTGCGTATTGGTGTGCAAGTGTGAATGCTATTCATGGTTCTATATTATAATTTTTTAATCCACAGTATTTGTATGAAGACATTAAATGTATATTTTCATGCTGTACATTTATTGTACCAACTGACTGTTTATAATAAAACATGAAATGTTAAAGAATCAATTGCTCTTTATTTAGTTTCATTAGATACACACTGTCTTTGCAATTTAGCATACATTTATTATGCGCTGGCTGATAACTTGAACTTGGTCATTTTAAACATTGTCTTACAGAAGCTGCTTCTCTGTTCTAGAGACGGTTTACTCCACTCAGCAGGAGAAGACTCTTCCCTCAGAACGATCTTACAAGGAAGAACAAATGATAAGTGGTAGTTGAGAAGGAATAACTCTTGAATATATTGTTTTTTCCTTCGCAGTATAAGGGTTCAGGTACGAACACATAGGAAATCCTACCTAACATACCCAATAATAGCTTCCCTATGTCTGAAACTCCACTCGTAAGCCTACTCTTCACAGGGTTTTGAGACTATGTAGTGTATGTGGGATCTTGAAAGGCACTCTACTGTCCAGAAATCAGCCTGCATGTTAAAAATATCTAAATACAGTACAATGCATTACAGTGACTACATTTTAACGATGTAAGAAAATGTCTATGAATTGACAATTAATGTAAGAAATAGCGTACAAGGAAGGTCTCTACTCGATGGACAAGTATTGGCTCCGAGTTGTGATGCAGTTCGGCAGCACACACATGACACAACACATTGGTTGGTTCCAGTAGTAAGTAGTACATCCACTGTATTCATTGGCCAGATACTCTTTGGGTCACCCACTTAGACCCACTTCCCGCTGCTTGGACCCAGGTCCCACTGCTTAACAGCTTCTATCACTGCCCGCAGGCATCTCCCCGAAGCTCCAAGCGTCCAAAGGGGTCAGTCTCCACTCTGAGGTTTTTTGAGGACTTTTACCATAAACACCATGGGGTCTTTGGCCTTGTTGCTGAAGGCCCTGCGGATGATTTCCACAGCATGCTGGTGGGTCACGCCCTGCAGAGATATCCCATCCACGGACACAAGCTCAAATCCAGCCTGGGGATATTGAGGCAGAACAACTGGGAATTCATATTTAGTAGTCAAAAATCGATCTCATATTTACTTGATTGAAATGGTAAAGGTTTGTATTGACAAAGTCAATACCTTGAGGACTTCACAGGTGGAAGCTGCTCCTCCAGGGAAGATCTTCTCTATCTTCACCACCGGCTGCACCTTGGACTCCATCCCACCAGATATACTGATCCCTGGGGTGGCAAATCAAGAAAGCAGCATTAACAGTAGTCATAAAATGCATAATGCAAGATACTGTATCTACCATCGACACACATTCAAGTCAATGGAGATTTTACTGACATCTGGTGGACATAGAGGTCATCATTAGAATCAGGTTTGTTAGATGTGGGTTTGAATTCAAAACCTGTGGGACTGTCCTGTATCTCTTCAGGAGCATGGTTGGAGAATGCTAATAGGGACTCACCCTAAGGACTGCTTTGTCTTTGATATGCTGACTGTTTTTAGCTCATACTCCTGAACTGGGAGGCTACCATTGTGTCCATTTTCAGTGGCGCTCCGCGCTCCGTTTACTTTTTTATGTCCCACCTTCACCTCAGGGGAGACTGGAAAATCTGAGTCCAGGCCAGAGCCAAAGACTTCAGACAGCAGGGGTCTGGTCCTCCGAGGGGCACTTGCCAGAGTAAACACAGTGTCATCACCTCTCTCACTTTTCTCTTTTTTACCCTTCGAGTTTCCATTCCGGAACGTGGACCTTCCCCGTTCAGAGATGGTATCTCCTCCCCGGTCTGAAGCAGAGTGCATTGACACCTCATCAAAGTGGACCGAGCGGATTGTACCACTCTCTGCTCTGAGAGGGGAGGTGCGTACGTTGCTGTTGTGTGCCAGCAGCCAGTTGGGCAGCATGGGGCTGACTGAGGGTTGTCTGGGGAAGTCGGAGGCGTAGCCGTCCACGGGGACGTCCAGCAGTGGGGTGAAGGCTCTGGAGGTGTGGGGCTGCTCCCTGGTCAGGTGTGGCCGAGAAAGACGCAGTCTCTCCAGCTCGTCGATCAGGTGACTCTCCCTTTCCACCTCCTCGGCACTGTGGAGCTCAAAGCCTCCCTGGAAGTCTGGTCAGGGCAGAAGATAGATGTGGGTATGTGTGTATCACAAGTGTTTGTACTGTATGGAGTGTGGAACTCTGCGGTAGTGATGGAAGGTACTATACTGACCAGGGATCGGGGTGATGAGGTGCCGTTTGGGGGCACGTCCCTGACTGGGGGGAACGCAGAGGAGGGGATCTGACTGAAGGAATAAAAGAAAAGACAGACACAATCAAACCTCTTAGGGCCCAGGTTAGGGTTAGAGTTCTAGACTTCCGTACCGTTGGTCTGGCCCTGCTACCAGACCTTCCCGCTATCTCTCCCGTAGGCCGAGACATAAGGTTAGCCACAGCCCAACCACCAATCCCAACCCTTGACGCTGTTTTTAGGGTTTGGTTTAACAAAGCTGATGTGAAAATTCGACCCATTCCGTGTCTCGTGTATAACTCTGACATTCATGTCAGTACCCACCAGAGCGATACTTCAAGATATCATAAGCCTCGACTTCAAACGGTGCCACCATGTTGTTGAAGATAACCAGGTCGGTCGGAGGGATCAGCATCCTATAGCAGACAGCAACAAGAACAGAAACATGCAAAAGGAGAAGCGTTACCTCAGGGGTCCAACCCCTAACTCTGCCTTCGAGTTTGGTTTTGATTGTCACGTCTTAAGATATTACAAATTGTGGGAATAATCTCCTAATCCTATAACTGGCACGTTCAAAAAGGTATATGTTCAAAAATGGTGCTCAGAGACACGTAGAAGCCGTTTGACCAGTGGCTGCTCCTCTCTCGGTCCACTTCCTACCTGACCTCCCGCAGCAGCAGCAGCTTCTCAGGCCTGTCCAGGACGGCCAGCAGGTGGCGCACCAGGTTCTCCACGAGACGCTCTGTCACATACTGGAAAACACACACACACACACACACACACACTGGTCATTTTCTATCCTTATTTGTTTTGCCGTTCCAAATTTTTGTGAGCCATTACTTGACAGTTAGGCCATGTATCACAGGCTGAGATATGGACATCAACAGCACAGTTTTATTTCTGGATCTGTTGAAGGGTCCTCACCCTCCTGCAGGTCCTCATGACAGCGTCTACCTCCTCTTCAGGAAGCAGCCTCCGTGCCATGTCCTCCACCACGCCCAACATCTCAGGGTCTGGCTTGATGCTGGCACGGCGCCCCACACCTTCTGCATGGAACAAACAAGTGATTAGTCAAATTGGAACCAGTCCGTTTTAGTCTAGTCAAACGCTGGTTTTCTCCCATACATTTGTAGTCAGGATGATCATCTATTAACGACAATAGATCAAATAGATGAATAGGATTCTCAAAAGTAATTTGAACGAACACAAATCACACGAGTTAAGTTCTGCACCGACAGCAGTGTCTGCGACTGTGGACTGGGGGAATCAACACACCTCTGCTAGCCTCTGATCTGGAGGGGGACTTAGAGCGTCCCCCTGGAGGTGTCTCTCTTGCGACCCCTGAACAGCAGGCTGACGAAGGTCTTGGAACGCTGCAGGGTGCTCGCCTCCTGGTCCTTCCCTTTCTGCTGCTTCTTCTCCTTCTTCTGCTTGACCTCTGCGTTGCCACAAACGAGCCCATGAGTCACAAGCCTGACAAACCACCACTCATTCATTCTACTGCAGTGGTGAGTCTAATCCTCAATGCCCTGCTCTGCCTCACCTGCCACGGTGACCTGGCTCTGGGAGCGACGGATGGGTCGGGTGGGCCGGCTTAGAGCCATGAGAACGGCTGTCTTGGTGGACTCTCCGCGGATGGCCGAGTCCTCGAGCAGCAACGTGGCCCCGAGGCTGCGGCTCGTGTCTGTCCCCATCCTCAGAGAGGGGGAGTCGGTCTGCATGGCAGTCTCAGCGAGCTGGGACCCAGCCCTCTGGTCCTCAGTGGAGATACACACGTCCACCATGTCGCAGCCGAAAGGAAGGTGGGGGGGGAACATGACCTGAGACAGGCCGCTCAGGGAGCTGATGGGGGTCCCGGAGGACAACGACGAGGCGGAAGAGTTGGACTCTGAACCCTGGGAGGAGGACGGGGCAGTCCCATTGGCTACTGAAAAGGGGAACGATACAGGACGGTTGTAGAAGGTATAGACCGAGGTACGCACACACTTACGCGCACATGCTTTGAAACCACACACACTGACGCATACTGACATACAAAGACACAGTTGTCACAGCAGACACTACAGCCTGGTTTTCTAAGTAATTACAAACAGCAAAGCTGACACATGAGACAAAAGCAGATACATACACTTATTGAGCCACCTGTATTCTGCCACCATCTCTTTATAGGCAGGGTATCGTCCGGCTTCCTGCAATGATATGGCCAGAGATATGCAAATGAGCTACAGCAGAGATAATGAAACTTTCATGGGATCACTATATTTGATAAAGAGTAACTCTAGAAGTCTGTGGCCAATGGAAATAATCTCCTGATTTACTTCATGAATCTATTTACAGGGGATGTGAAGATAAGTTCAACTGCTTCAACGGGACCACTCAGTCTTTCCCTTTACACTGGGGTGGGGGTGTGGTTGTGGAGGGGGGGGGGCGGCAGGGCAAAGTGATGGATCGAAAGCCAAAAACATACAAAACGCGTCTCTATGCTTTGATCACCACCTGATCCTCGCTGCCTGGTGAATAATGCACACCGCCTGGCTATTTTTCACAGGACGAAACCCAAGCTCCGACGAGTAAAGTGAGCGAAGAATATTACGACTGCATGCCAGCTGTCTGCTCCGCCACGCAACCGCACACTTGGGTGTAGCAACACAGCAACAGGGTGTGTGTGTGTGTGTGAGTGTGTGTGTGTGTGTGTGGAAGGGGGGTGGCTGTCTATGGCTGGAAACAAATGTGTGTGTCTAGTATGTTTGGTGTTTGTGTATGCTTTTTGTGTGTTTGTGTGTACACTGAAAACATAATCCAACACCAACGTCCTCATATTCAAGACTCTGAACCGACTGTGGCACAAGAGGTGCTCTTTCAGCCTTTAAGCCTTTCACAAGAATTCAGTTGATCCGCTGGCTACAGTTCATGAGGCATTATTGTTGTGTTTGATATGTGTATTTACTTGACTAGCATTGGAGGTCAGGGGTCATGTCTCCCTTACCTTGATGGTCAGCATGACGTGCGTGTGACTCTTGAGCACTTCCACAGCATTGCTGTGACTGATGTCCTCAAAGCTCACTCCATTGGCTGACAGAATCTGGTCCCCCATCTTAATGCCATTCTGCTCGGCAAGTCCACCAGGGTCCAGTCTGTCATGAAGAACACAGGAAACAGAATGCAGTGAACAAAGAGAATCGCACAGGGAGACCACGCAGGGAATTAATAACAGACAAAGTAAACAACAAAAGTTTCAAAAAGGTTAGTTTTGCAATAAGAATGTTTTTTAAAGAAAGACAAAACAAACATGTCTAGGATCACAACCTCATCAAAGGTGTCTGAAACAGTGAGAGGCCTACTTAGAAACGTAGATTCCCAGACCAAACTCCTTGCCCCCGCGGATGTTGAAGCCTAGACAGTAGTCATCAGAGGTGGTGTAGAGGTGAACGATCCTCCGCAGTGCCCCGTCTGAGCTGGCCTCCGAGGGCGTTTTCCCGCTCTCCTCCACCACCATCCTGCGGTGGATCAAATCCACCCTGCGTGCAACCGCACAGACAGAGACACTCATAAACTGCTGTGTATAACATGGAAGAACAGGAAACTTAATGAACAGTGTTCTTTGATAATAATACTTGTGTGTGAGATACAGTTGAGGGAAACAGGAAAAGACAAACCATTTTAAAGAAACGGTCTTAGAGATGTACATGTAGTCATTTACATGGGATATTACCCCAAGGCAAGTAGGGGAAGTGCCTTGCCCAAGGACACAACGTCATTTGGCACAGCCAGGAATCGAACCGGCAAACGTCTGATTACTAGTCCGACTCCCTAACCGCTCAGCCATCTGACCCCCGTATACTGATATGGTTTCAATTGAAAGGGTGATGCTACTCACCAGGTGGTCTTCTCCTTGGAGTAGCGGATGCCAGGGACTTTCCCCACACGCCTCACTACCATCCTCAGCCGGTTGTTCCCTGTCAGCACCTTGACTGCACTGCTCATGGTGATGCTCTCCAGACTCACCCCGTTCACCTCCACCAGCTTGTCCCCCACACACAGGCCTGCCTGCTCTGTGGACACATAACACGTGCAATGACACACACGCATATGCACAAGCATGGAAACACACACACCAGATGCACATGAGATCATGTATATACACACACACTACTTTATAGGTTAGCTTGGTAACGTCAAACAGGAGTGCTGTTGTGCTGATTGTGCTGATTGGGAGTGTACCTGCAGAGCTGTTGTCCTCTACCTTGCTGACAAAGATGCTAAGGCCATGCTCTGAGCCTCCACGCACACTGAAACCCAGCCTGCCATCCACACTCTTATCCACCGTGACTGTGTGGATATCCTCACAGTCCTCTCCACCTGCAAAAAGCATGCAGTGCTTCAGTTTGGAGGGAGCTGATAACACGTGTGTTAAAGCAAGCAAGGGACTTGATATGAGATCACGAGAATAGGCCCAGTGGCCCATGAACATCCCATGAACCAGACAGATTGAGCCTCAGTCTGGAGTGGAGTGGTGTGCCACGTCAGCAGGCTCCCACAGAAGCTCACCGTCCACGGGTGAGTTGATGAGGATGACCCGGCCCATCGGAGAGGAGGATCGTATTCCACGCCGGCGCTGTTCCTTCTTCCGGAGGAGATGGCGTGCAGCAGAGTGAGACCCCTGGGGCCCGGGGGTGGTCTCCCTGCGGGAGGGGTCAGACGAGTGAGCCATGACCCGTAACCAGGTCTCCTTTCACACACTCTCCTCCTGGGGCTCAGCACTGGATGGAGGAGCCTGCAGGACACAAGTAGAACACTGAAGCTTAGTGACTCGCCCTTTTTCAAACTGAAGTTGTGAAACAAACAGAACTTTTGGCTTCAGTTGGAGTCTGATTATGGATGAAGAAGACAAGGGAATGAGAGCTTATGTGGGTCAGAACTGGTCAAATGGGATAGCTTTGCCGTTCGGTATGACATATCGGATCTTACCATGGCAGGTTGGTTTGTGACATGGTGGCTGACTTTCTGCCACCCTGGAGTCACACTGTGATTCATCCCTGCCCATAATGTTGCATCTCACTTCTCTCTCTATGGAGGACAGGCATAGACAAATAGAATAAGGTGTATATATATCGTCCAATTATACAGTGTACGCTACATATGGGCTAATTCCTAACACTTAAGAAAATACCTGTAGTATTACAAAACATACGAACTTTGAAATCCTACAGAGAAGGTTTGCGTTTTTGTGGGAGAATACTTTCCACAACCTGACCCACTTACTGGCAGGCTGTCACGTGTTGTCAATGCCATGGATACCTTGCACTAAATTTAACCCAATGCGTGATAAACGTGTTCCTAGTGTCGTCACCACGGATTTCCCCCACGCGCTTACGGCTTTTCAGGACCTCGGACAGCTACAGGTTCCGGTGACAGGTGTATTTACAAACTGTTATACAAATACTGAGCTGGATAAACATAATTACCAGTTTAAGCCCCGACATCCACGTCATGATTATTAGCTATAGAGTACTCTGTTTGGGTTGGCTAACATCGTTGCTGACTGAAGACAGCATGCGCAGTTAGAACGTTCATGGCAACATTTATAGCAACAGGTTACACAGACTCTACTTCTGTACTGCCGCATTTCACTTTATTAAGGTTCATCAACCCTGATGGGACTGAAAAAGTAAGCCTTGGTTTTGTAAAAAATACAGGTTTAGCCTAGAAATTCTGTAAGATCGGCTACTCGCAATATCAACGGACACGCCATGCTATTCAACTCAAGACATTAAAACGAGTCTACAGCGGATCTTGTCTAACCATAATAACTTAAGCAAAATCGGTATTACCTTTGTTCATGTCCTGTTGAATGACCTACCTCACCTGGGACAGTGGTGACCATGAGAGTTCCACCTTCTCGATGTGATTGGCTGTCTTCATAATGACTGACACACAGAGCTTCAGCATCATTGGATGTCAGACATGCTAATCAATCCTCTTTAAATATGAGAGGTGTACCTAGCAGGCGAAGAGCCACTTGTTACTAAATGATATGGAACACAATTCTCATCAAACCAAATTTGATTTGTAAAACCCAGAAATATCACAGACGGTTTTACAGAAAACTAAACAAAACTGCACCTGAAACCCTCAAAGATATTGATAATTGACATACTTAAAGACTAGCCTTCCAGTCAATCTAAATGTAGTTCCTAATTTCTGAGCAATATGTGTGTCAGACTCTGGCTGTTTTCAGTAATGCTTGTTCTTTATTTAAGTGAAAAAAGTTAACAAAGGGACTAAGTATAAAATATCAGGTCTGACCCCCTATTAAGGTTTCCGATACAGACCATCATTAGCACTCTAGCAAACCCCCTCACCACTTCAACACAGTAACACAGCCTTGACATTGTTCAAACCTATGCAACACACTTCTGCAGAACATTTAGACCTAATGCCTTGTTTAAAGATAAAAAGGTTAAGCAATAAAATAATAATCACAAATCAATTCAACAGGTTATCCTTGATACATCCACACAAGGCTGTATTAATTCTACAGGATTGCTCTATTCATTTTTGTAATTCATGCGAGATAGAACAGTAAACTTAGCTATGGTCTTGACTTCATGGCCACTATTTATACTAAACTACTCATCTAATATTTAAATCTAATTCCCTTTCTGGATTTTCTTTGCCGCCCCCATAACAGATGTCAGATCAGCTTTGTCTCCAAACTCCTTTTCCTGGTGCTCCAGAAGCAAGCCCTGCAAAATAAGACCATAATATTTATATCTATTCTCATCCAACAGTAATCAACAAATATATTTTAGGGGGGTCAAATGTTTTAATGCCTGGAAAACGTACCTGCTTCCCTGCTCCAAGCACATACACTCCACCAAGAACAAAGCCCTCCCCCTTTTTGTTGCCCTGGTAACCCTTCTTCTGAGCACGAAGAAGGTTGCGCCACACCGTCAGACGAGACAGACCGAGACCAAGCCCCATTCTTCTGGGTTTGGAACCATAGAAACGTTGCTGAAAATACATTTCCTGTTATTGAGAACAAAGCTATATAAGCTTAGTTAAGTATGTTCTGAAAATACTGTTAAAAAACCTTCTCATCCACAAAGATCTCCCCACTGAAGTAGAGACGGAAGCTCTGGATCTCTGTGCCGATGTCCTCCTTCACTACAGCGTACAGAGGGACCCCAAGCTCATCCAGCTGGGGCTTCAGAGAGGACAGCTCAGAGGCCTCCTGAGGAAAGAGAAACAGAAAACCCCAAAGATAGTGAAAATACACACACAAATAACAGAATCACACACACACACACACACACACACTATACCTCTCTGCACAAGGATCATCCAGGGCGCCTCACAGCCATGATAACGGCCCCATCACTTTGCCATAGACTCTCGGCTTTCATCGTCTTCAAATCTGCCAAGAAAATGTCGAGACTGAGTCTCAAGTTGTGTTTCACAGGCAGAGAGCTGACCTGAAGCAGGACCTTAACGTCAAAGATGACGTGTCTGTACAGTCAAAAACATCATGCTAAAATACAAAGTCTCCTGACACAATTGGCTAAAGCAGGTATGTGCATCTGCCAGGCTATTGTGCACCCTTATAAATAATGAATGACATCTGAAAGTTTTTTGATGGTGTCCTCACCTCCAGTTGTGGTTTTGAGGAATGCACTCTCTAGGTATCCTGGAGTGGTCTTGGCAGACTTGGGGAGGAATATGTCAGTGTTGACCAGGAAAAGAACAACCGCTGCTAGACCAATAACACCAAGGCCCAGGTCCCAACAAACCCCTAACACCCCCCCCTCCAGGAGAAAGGACAGCACTGCAGGTACAAAGAAAACAAATATTATTTTCAGTCTAGTGGAGCAGCATTTGGGTCCAGCGGAAAACTAAAATGGGAGAAAGTACATCATGAATGTCATGCTGTCAAAGTCTGCTTAATTTCTTTCTCTTGACTGTTACAAATATTTCTGACATGCCAGGTTTAGTGTCATGAGCATGCATGACTCGAGGTCACACAGTGTTTTCGTCCCCTCAGCCCTCAGTGACTCAGACCCCTTGAGACAGTTGAGGCATTCTAGACAAGGTCACTGATAAGCCTACTAACAGACTGACTAACATTTTACACCGTTTAATCTGAAAATGCCATATTTTGCCCAAGAGAATTGCAGTTCATGATAGCATAGAAATTTGATAGGACAATCAATCTGGAGGAAGGCAGATATGAGACGGTCATGGTGGAATCAACAACCGCGTAGCACAGATCGAATAATATTGTTGAATCGTGTATGGTTATTTTTGCACCAGTTCCTACCTGTCAATTCTTTAACAGCGAAATACGCCCACAATTGAAACTTACATTTCTGATCCTGCCTGGTATTTGTAGGCCTATGACGCTTTGGATAAAAGCGTCTGCTAAATGAATAACTTCAGTTTATCTACATGTAAACAATCGTCATAAGTGTTTAAACCCTTTTATTCTCGTGCTGCGTGGAGCTTAAGTTTGATCCTCAATTTTGTACGGTATATCAATACAATTAAATGTTCTCCACAAAAATATTCTAAAGCACTTTCAAACACCTTCTCAGACATGTATTTGTCGTCGCCATTAAGTGACTATCGAAACTGTTCTACACCATGAAGTCGATCATTTTGATAAAGTAGGCTACTTCTAAATGACAAGAAACTAATTTAAAATGTTTCTCATAAAAATCCTTACAATGTCAAATCACATAAAATACTTGCTTTCTTAAACAAAAGGTCCGTCTTGCTCTCTCCAACGTTGGTCTTCCTCCACCGTACGCATGCAGTTTTGGGAAATACAGTCATGCCCACTTATCCCCTATTGATGACTCGAACGAGCGAATCGTAGCATGAATGTCAAACATGAAACATTGTAAGAATGTCGTTGGCCATAGCAAAAAATTTCCCTCTGAATCTTCCAAGGACCTTGAACAGAAACAAAAGTTTTGATAGACATGTAACTTATCCCAACCAAAGGATCAACCAACTGAAAACAGGACATTGAAAACAAACGGTACACAATGATCTCTATTCAAATGATGTTTATTGAAACTTCTAAGGAGCTTGTAGATCTGCTGTGGGTTGGCAGTTTAGGACACAGAATGTAGGCATCAGGTATGCTCGCTCAGAAGAGTTTTGAGACAGACCATCATTAACACAATCAGAGAATCCCTCACACACATCCACAGAACAGACCCATAGGCATCCCAGTAAGCACCATACGAAGTCATGAACAATAAGGTGGACAAACGGCTTAACAAACTTGAGGCCGAGTTGAGGGGCACATTATTATTTATCCAGAGTCACAAGCTGGGTTGGTATTTTTCTGGCAGCCTTGAGCACCTCGAGAATGTTGACTTTGTCCCCAAACTCCATCTCCCTGTGCTCCAGCAGTATACCCTGAGGAAAAAGCACAGCATGTGAGCTCTGATGAGACCGACAGCAGCTCTGTCCCCTCAGGACCCATCACTAAACCATACATGAAGATATCTTATCCCTCAGGATATTTAATAGTGAATCTGTTTAGTATAATGCAGATATTGGTGCCATTCCTGTGCCTATATACCTGCTGTCCTGTTCCGATGACAAATACCCCACCCAGCACAAAGCCTTCTCCAAACACGTTCCCCAAGAATCCATTCTGAAAGGCCCGCAAGCCATTCATCCACACACCCAATCGGAGAAATGCAGAGAGACCCATTTTACGTTCACGTGGACCATAAAAACTCCTCTGTAAAAAAAAAGGATTTCTGTGTTACAAGAAAGGAAGTGTAAAAAGAGTATCTTGCATAGATGACAATGTCCCATGCTAGTTGAACTTATCAATTAAAACAGTTCCCAGGATCTCAACATTGATGAAATTGTCAAAACAAGACCACTCATTTCTCTATGGTTTAACCTTCTCATCCATGAAGATCTCCCCATTGAAGTAGGGCCGGAAGCTCTGGATCTCTGTGCCGATGTCCTCCTTTACTACAGCGTACAGAGGGACCCCAAGCTCATCCAGCTGGGGCTTCAGAGAGGACAGCTCAGAGGCCTCCTGAAGAAAGAGAAGGCACCATTGAGACCATAATACAAAAGTCTCCACAATACAGAGCAGAACTGTTCCTATGGGCATTGTTGAAGCAGCAACAACAGGGATAAATATAGATGCAGATAGCCATGTTTTGTTGTACCTCTCTGCACAAAAATCATCCAGGACGCCTTACAGCCATGATTACAGCTCCAGATTTCTCCCAGAGAGCTTTGGCTTTGAAAGTCCTCTGTTCTGTGTGAAGAAAGTAGGTGAAAGGGTGTGCAATAACGCAAGGCAGGGAAAAGTTCAATGAGTCATCATACTATAACGCTGCGTGTTCTAAAATGAAGAAAAACTGGTAGGCCTAAATTGTATAACGTAAAACAACTTACCACCTTTCATCGTTTTGAGGTCAATGTCCTGTAAGTGTTTGAGAGTGGCCTTCAATGGTGGAGTTAAAAATATGTCTGTGAAAGAGCGCAATACTGTGGCAACTAGCGCGCCAACCGCATTTACGCTTTGGACCAATAACTCCATCATAGCCAAAGCAGTTTCCCTTCTTACCAACCACCGAAATACACAGGATAATTTACTCTTCGCTTTCAACCATTTCCAAGCTAATAGGAGCGAGTTAGACAAATGAGGCGCGCAGTTCGCTTGACACAGATCCGGCTAAACTGGGACTCAATAGTTTAAACCACTGGGGAAAATCCCTTTAAAAAGTTTTCCAGGCTAAATTCTTAGTAATTTGACATGCAGCCAATCCTTATTCAGATTACACAAGCACTTTCGAAAGTAGCCTATCAGAGGTATTGTGTGAATGAGTAGGCCTAGCGTAATCGTGGCTTGATTGGGGTAGATGAGCCTCAGGTGTGGCTAATCAGCGTGGCGCAATCATCAAGGTTATCAATCGGATCATGAGATCTGAGCTTGCTGGTTTTTATCATATTTGTTTTCAAAATTGGCAAAATAGGCGACATAAAAAAATAACTCAGGAGAAACAGATGTAGGCCTACTTCGTTCATTTATCTTTGATTAAAAACAGCTATTACCATTGTGCTACAGGTTAATCAGTTACTATTACAAAATTACATTAGTGGTCCAATGCAGTTTACATCATATATTGAACAAATGTATGGTTGTGTACACACTATCTGTCTGTTTTTTTCTGTTCCCCTGGCTTACTTTGGATTCCTCCAGAGACTTCCTGATCTTGTCCTCCTCCTCCTTCATCTGCTTCAGGTATACATTTTCTTTCCTGGCTTTCTCCTGCTCTTGCTCCAGTAGTTTCTGGTGTGCCTTTTTCTTTAATTATCATAAACAGCACAGGGAAGCTTATAATTTGACATGAACATTTTGATATAGCCTTTGTGACCAACGGTATTGGCAACACTAGATATAGGCTGCCCCTCAATGGCAGCCGTTGGAACAACACGTCACTTACTTTCTCTTCATAATCCATGTTTTCTTTGTACTTGTAAATCCAGTGGGCTAGAAACTCAATTGGATCCATCGGGCGCTGCTCGGACACTTCGGCTAACCCCTCCGTGAGACATTTTCCCATCCCCTTTTTCAAGTATTCAGAGTCCATATTTGGCTGTAAATGAATTAATATATTGCATTATGATAGCTTCTTAAAATTAAACTTTTAGTTAACTACAGTATTAATGTTCATTGCTGCAACGAGGATTATAATTTCAGTACAGTATAGGTTCATTTTAGCTACAAGAATTAATGTGAGCATTTTAGCAAGGTCGATATTAGCTTCTAATTATAAGTTTGTACCAGTAGAGTTTGTCAAATTTTAAATTTAAATACAGCTGACAAGTCGGAATGTTTCTGGATGTATTATTCATTAAAAGTTTAAAGAGAGGAGTGTGTAAATCCAAAATAGCTAGAAGCTATGATAAATAAGATCTGAAACAAACCAGTATTTTCCCTTCACTTCAGAATTACTAAATGCGTCCGGAAATGTGTTGAATCGCCATGGTAACAGTGTCACTTTAAAACCTGTCCCTCTGTTTTCCCTGACGATAAAGTTCCATCTTGAATGGAAACACAATCCAAGGCAATTCAATGTATTCGGAGCAATAGATTAGTTTACTGGTTAAGTTATTTCGATGAGAGTTTTGTTGATGTATTTGTTGTTTGATCAAATTGAATTTTCTAAGCCTACTACAAACATGCATACGTCTAGAGATTTAGCTAGTGTTAACTAGCACCGTCACTCGGGGATCATTCTTCAAACTTCGAATATTTTTTGTGTGTAAATAAGAAAATGATGCAAGTTTTATTTTGTGTTTATTTTTTGTCCTTAGCTCTTTTGAGTAAAAAGTGTCAACATCAGGAGATAAGGAGATGCACTGGGTGTGGAGGATGTAACTCCTCTGGCAGTTGGATGTCATCAGACCAACTGGTCTGTCCCCTCACTGGATATTGTGTCCTCCCATTGGATATTCTGCCCAGTGCCCACCCTTGGATGCCCCCTTCCCTTGGACATCATCTGCCTCCTGGTTTGTTGTTTTCATTGTGTATTCTTATGATTGCGTCATTACTTACAATAAACTACAAATAACTTGGTCCGGTATTTAACCTTGTATAATTCTCCACTACCCAGATTTGACACACTTTACAAGCTGCGATTCATTCTTCGGGCTGCATTTAAAGAAATCAGTGATTGCTGGTCAAGCTGTCTAGAGCCGGACTGCAGTCGGAATATACCGACATGGACTGCTGTAGACACACCCAGCAGCTGCCA
Organism: Mallotus villosus; assembly: GCA_903064625.1. Lineage (NCBI taxonomy): Eukaryota > Metazoa > Chordata > Actinopteri > Osmeriformes > Salangidae > Mallotus > Mallotus villosus. The sequence goes on from CAEFZP010005710.1 coordinate 46,247, forward strand.
CATTCCCTTGAACTGCTGGAGGGGAAACTGGATCTTAGCAATGAACACCCTGTCGCACTGCTCTGTCCAGCAAGGCCAAGTTCACCTCTCACCAACACCTGACCCAGATCCCAAGCATTAGAACACACACACGTGCACGGTTCATAAAATGGTTGTTTAAAAAGTGAAAGATTATAACAGTTAGCCTACCCATAACTAGTCTAGACTACATGTAATACGTTTTTGAGGACACCAAAAGCGTGTTTGACTCAACATGTGTGTTGGAGACTTTTAAAGATATCAGCATTGTTCAAAACATTTCCATGTATACCAAAATGTAGGCTAGAGCTTGCAAATATTTATTTATATGATTAAATGATGCAACTTTTGCTACCTACAAATCTACCCATTAAACAGCCTCAGAACTGCATAGCATTTAGCTGTGATCTGTGTACACAGTCACCTACATCTCGCCAGGGAACTCAGGGGCCCCCAGTTACTACAAAAGAGAACATGGGGAAACGAGAGAGCAGGAAACATCAAAAGAACATCCTGAATAAATGGAATGATTATTTCTATAAGAGAAGGGTACACACCCGATTTATATAGACTAGAATAGAATTAGAAATAAATGGCCATATGTGTATGTTATAGTTGACACTGAAAGCCAATGTTCCGCATATGATGAGTTAAATAAGTGTTTCCAAGAACTTGTAATCCCACCCTCTCTCTTCTCTCCTCTGAATGGTCTGACCCACTGGTTCACATGGCCCCCTCCCCCTTTCAGTGTAAGTGTGTGCGTATATGAGGGTGTATGTTGTCTTTGCTTCACAGAGTGTGGTGGGCTCTGCAAGTTGGGACTGGGTGATAATACTGCATAAATCTAGAAGCATCAGAGTCTCATTCTCATTCTGTCCTTTTTTCAAAAGACGTTCGGACATAATACCTAAAACAGTGTTCCCACTGTTAAACAGCACATTCTTAAATCTAAGCTGAAAAACGAAAACAGGATGAATGGGACAATTGACTACGACTCCGAGCACTTTGATGGCTCCTTCATGTTTACCTCTGAGTCTGTGGGAGAAGGACACCCTGGTAAGGAAGATCTTTTGGTCATCATTCTACATATTAAACATAACAGGCATGGTTCCCATCATGGAAACATGCTTAATAAGGCAGGAGTCTACCCACACTGGAGTTTCTTTAGTTAATGTGATTCGTTCATGTGTGAAAAACTCATATTTGAGAAGACAGTACCTTCTTCTCAGGGTCTGTAAAATGCAAATAGATGTTTTCCATGTTTAATTTCTGATGCACATATGCGGCAAAGTAGTAACATAATGTTGACATTTGATTGGCAAGCATTTTTTTGATAGGAAAAATGTTGATAAGCACATTCCATGATCCTACCAGTTCTATTGTACTCAAATACCCAACGTAGCATACTGTATACTTACCTCACACGCACTCACTTACTTGGCACCATGCCATTGATGCCATAAGCGTTTACACCTGCTTCGCATGACCCAGTGCCTTCTCTTAATTTAATGTCAGTACAGCTTGTCAGAAACAGCTTGACCTGCTGTAAATACTGTAAACCTCTTACCATGCAGCATGTCAAACTTTATTTTGCCCAAATAAAGTTTGACATGCTTTAAATGCACATCCTTTGATCTATGAGGAAACACCATATGCATGGTAATAATGTGGCGTAGACCCATAAGTACATAGTAGCAGTGCTCTGAACACATATATGGTCCCCGAAGTTGACTTGGCAACGCCAGTCATAGTCTTTGGAGTAAAGCACGAGCTATGCATTCACAGATGCAAGGGCTATTCCGAGGGCTGTAACACCTAATATGAGCCAGGAGTACAGTGATGGAAGGGTGATGAAATCCAACCTTAGGCAGTTCCTCATACCCAGCCTCACGCAAGAAAAAGGTCAAGGAAGGAAATCACTCCAGCAACTGGAGGAACGACCATTGGGATCAAAGTAATGCTGTATCTTGCTTTGCCACACAAAAAACAAGATTTGTAACACAGTGTCACTTAGTTACGTCAATGTTTCCTAGATAAAATATGCGACCAGATCAGCGATGCTGTTCTAGATGCTCACCTGAAGCAAGACCCTGATGCCAAGGTCGCCTGTGGTGAGTGAAAGAGCACAGCTTGCCACTGGAGGGCAGCAGAGTTGAAGCATGTGCGAACGAGAGAAAATAACCTAAAATACTGTATGAAATGTGTTGTGTTGTCAACAGAGACCGTGTGTAAGACAGGAATGGTTCTGCTCTGTGGAGAGATCACATCTCGGGCCAACGTAGACTATCAGAAAGTGGTGAGAGACACCATCAGACATATTGGCTATGACAACTCCGATAAAGGTAATACTGTATAAAAATATAAATATTTGTTATTATTGTGAGATGATAACACCTGTGTGGTGTGTAATGTGCACTTTAAAGTTGGTTTTCTGTCTGTCCAGGTTTTGACTATAAGACCTGCAATGTGCTCGTGGCTCTTGAGCAGCAATCCCCTGACATTGCCCAGGGTGTTCACATCGACCGCACTGAGAATGACATTGGAGCAGGAGATCAGGTTTGCACTCTTTCCTTTATGATAGGAGAAGGATCCAAACCAACTGACAAAATTCAAACATTCAACTGGATTTTGAAACTTTCTACAGCCCATATTCCTTGTTTTCAGGGTCTGATGTTTGGCTACGCAACTGATGAGACAGAGGAGTGCATGCCTCTAACGATCGTCCTCGCTCACAAACTCAACTCCAAGATGGCGGAACTGAGGCGAAACGGGAGCGTCCCATGGCTGCGCCCTGATTCCAAAACCCAGGTGTGATGCTGGGGGGCTTGCCCAATAGCAATCAGTCCTGAGCCCATCCCTACTGATGTCATTCACTGACCCCCATGAATCAGACGGAGACCTTTAACAGGGTTTCAACATGAGCACCCGCACAAACAGTTTTTACGTCTCCATTTAAAGTTTTGTTACGACTGCCATGCGATCATCTTTCAACGGAAAGTCACATGAGACACTTCTTCATGTTTACACACAACACCAGTTGTCAATATTTACACAGATACCTTGCATTTCAAAGCTTGGAATCATTCCATGGACTATTTCTGCCCTGTATGGGAAGGGTTTTGACTCAACATGTACAACTCCACTCTACTATTATTAGTCTCTAGAGGTCCTCTTGCCAATCAGCTACGCACAGTGCACTTTGGAAAAGCTCCAGCATGAAACGATTGACCCGGTGTGGAAGACGAGCCTTGAAGGAGCTATTTGGAGTTTCTGAGTGATGGTGACAGTGACAGTGACCAAAGAGATGTTTGACAGATCTCATTTTCCAAGGGTCATCAGCCCCGCCCCTCAACATCTGATTTACTGTTTGAACAAATGGGTCTAAACTCAGTAACACTCATACAGTACTTAGAATTCATCCTACACCAACTGGATTAAATATCTCCTCTCCGGGTTCCCCCTCTCCTCTCCAGGTAACCGTTCACTACACCACGGAGAATGGTGCAGTCATCCCCAAGAGAGTCCACACAGTGGTCATTTCGGTGCAGCATGATGAATATATCGGTCTGGAGGAACAGAAGGAGATTCTCAAAGAGAAGGTCATCAAAGCTGTGGTTCCTTCCAAGTACCTGGATGCGAACACGATCTACCACCTTCAGCCCAGTGGACGCTTTGTCATTGGTGGACCTCAGGTGTAAAACTCCCCCCTGTACCGTCTATGACCACTTCCTCTCACTCTGTTTTCAACCCATTTGCCGAGCTGTGTTTCCTTGACAGGCTCCAAAAATGGCTCCTAAAGACCATTACTAGTTTAACTTCTGTACTGAGTACTATCTCATATACTGTACGGGTTTCTCTGACAGGGTGACGCGGGTGTGACTGGTAGGAAAATCATTGTGGACACTTATGGTGGCTGGGGGGCTCACGGAGGAGGAGCCTTCTCTGGTAAAGACTACACCAAAGGTGGACCGCTCCGCAGCCTATGCTGCCCGCTGGGTGGCTAAATCCCTGGTCAAGGCCAATCTCTGCAGGAGGGTCCTGGTACAGGTGAGTGGACAGAATGAACTTTGCCAAGCTGAGAGAGGATGTTTAACATATCAGTCTGCAATTCAAAGTGATTTGTCTCTCTCTTCCGTGTCTGTACAGGTGGCCTATGCTATCGGAGTGGCCCACCCTTTATCCATATCCCTTTTCACCTACGGTTCTTCCCAGAAGAATGAGAAGGAACTGCTACAGATTGTCAACAAGAACTTTGACCTCAGACCAGGTGTCATAGTGAGGTGAGTAGGATCTAGAATGTCCCACACATTATTTTCATCTGGTACTGCCACTGAGGCTGATTAATGGTAATGGCAGTATGTGATTTGAATATCTTATTTGAATGTATACAGAGACTTGGATTTGAAGAGGCCCATCTACCAGAAGACAGCTTGCTACGGTCATTTTGGCAGGAAGGAGTTTCCTTGGGAGGTTGCAAAGAACCTGAACTTCTAATGCGTGTTAAGGTGTAGGGCATCAAGCAGTGGCATAGACACCTGTCTAAAGGGCTGCTGTGATCCAGAAGGGGAGAGGCAGCTGTTAGGGAGGGAGGGAGGGGGGAGAGGATGGGGTACATGATCTTTCTGTGGAAAATAATACCCCAAATGTCTTAAGGGGAGGTACAGGAAGGGGGGGGGGTGTCAGTGATATATAACCTCCATCTCAGCGGTCATCAAATCACATGGAATCAGATCACATGGCATCAGATCACATGACATCAGATCACATGGCTTTCAGGTATTTTTAACTCATAGCTACAATCCGCACACTCTTGTTCATGCAGTATGATACACGTTTATACAAGTTTGCAAGGCTGTCATAGAGCTGGAATTATAATATTTTGTAAGGTTGAATACACATTAGACTACTTCTATATGTGCTAAACTACTTTTCATAAAAAGCCAATGACCAAATTACAAGGCATACTAGCTAAACTTTACTCTGTAGTGATCGTTTGCTACCGAGGAACACAATGTCTTAGTAATGATCAATACCAACAAATGTGATAACTATTGTTGACACATTCAATCCACTTGATTCCCTTTGTCTAAAACCTGTTGTTTAATCAAATGATGGTTGATTGTACACATTAATCATTGATAGGTTTTGCATGTTTTAACAGGGGTTTTATTTGGAAATATTTTTTGAACGGAAAAAACGGATAATCATTATGTCTCCTAAGAATGGCAACCGGAAAATACTTTAAAGGGATGATGGCAGTTAACAGTCAAATAAGTCTACAACCGAAGAAGAGAATAATGTGACACTTGCTCTTAACACAGTATTGGTGGGCAGATCCTTTCAAACACATCCCATGGCTGTTACTTGCTTATGAGCAAAGCTAAAGAATGTAAATAAACTTTTTGAAAAATAAAACATTTTAACATTAGTGTTTTTCTAATATTGTATCAAGCACAATACATATTTATATTTTCTTTTAATACCTGAAATATTCTGCAGCATACATTATAAATCACAAAATGCAATAAAGACATTTACATTAACAATGTACATTTTCAAAAAAGCATTCAAAGTGATCATTTGGTCCCATTTAAATCAGTGAAGGAGCAAACAGTCAAAAACTCAACAGTTTAGCGAGACGCCTCAGTATCTATAGAGTGCCTTCTACAGATTTAGAAATAAGTAATGTTTTAAACATTCACCAAACCCTTTCAAAAGGGTAAATCCTCTCAACATATCTTGATGTTTGGTTTTCTTTTTAAAGAAATACTTTTTACTCACATGTAAAAATGTTGACACAATATAATAATTACATGTTGATATAAAATAATAATAAATCTATATCTAACTATCTATTTTTTACCATTAAGAGGCACTGAGCAGAACAGATATTCCTGAGAAGAATAAATTCAGAGCCAACATAAAAAACACCATTAGTGACCAACATCCTTTAAGACTTACAAGGCACCTCCAATATACTGGCAAGACAGCAAGTCCTTGTGTGTGAGAGGGATTCTTTAATTACTGAAGTGAGGGAAAGCGATTGTGTTGTTGTGTGTGTGCGTGTTTTGGGTGTGTGTGTGTGTGTTGGGTGTGTGTGTGTGTGTGTTGGGTGTGTGCACGGCACGTACCTGTGTTATGAGTTGTGTCTGTGTGTATTGTCTACTGTTTCAAAAGGCACTTGTAACAAATGCTATATACAGTTCAGTCTGTACAACTATCAAATATTCCTTTTTTCTGTCGTAGGTTAAAAAAGCTTTGGTGTTACAGCTAAAGTCTGTGCAAATAAAGACATGACTACTTTCATGGTCCATCATCATGCTCAACACTGGGAACTGATTGGCTCCTCAATCCTCCATCTTGTATGTATACTGTCCACCAATCCATCCTTCAGCTTATACGTGATTGGTCCAGAGCACTACAACCTCCTCTGGATAGGCTACATAACGCTCAGAGTCTCTTGCTGGTGGTGGTTTGATCCCCCTGTTACTTCTACCTTGTGGTCGGAGCTGGATAAGACCCGGACCCCTCCACCTCTGGCCAGGACCATCAGGGTGTCCCCAGACATGCCTCTGAACTCAAAGGCAAACGTCCCATAGAAGAGCATGATGATCATGCAGAAGAGCCACTCGAATATGGCAGAGGCGTGCTGCAGAGCGTAGCTCTCCTGGACAAAGAAGACGCCACCTGGAGGACGGGAGGTTAAGGAGATTGCAGTAACTGGACCAGCAAGGAATAATGTATATATAAGGAATACACACACACACAACCATTCACATGACATGTACTGTGACTAACTTTCCAGCAGAGGGCCTTGTAACACTGGAAACAAGCAGACTGGGTTACGTCACTGGTTACCGTGACAACCACAAACTTCTAAAAGGGTGGGGGAAAAAACGACTGTACTGCTGGAAAGATTGACTGCAAGACTTCATCATTGACTACGTCAGGCATTACTGAATATCACTAACTCGTTCAGTATTCCATTAACTCCATCTTCACTCTCGATCCTTGATTCCAAAAACAGTTAAAAAGGATACTGAGCACAAGTGAAACGAAAGCTAGCAGAGTCATTCCCACACGCAGGTGGCCCATGTTGTATTCTCCCTGGGTTTTTGCTAAGCGGTAAGTCAGGGCGGACTGGAGGCAGACAAACAGCACACTGGTGGGGAAAGCCACCCCAGCGCCCACGTAGTGGAGGACTTTGGCAAAGTCAACCTGGAAGAGAGAGACACACACACTAAGACAAGAAAACACACTCAGAGTCACTATGACCTCCCATTACTCTGTTGTCAAGGTGTTACTCAAAGAACTATTCCGGGGATTTATCAGGAAGAAAAGGACAGTCTGCCCTAGAAGGATGCAAAATCTTGAGAAGGAGTGAAAGAGGAACAATCATCCTGAAAGACAGAACTGGCTATAATTCTCTGTAGGCTCCGCGTGCATTATCATTCCTTCTACATAGTGTCATCAAATATTAAATTTACATTTATTCATTTAGCAGACACTTTTATCCAAAGCGACTTCCAAGAGAGAGAAATATAAGACACAAATGTTGAGGGTCTGCTAAATGACTAAATGTAAGTGTAATGTAACATAGGTGTCTGCAGACAACCTCACAGCAATCTGAACAACACACACACACACACACACACGGTAAGCGCTGTGACAGAACGTTGACCTCTGACCCACAGCCCTACCTAGACTCAAGGTAAAGGCTGTGAGCACCGCGTAAACAAAGTTACAGAAGCCCAATAAAATCTTGCAATGTTACTTTCTTATCTGCCCTTGCACATTACCCAAACAAAAATGTCCCTGTCAATTTCAAACGCTGAAAATGAACTACATTCCTGGCAGTAACCCAATGGTAACAAACCACTGCCCCCTATAACAGACTCAAACTAAGCAGTAAAAATGCTCTACATCACTTTAAAGCATGTGAGTCTGTTCGAGTAGGTCTCTGGATGGTTCCCCATCCCTCCATCACTATGTGTAATGAATACATAACATTCATACATAACTATGACTTGTAAATCATGTTCTCTGCCTATCATTACATTTATTTCATTTAAAATGTATAATATCATGAGGGTGAAGGATCAATAAACAAAGTGTGTAGTCTAAGCATCTCCATATGGAATTAGTCAATGAGTTAGACTGGATGAAGACACCTTCTGGATAGATGGTTCAGAATGTAACAGGGACAGCTCACACCATGAGAGCAAAAATCTAGAACTCTTCAAAAGTCAACCGAGGGAAAGAACGCATGAATTCCTCGGAAGCCCAAACCTCATGTTTACAAGATCATTTCACCTCAGAAGTCTGGCTGCCAGTCTCCAAAAGAACATAAAAAGATGTGTTTGGAAGCCCTACAAAGAGAATGTAGCCTGCAGGGTGTAAGGGGAACAGAACTCACCGGCCACACCAGGATGAAGCATGCAAACACACGCTGAGGCCAAGCTTACATAGCTACATCCTCTGTGAATGATACTCAAAACTTTACTGAGGAAAAACCTTTCTTCTCCTCCTCTCTACATTCCTCCGGTTTGTAAATCACAACAAGGAAAGTGATTTAGTGGCACGCATATCTTTCTAGCACCAGAAACGTGGGTGCAAGGAAGTAACCGTGAGCTCAGAGCGGTTTGTGAGGGGCGATGCTACTTCTGGGGCTTAAGGGGAAGGTTGTTTATATTAGAAAGGGACCAAAGAGACCCTTCACTTCTGGTTGTCATGGCATCCGCCTACTAAAAACAACTTTGTAAGGTGATATCTCAACGGCTCATTACCAACTTGTTATTCTGAAACAGACATCTACCATAGGGAGAACTCCTGACCTCATTTAGGAACAAGCTGGAATCATTTCCCTGGTCCCATCAAAGCCTTAAATCTGAACAATTTACCATGTGATTGCCATTAATTGAGCTTTTGAAAAAGTCTTTAATTGAGCTCTTGGAGGAGTAAGAGAGTGGAGTTCCATGGACCACACCTGAGTGACCCCTGCTGCCTGACTATCAAACGCTTCAACATGGCTTCAATAAAGTCATTGTATTTTTCAATGGCCGGATGCAGTGAACTTCAGATAATGATCGTGTGGAAAATAAATTCTGTTTTCGACTGATGTAATAGGGGTCTTATGCCATAGGACAGTCTGTTATATGAAGAAACCTGTGTATTTATTGGTACAGTATACTCATATACTGTATGTAAAGGACAAACAACAGACTGTAGAAGACAACCCAATGCAGACAGCTAATATTTCTAACATACCACAGCAGCTTTTAAAGCTGATTTGTCTGCAGTGCAAGAGACGCCTCACAGTGTGTTACCTGAAAGTTTCCCACCATGATGAGGCCTGTAGCACAGATCCAGCCAGTGGAGAGACTGGCCGTGTTGAGAAGACAGTTCTGGTGTTTCTCTATGACAAGGGCATACCTCAGCAGACCAATCATCATCACTGTAGAGAATGACAGGACGGAGAAGACAGAGAGACAACAATGAGAGAGAGAGAGAGAGAGAGAGAGAGGAAGGGAGGGAGAGAGAGATAGAGAGAGAGATAGAGAGAGAGAGATAGAGCTAGAGATATAGATAGAGAGATAGAGCAGATAGAGATAGTGCGATTTCTGATGCGTGTGATGTCGTTTCGTTTCTTTCTGTCTGTATGTGTCTTTCTTTCTTTGTCTTTCTTTCTTCTTTCTTTCTTTCGTTCTTTCTTTCTTTCTTTCTTGTCTTTCTTTCTTTCTTTCTTTCGTTTTCTTGTCTTTGTCTTTCCCTCTCCCTATCTCGCCCTAGCTCAGGCGATATCTTGTGTGTGAGGCCATCCAAACCAGGGTGAGACTCGTCTAAGAACTGCAGTTTAAGGGCACTGTGAGTACTTTGGATTACTCCCTGTTCCCCTCTATGAATGACACTTCCTTTGCACAGTTGCAGTTTCTATTATTGGCTTCTAAAATAAATAAAGATTCAAAATGAAAAAAATAATGATATACCATGATATAAGCTGTGAATATACACCTCAGACTGAAATTAATTAAATCGTATTTTTTTTGGTCAGTACTGTTACCTCAAGCCAAGGCAATCACATCTCTTAGCCTTTCAAAATCAATCGTTGAGCCAAGTTCTAACTCCCACTCCCCAATGTAACTCTGCACAGTAACCATGCTTCTCTCCCTGCTCCACAACCCTCTCTGGGATGCTGAGCAGAATGACAGAAACCCCAGGTTAGGAATTGGCATCTGACTGGGGTTTCAATGTGTATGTTGTTGTTAAGAACTGCACGGTTTACCACTCTGGCAGCACAGTGGCACCACAACACTTCCAAGAGCAGCAAACCATTCTCCCGTAGAACCAGAGGTTAAATTGGGCCGGGGCTGTCCGGGGCGGAGCCCCGGCACATAAGCGGCCGGGTCTGGAGTTCTCCAGCCGATTTTGGCAGTCTGCCTAGTCCATCACGAGCAATGTTGTCCTATATTTACAACTTTTCCATTGCAAATCTATGTTGTTTTAAAACACAATTCTAAATAATGGTAGGGATAGGCTAGCCTAGACATCTGGAGCAAGTTTGAGAAGTAGGCATATCGCGCACGAAAATTATAAATTTACGCTACCGTCTTTGAAGAGGTAGATTTTTTACCCACGACAGTGACTGACAGATGGAAAGCTAGCTATAGAGACAATATAAAGATTGAAAGCCAGGCTAAGAAACGTAAACGTATTACCTTCACTAGACAATGTTTTACCAATTGGACAAACGGATGTTTGTTTGTTTTACATCAAGCTCCAAAAACGATGCTCCAAAATGCTTCAGATTGATGCTTTAAAATATGGAATATTTAATTTTTCTAATGGGGGAGCATGCACCCGGACTCCCTTAGGGGGTAATCCTTCTCACCTTTTTCACCCCTGACCCGTTTTCATGCCTGTTATTTACTGCATAATCCACGAAAGATTTGTGAAATTTGCCCCTCGGTCAGAGCCCCCCCCACATAGAAAATCCCAATTTAACCCCTGCGTAGAACCATCTGATGCACAAGCTTTTCACATCTGGTGTCCATCATGCAGCAAAAGCCAGAAAGAGTGTTTGGATGTGCATGTCAACAACACATAGAGAGAAGGAGACTGATGCCATTTGATTTAAAAAAGAAAGACAAAAGGGTAAAAATCGCTGTTTGCTACTGATGTCTGGGCAGATTTGCTGGTCAGAGCACAGTAAGGGATCCACTTTGTGGTCAGTGGGGTTCCAGCCATTAACCTTCCTCTCATCCCTGCTCACACCACACCTCTGAGTAAAACAAACTTTCACATCGAGTACGTGCTCAAACACAAACTCTGCATTGTTTGTGGGGTGGAAGGATATACAAGGGAAATCTTTGAAGTGGGAGTGGAACGTTGCAGCAACCCTGATGCATGCAGTGAGTAGAAATGTAACCCAAGTTCATGGTTAGAGTGTGGTCTTCTATGTCCAGCGTAGAGTAAACATGACCCCCCTCTTTTCCTCTCTGACCACTGACCTCAGTCTGGGGTTAACGACACTTGATGTTGTAATCTCTGCTGGCCTACTGCTTGTGTTTCAGCTGCCTTTGGGGTCAATAATAGTTACTAATAGGTACTGTTTGAAATTACTTCAACTGACATGCAATGAGGCATTTACCTTGATGAGAGCTTTTAAATGAAGAACATACGAATACATTTTAATAGAAAAACTATATTTGTTCTACACTCTAACGTCATTATGTTAATGTTTCACTAGTAGTTATGAAAAGTTGTAAGATAAATAATATACAGAAACGAAAAAACTGCAGACTGTGAATGGGCTTGTTGAATATTCACAAATTCCAGCGTTTTATCAGAAAACATTTAAGAAACAGGTGGCCATGGTAACGTACTGCAGTCCAAAGACAGCAACATATTGCACTAATGTGGGATAACTGGACTTTGTCCTCTTTGGTCTAAATTTTCTCCCGTACTTTTATGTTCCATTCAACCCAAAACAATCCACAAAGTCAAAACTGTTTAAATAAACTCAACCATGGGGGTTCCTAAGTGGACTGCTTGATAATGCTTTTAGGTAATAACAAAATAAAAACTGTCCTTACTTTGAAATCAAAAAAGGAAAGTGTTTTGTTGACCCTGTTTAATGTATTTATCCATGTAAGAGCAGAGTAGGCCTATCGATAATGACAGGTACCATTTTAGGTACCAAAAACTAAACAAGGATAATTGGAAAATGATGGGCCATGATAAAATTATATTATCAGCTAGTTATAGGCCATGTATTCATGTAGATAAACTGAATGTACCAACAAGCTCAGAAGCTCCATGCCCATGCTAAACACAAGGCTCTCAACCATGGACAGAACAACCAAAATAACTTGAAAAGGTTTTTGGAGCAAATTATTTTTGTTAGGAAAATCAAATCGTTGCCTGTGGTCAGGGCTGTTGCTTTTGGTTCATGGGGGAGCACAGAGGGGCTGATCTAAAATACTCATTTTAGTGCAGAGAGAAAGGAAGGGGTGCTGGCATAGGTTTTGGAACTCAGACAGGACTGGAAACACACAGTCACAGCTGGAAAAACACAGCCCTGGAGTATTAAGTGCATTGAGGTCAATTCTGGAGCACAGCAGCCCACATTTGAAGTCTGAAAACGCATTGTATTTCAAACTTCCAAAGTGCACCGTTTGTTTAGCCAACCAGCCACATGATGGGGCACCCTTCGTCTAATCCATTCACCTCAGACAGGAGTGTTGACATACCTATAAAGGACCCAGTGCTGCAGATCAGGCTGAAGAAGCAGCTCTCGGGAGGCAGAGTCCCACACTTACTGTCATGGAAACAAAGGAGGGGAGGGGGAAAGGGAGAGATAACAGAGTTAGTGTCCCAGCTTACCTTGTGTCCCTCTCAAATAGGCCCAGAAATGTCTCCTCTTGGGGAAGAGTTTGGCAGAGACACAAGACCACCTCATACAGATGGGTGAGGTGGTAAGTGGCTTTCATGTCCACAGAGCTTAAGTAAAACAAAGAGACTTAAGTAAAACGTTTCCATCCCTGGATAAAGGAAAACCTGATGGCAACTAAAAGAACCTAAACATGTGAGCGTACTGCATATTCCACCTCAAACTCCAACCCATTCCACAAACCTAGCTTAAAGTATTTCAACTCCACCACATACAGTCGTGCAATAGATGCATTTTAATGCACACACAGATACATGAAGGCTTATGCAAAGCACTTGGCAAAAGGACACATATATTGTTTTAAAAAGGCTTCTTATCTACTAGTAACATAAAATGTCTTCTTGCTTACATTCTGGGACTCTGCATGGTGGTGATGTATCAAAGACCTGTGAAGGATCCACTAAACTAAACAAAACTCTTCCTGACAGAGTACAGAGGCCTCAACCTCCCTGACACAGAATTCCTGAGCCCGCCGGACAAGTGTGGGCCTATCTCATAAATCTACACAGCTCAGCTGGGTGAGGAAGGTTATGAAACCTTAACAGCCTTAACAGTAAATATAAGTAGTGTATCCAGTAGTGTAACCAACTGACAGTAACCACAGGCTACATACTATAGACCTTTGCTCCTCAGATGGTCTGTTCCCAAGGTCTTTGATGTACAGTGTGTGCTGTTGTGAAAGGGGTGAAAGGAGTACAGACTTTACCTTCAACATTTTACCATGAATTGACTATTGTGAATGCAGAAATACAAAATACTTGCAGTTCAACACAATCATTTTTTTAACCTGCTGTTATGTCTCAGGTCTTCTGTGAACATAGAAAATTGTACAATGCTGTGGTAAGGTAAAGATAGGTTGTAGATCTGTGCATGTAGTGCATATGGCAGAGTATAGTGCATGTAGTGCATATGGCAGAGTTTAATAGTTTGTTGTACTATTGTCATTTTTTGGTATTGCTTACCTGATGAGTGGTATGTTGTCTACTGTGCAGCACAAGACAGGGCCCTTCTGGACTGATAGCTTCTCTTCACATGATTGGTTGTAAGACCTAGGAACATTTACACAGTACACAGAAATGTACTTCAGGCTACTGTTCCCATTCATATTATTACTTTACTATGACAGCATGAAGAAAATCACATTTTTAAACAGGCCAAGTCACGTGACTGCTCTGAAATAGCAGAAGTGTCACTTCTGAAATACACGTGTCATGTTCTTATTTAAAGCCAAATGTCATTATGCTTCAACACACAGTCCCGACTACAGGGCGTCACACATCAGTACTAAAGTAAGCACACAATGACACAATGTTAATGAGTCATCAAACCACAAATCCAAGACTTTATGGTACTCATCTTCTGTGCAAATTTGAGTAAAAAATTAACCTGAAACGCAGTATTCCAATACTGTAAAATGCAGATGATTTACTGTAAGTTTGTCTTTAGTAAAGGAATGCCAACTGTATCTTCAGGTTTGTCTGGAATCTCTTTTGCACAAATCAATTTCCCCCCTTTTTTCTGTAGACATGCTCATCTAGAAAACTGTGTGGGGATGAATAACTTCTGATAATCAGTTTGTGTTAAACCAGTGTCCGCAGTGCTGACTTGGATCATAAAATTGCTTTGATTTGGTTAAGTGGAATTAATATAAAGTCATCATCATGTAACACTGTAGAGCTGAAGGATATAAGTATAGTACCAGTTGTCCACAGAGCACACATGCTGGTTGTACAGGGCCAAGGAATATCTGAAAAGACAACAAAAAGATTGGCTGAGCAAACAGTCACACAGTCGATTAAACGGGAGCAGGACAAAAGCCGCTGGGAATTGAGGGAACTGTAGTACTGTATCATCATCCACATAACTTTATCTTTTACTCATTACTTCCTCATTAACAAAACAAAAGCTTGTATAGCCAATACATTTCGTTTGATTTCCAAAACAGTTACATTTCAAAGTATGACTTAGAATAAGTAGGAATGCTATAAAAAAATTGCTAAATCTTAAACAATCATGTGAGAAAATGTATTAGGTGTGGTGTGATGTCTAAGCTTACAGTTTAACTTGCTATCACGGCTATTTTAAAAACACTGCCATTGAGTGTCTTTGTTTGGTGCTTAATGTAATGGATCACAGATGCAGTTTACAGTCTTGAGATAATATTACAGTACCAGCCAGTAGGTGTACCACATGAGTAAGCAAAGTGTCTCCCTTATAGTCAGTCAGCCCTGGTCCCTGTCATAAATACTCTTAGAGCGACTGCACGGTCAGGGTCTGGTGGCTTCGTTTGAACCTTAGCAGTGACGCTACAGGATCTATGTTCCTGCATCCAAATGAGCAACCTGTCACCCACAGGATAACTACCTCCATCCAGAACTTGGCTCTGATGCTACCAGAGGTATTAATGTATGTCTGTGAGAGAAGGACATCACATATTTGTGTCCAAGTCTTCTACGATATGGGGACTGCAAAGTGTCATGAGGTCACCCTGAGTACCATTAATAGCACGCCGACAATGTAGGTAGACAAGTTAAAAGTGTAAACAGTTGGAGAGCCTCTATTGATTGCTAGAGATGAAAACGTGGAAGCAAAAAGAGATAACAGTTGAACTTCTGGGAAAATGCTACAGATACAGTAACAGTATGAATAGTTCTCTCTTATAAGGGTAGACTAATAAACAATTTTTCTTATGTAACTTGGAAAACTAACATTAGTAATTAGTGATGAATTTACTTTTAATTTCCTTTCAGAAATGGTGGCCAAGCTAAACTGGAGTTTTACCAGGAAGTGTGGAGCAACACACCCACCAGCAGACTAGGAAAGCAGCCATTGGTGGATTACTGCCACAGCCTCAGACAGGGAGGCTTTTGAGAACCGGTGTGAAAAAATGTAGCGCCCACTTTCCGAAGGCTCTCAGTGCTCCAAGGTACAGTGGAACGGACTGTGCCCCATCGCACACAGTGAGAGAAAAACACTTAGGGGCGGGAAGGAAGAAAGAGAAAGTATGTGTATGTTGACAACAGTAAGAGAGCTAGTATGAGTACCTGTAGAAGACAGTAAGTGTCAAAGTCTACAGTCCTGACAGTAGAGATCTCCATACATGTACATATGTACCAGGAAGTAATTCAAGATAGTTTTGCATAAAATGCATAGACTCAGCTGAGAGGTAGGTTACAAGGTAGATGGACATGGTCATAGTAAGCAAGCAATCATATTAAATACACACTTTTTTCCTGCAGATCTTGGGCTTGAGGGATAGGTTCATGTTAGCAATGATCCTGATAAAATGAATATTCACTCATAGACTTAAGTTAATGTATGATGATATCCAGCTGAGCAGAACTGTGTTCTCATCTAGTTTGATGGACCAGTGAGAGAAGATGCCCAAACACATTATCACCCAATTATTTACTGTTCACATTACCATCTTAAAATGATAAATCAGGGGTGTTCTAAACTAATGCCGGTTCCCAACGTACTTCCTGATCTTAGTCAGCAAACACCCTATATATCACATTGTAACACAAAACACTTCTGTACATCACACAAATGTATTCACTTTAATGGATTCATTTATTTATGTATATTTTTTATTTACTTTATAAGTAAGTCCTGCTTAGTCATCAATTCTGTTTTTTTAAAGTATGCTTTTGGGGCTTACAAGATGACACCATGAAACTAAATTGTTAGCGTCAAGGAATGAGGTATGGGTCCATTCAATTACTACTGCAGTCCAGAATGCACCTTTAGACCTCTAGCTGTGCATTCCTTTACAGCAGTTATGACAGAGCAGCAAGCCATCTCCTACTCTTAACAGCCGTGACCCTCAACCAGCGCTGACTCTATATTTACCTCTCCTCCTCTCAGACACATCAGCTTCTTTTACCTTTACTTATTCGTCTCCCTCTACTTCTCTCTCCACCCGTGCCTCCACTTTTTTTGTTCTTTACAATATTTTGGTATTTCTTCTTCCTTTGTATTTCTCGTCCTGCCTTTTTCTAAAGCAGTGATGACCGCAGTACATTGTTTCATGACTTCTCTCTCTCTCTCTCTCTCTCTCTCTCTCTCTCTCCCTCTCTCTCTCTCTCTCTCTATCTCTATCTCTCTCTCTCTCTCTGTCTCCTACTAGACAGCAAAAACTGGTTTCCAGGTGCCATATACAGCAAGTAAATACAATTTGGGTTATGAATGGACACTGATTTCTTAATTAAGATGTTACGATAAACTCCAATTCAGTAGGAATCGCCCCCCCCGCCCCCCCCTTTCAGGCACCCACAAACCATCTGACAGACGCTGTGGGGGTATAGACAGCCTGAAACAATACCTACGTCAACCATAAAATACGCCTTTTGTGCTAGTTGTGTTGGTACAAATGGTTGCCAACGCAACTGTGGAGTAAGTGTGTCTGCAATTAGAAGTGAATGAAAGTACAAGGAACCCACACAACTAAAGTCTGTCTTGATGGCATCACTAAGTGTGGACCAGCATCCTCTCAGGAAGATCATCTTTTAAACACACCACCTCTTTTTATTGTTTGACATCTCAATTGGCCGCATTTTACTTACACAACCCATATTCCAGTGATGGTGAAGACTGGTAGACTCACTGGTAAGATCATCCACATGGACATGTTGCAAGTCTCCAAGTCACAGTCTCTTCCAATGACAAGATTGATGTCCAGTTCTTCTCTCTCCCTCCTCACAGACGTCTGATGTGCGTGGCTCATTCAGTCCATAATGATGTAGCCTATCTCTTATGTAACAAGCACAAGTATAATATAAAGAACTAGCTGTCTCACATAGTATTATCACAAAGCTTAGCATCCTTATTCCAACTAAGTGTGCCTAAAAACCCTCAGATAAGTCAGTATGCCTGCTGTAGTATAAACCTCATTGTCTCACCCAAATTACAATGGGATGGCAAGGATATATTAGCCTACTCAACGACTTGATCCTACTGTAGGATGTGTCTTACCTCTTCAGGATGTCAAACTCCCCGAAACCGACCAAAAGAAACCTTCAAAACCAAATGAAAGTCCCAGATCATATTCCAGGAATCGGACGTTCTATTCACCGTTTAGCAAAAACGTTTTTTGCATACTTGTACCACTTGCGATTCCAGATTTTGCCGTTCTTCCTTAATCTCCAATTATTTACAACAGACGATTGCCTCTTATGTACCAGTTTTATGGAACACGTTTTAAAAAGAGCCAGCTGTTGCGCTTGACTCCGCCCTCCTCCCTTTTCTTTTTCTTCACGTTCTCTGGATTGTTTCTTCCAATGTTTCTCTTCAATTACTTACATTAACTGTACACTTTCATCATGTATTATTTATATCCTTAGTCTTCAATTTAATGCTCCAGGTAGGACTTGTAACAAGCGTGGGATGGGGCATTCCTCCGTGGTGCACCGTGCCTGTGCTGGCGGTGCCCATCATGTGCTGGTCTGCACTCACCTCTGCACATGCTGGACCACAAATATTCTGTGAGAGGCAGTGGATAAAAGTACGTATGGGTGAAGAGGAAGAGCAAAGGCTAAAATAATGGAAACATCTCAGTTTCTTGCAGGTTATATATTGTCATTTAATCTAAGGGTTTTCATTGTTCATGCAAATCATGCACTACTGCTTTAGACGAGAGTATTGTATGTGAGAGAGCAGTCTTTGGCCATGCTTTAAAAACATCACTGCCATCTACTGGCAATGATGTTGGTGTTAATATCTTTAGTCGAGAAACAATACAGGCATAAACGCAGTCAAATTCAGACCCCAAAAAATGTAATTAAAAACAATGCAAGCTTCACAAATTCAAAAAAAAAGAATTGGAGCTGGGAAAAATGACACTAAGTGTAAACCAATAGGAGTGTAAGATTCAATAAAGCCACCAAAGGGACACCTAGGAATACTCCCACTCGATACTGATGACACACTTTGATGTGATACTATTATAAGTGTGGAGGAATTACATCTATACTGCTAATTCAATGCTGCCATATTATATGTTCTATGTTCTGTTGAATAAAATCAATACCTCGGATATATACAAAATGTGTAATGACAATATTGAACATAAATTCCCAATATAATCAATGCTCCAGATATAATAAGTAACGATAATGAGGAACTTATATTCCAAATGTATGATTATGCACCAAGATGTGTCTGTGTCTGTGTCTGTGAGACATAGGCCTTGCTCAGGAGAGTGTATCTTTTAGTGAGGAGAGGAATGCAATAGTCAGCATACTGGAAGGGAGGTGTGATGGCTACACTAGGGGACCAGGAGAGAGTACAATGGGCCTCACAAGTCTTGAGAGTGGGAGGTATCACCAGAAGATAAGAAGAAGATTCATTAGACGGTGGAGAATGTATCCCTTTGCACCCCCCCCCCTTGGACATCATCTTCCCTCTCCCTCACCCCCTGGACATAACCAGACCTTTGGGTCTGGTCTGCCCCTCCCCCCCCGCCCTTGTATTCGGCCTTGTATTTAACCTTGTATTCCTCTCCACCCAAATTAGAACAACACAACATAAGCATAAACCAATCTCATCTGGGTTCATGTCCTTTAACATAGTCACATGCAGTCTTGTGGGATCTGAACTAAAATGATGTACATCGCTGGAATCATGTATAACTCGTGTTAGGATCAGGTGTTTCAATCATGAATATGAATGTACAAAATACCCAGGTGGCAGGAATCTCCTGTCAGTTACCTTCACAGCAGGAACTGGTAAACCATTCTCTAATTTGGTAGCAGCATGCAAAAACAGGTTGACATTCTCAAAGATGAGTACTCTGTTCACTCGCTAGGGGGGCGTCAAGATTCAAGTTATGTTTTCTATTTCTCCCAAGTCAGAGAAGCACCAGTCAACTGGTCTTAACGTTTGTCTCTGTCACTGAAGGTAGTACTAGTTATGCAGATTGCACACTATTGCACACAGCATTCTAGAATATCCAAATGTTCTAGTTTTTCTAAATAATCTCTTCTTTGCTTCCTTGTTCAGGAAGCTTTTCAAGTTTCGAACAGGTATGACGAAGACTGAAGAATGTCTATTGTGTGCAGGGTTGTCTTCAGCACCATCAGTAATAGACTACATCAGTTTCACTTTACAGTGGATCTGGAAGAGATATTAAGGGCAGCTTTTTGTTTTATTAAAACTCCAATCAACACTATCATAAAGGTGTGAGACTGCCCTGTGATTTTCACAACCACCTACGTAACCATGTATGGTAAATAAGTTGAACTTAAGTAAACACTCCACCCAGCACCACCTGGGTAAATATTATAGCCAGATATCATAGCAACATAATACGTCTGCCTTTGTGATTTACAGCAAACATCCAACAATCAAAACAAGGAATTGCAAAATCACAAATGGAATCCTATTATGTATAGTGGTCATTATTTATTTATAGTTTGTGGTTTCTGCCCACACTCCACATTACCAGCGTTGCTAAGAAGACTAATTTTCAGCACAAGCACTGCTTTGTCTACATATTGTATGTGTTCTATCAAACAATTTCCCAGCAGCCAATATCTCTCCCAAACATTTACAGTAGTCTGTTTGAGGGGATGTACGTGGGTTATTAAGTCAACAATTGGATATGCTGTATTATACTATTCTTTCTATTTAGTGAGTGGATTTTAGGACTGCATTTGTAATGTAATGCAATCAATACAATCTTACAAAAGTTACTAATTCTACAACAGTAAGTTGACAATACTTCAATTGTAATGTTCCTTGTGTGCAGCATGGTGTCGAACAAGACATGGATGCATGACATTTCTACAAAGATGACTTACATTTTAAAACAGAAATCTATTTATTGTTAGAACATTTTAAATGACATTTAAACATCAAAGCCCTTAACCAGTTTATTTTCCTTCCACAGTTGACACAAGACAGTAACTCACAGAGGGTGTATTCAAGAAACATTCTACATCAGCTAAGATAAACTAATGCAAATGTGCTTACATTTACCCAACAGTGTAGAACGTTGCAGAAGCATCATTTGGCACACAAATTAATTCATTACAAGTGCTTACATTAATTTCCCTGCATTGTAGGATCAATAATTGTTACAAACAAAATCCAATAATCTGTTTCAATGTGTAGGATGGACAAAGTGTGTCATGTCATATATTGATACATTTTTTATAGTATGTTGTATTTGCAGGTATACACTAAGTGCTGTCTAATAATTAATTACAATGATATACATCGCTTAGCACTACAGACTACTTTTGCAATGATACATGTGTTACAAGTGTGTACATGTGTACAGTATTCATAAGAGCATGGTTAACCCCATACTGGAAACACTGTAATAACAGGTTTATAAGCACAAGTGAAGTAACTGACAACTGTCAGTTGTAGATAGAGGCTACAGTAACAAACTGTCTTAGCACTTATGAAGGCAAGTGTCACATACTGTCATGTAAAATATGGCCAGTTGGTAGTTACCCTTCAGAAAATCTGAACGCTGAATGAATCAGAAAAGGGATTTAACCTCTATAAACATACATGTAAAGCACATGGGATCAAGACACAATGGGTAGGATAGATAACTACACTGCTGCTCTACAACCACACAAATAATACACACAGAAGCTGCTCAGGGGGACAACTCGCTATTTATTTGCTGACAAACAGCAAACTCTTCAACTATTCTTCAACTATGTCCAGACGAAGCTTTCTTGGAACATCTGGATTTAGGCCCATACGAAAACAATTCTTCATCAAATATGATTCAAGATGTTTTGTTGCTTAAGGGTGTTTGCCTGTTTAGAGATTGGGTAAATGCCTATTTAGATAACTAGCGACAAAAAAATATTATTCACCTACGGGACACAACTTGGTTATTTGGGCTCAATAGAAGTGCTTGGCTGCTCTTACATGTCAAATAAGGTTTCATACCGATACATAACGTGTTTTAATACAGGCGAGTCAGACAGACTCAAATACGTGTTCAACAACAATGCAAGCCTAACCACAGTCGTGGTTTAAACCCTTGTTAGTTTCCCCTTTGACAACAAGATACAAGGTTTCTTACCCTTGAATTATCATGGGTAGAAATAGTCGCAAATTAACACAGTGCATTGAGATGTAAAAGAATGGTCTCAATCTACACACTGGACAACAGACAGGCCACTGCTTAGTCCCCCCTAACTTACTGGCACACCTAAAAGACTGACACTTTAGACTTTAAGAAAATAAATAGATTCTTAAGAAATATTATTTACAATGGACACATTGTTTAGAGTGTCCCTCCCTTCTGTGCGCCACTATCCTCTAACCCTTTTAAATTTACTTGTGTCTCATTTCATAGCAGCATGAGTACAGCATGAGGCAAACATCCCAATATCAACCCTAACTTGTTTACGTTCATCAGTTCTGTAACAGCACCCAAGGTAAAGTAAGAGTTCAGTATGTAACCAGAATTCCATTCATTCATCAGAAGGATGTAGAGGACTAGTTTGGGTTGGGCTGATCAAGATTACCTGCTTATCTACACACGTGTGGGAATGCCTGTGAATGAAGGTCAAAGGTCAAAATGCATACAGTATAAGCAGCATGGACGAGATACTGTGAATCTTCCCAACGGGTGAGGAGGGCAGAATGGTGAACGTGATCGGAGAGTGGAAGGGGGCTGCAGGAGAAGTCGAGACATTAATGTGCTTAATCTGCAAGCGCGTTACTGTCAATGTCTCCAGATAGATATTCGAAAGTGGACGGCTGCTGATTGAGGAATGTGTTCATCTCAGGGAGGTCCAGACAGTGTATGTCACTGAGATAATATCACTTCAAAAAGTGTTAAGGTGTCGGTAGTGTACATGCCACAGCACTGTAACTAAGCATGATCTTCATTGGTTGTATGCGATCTTTTACCTTAAACTACTGTCTTGTCTACAACTGTGTATTGCGACACATTAAATACGTGCATTTAGTTGACTTCTTGGGATAATAACAATAGACCTTTGTGATGAAAAATTATTATGCTTACTTGCAGAGAAACCCTGCATGACTTTATTTGTGGAGGAAGGATGTCTGACAGGTAGAGCTCAGGGGAAGTCTTTATCAGATTAATGATCTGTGAGCTGCAAACCAAAGTGCATATGCAGAAATCATCCTTTGTTAAAGCAGTGCATTATAAATGTATTCCCTTACGATAATCCAAATTGTCAAATAATTATGTTTTGAGTGCTAGTCTAGACATGTGCTAGGTCTAAAACACAGTCCTCAGGGTTGGGCTTAAGTAGCAGATCATTTGAATGAAGTCTTTCTTTATGTAAAATGTACTAGAACCAAGCCTTTCCAACATGCATACTGCATCACAGTTGTAAACTGACCTTGACAAATCTTTAGCCCACATTTGGCTACTATTTTTCCCGAAGGTATGACGCTGGTTAAGAGAATAATTAATGAAGCCAAGAAATCCCGTGAAGTGAGTATTAGATTAGTCATATGTAAAACCAACTCCATCTCCTTCATTCTCCGTGTCTACTCCACTTTCATTGGATAACATATTACAGAGTGCTGACCATGCACCGGTTTCTCGGTCCACTATCTACCACAATACTGTCTACCTTGTTCATCAATGGTACAGGATCTAGACTTTACACTAATTGATCTACAGACAGCTATATAAAGTTGGGTGAAATAAAATTGGCGCATCACAATTAACGTTGTGGACCCAGCAACCAGCATACCCAGTTGTAGCTCACACATCCATGGCACAACGTGGCTTCTCTACTTTGGCACACACTCTAACATGACTGCCCAGTGTACTATCTAGCCTCCTTTATCCTACTCGCCCTTGGACCCCTTGTCCTCTGAGCCCTTGAGGTACGACTTGTAGAAGAAAACAGCAAAGAGTACCAGGTAGCTAAGGTACATAAGCGAGCCCCACACAATGTTGTCCAGGTAGGATGGGCAGCGCACCTCGTGCTTCCAGTGGTAGACCAGGCCCAGGACAGCCAGGCCCATCACCATCTGCATGATCTGGGTGGCGGTGATGACCATGGCACAAGGACGGGGCACCCGCATCCTGGCAGCCCGAGCGGCGTAGTAGGTGTACATAAGCGAGTGCACCACGTAGTTCATGGTCATGAACCAGCCGCCACCGGCCACCTGGTCCTTGTAGGAGTACCAGGAGTAGACCAGCACAGTGATGTGGTGGTACCAGTGGAGGAAGATGAGGCGCTGCTTACGGAGCACGATGAACACGGTGTCGCCTGGGGATGAGCATAGGGGAGATGACTCAAAACGGTGGCACTCTGTCTCCACCTTCATTACAGACTACTAAAACATGTTCATTCTCTCTCTCTCTCTCACACATACTAAGACATCCCACAGTATCTCCAAAATCCCACTTTAACAACGGCTACATTCCAATTATTAACTATATGAAACCACTTTTCAATTATGAAATGCCAACCCATGCAGTATAAGGTATTTGATGTCCCTCCTGTCTTTTGCTCAAGAGATTAGTCAATCCTCACTGGACTCATTTTACAACCTAAGAAGTCTGCCTCCAGTTATTAGGACTAATGTAAACCCCGTCTGTCTGAGGCAGGGTAGCATGTAGTGACTAGATTCTTGAGCAGGAAGAGAGAGAGAGAATCAACATGCAGAGGCAGAGCTGTGGGGATAATAGGTCTCACCACTGACCAATGTAGAGGAAGTGCTCCAGTAGAAATCATCTCATCTTATCCCCGATTGATCCCCTTAATTAAACAATTACAAAGTCCAATCCATGTCACCCTAACCCCGATTGGTCCCCTTAATTAAACAATGACAAAGTCCGATCCACGTCACCCACTTTCAGGCCTTGTGTTTGATGCAGTCTTACCCAGTTCGGGAGCCTTGCTGAGGACGAAGGCATAGGCCCAGAACTTGCTGACGGGGGCGCTGTAGAAGCTGATGTCACACACAGACTCTCTGAAGCCACTGGTGGTGAGGACGTGTAGCATGTACCAACCAGTCCTGAGCGCTCCGATGATACTGAGGAATAAAGACCATAAGAGTATATTTACCGTACCCTTTTTTTTAAACTCATATCAATGTCTAACACAATACCCCCCAATGTTGATAAAGAAATGCTGATGAAGATTAGAGTTCAGGTTCAGTTTACAGGACAAGATGTTCAGCATTATTTCGAACTTGAACAGTGTGTGGGGCCGGGCCTACTTTTCTTACAGGGTGCTTTGAAAGCTCCCCTACATTACAGAGAACAATAAAACCACAAGCCCAGTATGATATCGATCCAGTGAAATTCCAGGCAGTCATTTCCATGCAACTCATGAAACTCAACACCTCAGAGAGAAGCGGGGGTGTAGCTGAAGTAAACTCAGGACTACGTACACCAAAACCTGCACAGTCACTGTATGTCTCATTCCATAGATTGAGAATGAGAGACATAGTGTGTGGTGGGCACTGGGAGAGTAATGAGCACCTGGATTAAAGGGGTTTTCAGGGGTGCCCATGCTATCTTGTCCATTTAGCCCTGGGATTGAGAGGGCATAGGATTAGAGGGTTCAGCAGGGGGTTAGGCACTGGTGGTGCACCTCCGACCACACAGCAGGGCTCTCTACAACGACTGTCCCAGGATTGTACCTGAGACACGACAGGCTCCCCTGGGGCAGGCAAGCCCAACTGTGTTCTACACGTTAGCTCTGCATGTGCATGCACGTTCAATGGACAGTGATCCCAAACAGAGGATAATAGAAGGATTGGCATCTGGATTACATAAACATGCTGTGTTACGCTCTGGGTTCACATGGGTGTGTCATGGGTGTGTTTCAATAAAAGAACACAGGGCCTACATGTAGCAGTATTAAAGTAACACTGTCATCAAACTAACTACAGATAAATGCTAAATTTGGGCCTTCCTCTGTGTACACATAACACTGTTAACCAATCCCGAGAGGAATGCAATTCAAGTTTTAGCTTGGTCTTTGCCAGAACATTCCCTCACGTAGATGAATTTTCACAGTACATTAACCCTTCGAACAATATCTTCTACTTAGATACATATCTTTACATTTTGCAGTGATGTTTATTTATGCCTCTGTAGATCAAGATTGTCAGTTAAAACATAGCCATAAAATTACTTCCTGGAAATGTTTCCTGGAAACTGTTTTCTGCACCCTTTTGCCAACAAGACCAACTGTACACATACCACAACAATGTTCATATACATTTTTCATACTGTGTAGTAGAACTCAACAGAACTGTTCATAACAGTGTGTCCATGTGTCACTCACCTGAAGATGGCAAGACTGAACGACCAAAGCACAAGCAGCCATCGCAGGTTAAGCTTGGGCCTCTCCCTCATGAAGTATTGGCCCCCAAAGATGATGGCAGCATACAGGCCGCAGAACATGAACGACTTGCTCCTATCAGGAGTAACAATCAACAGAGTGCACATTGTTATATATATGACCAAACCAGTTTCTGACTGAACAGTCTACTGATAAATCTTATGATGACTTTACATGGATTGGATACGCTGCTGTCCTTAAACAGATTATGTTATACAAGGTTAGCAAACAGAGACCATGAGTGGACGGTAGCACTGGGCTCAGCACACTGACCCCTAGATCACCATGACTCCTGGCAGCTTCTTTATTACAGTCTTTCTCGCTCGTAATTATGTGGGGGGGATTAACAGAGATTAGCAGTTGACACACTGACTATTCACAATTTACAGGCATCTGGCTTGTTAACATCTGTATCATAGTATTCTGAAACAACATGGAGCTTGTGGCAATGAGAGACGATTCTCACTTCCTGGACAAACATGTATGAAAGGCCCTCAAGAAAAGATGGCTGAAAAAGAAGTGAGGCGTCCACTTATCCAAATTGACTGAATGAACAATATCAAACTCATCTGACGAGATGTTGCTTGACCCAAATCAGCCAAGAGCTTGAGATGGTCATTTGCAGCAGAAATCGAGACGCTTTCACTAGATGGAAGCTCTGACTAGATAACACATAAAACATGGTAAACAACAACACACCAAAACGTTGATTTCCCATCAACTAGATATCCTAGAGAGATATGAACAACGATGATGGCAGGTAAGAAGAAGACAAGGAGTTGTAGGCCCGAAGAAAATCACCTTGTTCTCTCCCCTCTATTCTATATCTCCTTCTCCCCTTCTTAGATGCTGAAGCGAGACACAGAAGAAAGCCCTAAGCAGGAGGGTGGAGGAGGTATCTGAGAGTAGCATGTCCCTTGACAGCAGAAATGTGCCTTTTCAGGTTGCTTCACTAATTAGCAGGGGTAATGCTGAAGCAGGTCTAGCCCATTGATCACAGAATCAGGGAGCAGTGTCACCTGCAAGCAAAGCATCTGTATTCTGGCATGTTGCAGTTGCTGTGATCTTGATCTGCTGTACTGCTAAACCTTCTGGGACTAAATGTAGGCAACAGAATAACTCAATGCTTGGGTAACATTCTCAAATCAGCTTGCCTTGACACAACACAGTCTCAACTTCGTGGAGGTGCCAAATGCACCTCTGCAAAAATTTAGTCTGACAAGATTGTTCTTGGCCCATTTTTACAGGACATAAAATTCCCTCCTCTTGTTCACATAGTTTTCTCATCGGACACTGGGCGAGGCTTTTGGAGGTTGTAATTTGGATGTGTGAATTCGAAGAACAGGATGTTGACTGTACAGCACATGATGTCCCTAAAAGCATTCTAAACCGTTTCTAAAACAACAAAGAACGTAGAATTTCGACACCATTAGGCTTTCGCGACAGCCTACAGATTCTCTATAGCATATACTGAATGTAAGCAGTAAAGCCTAATCGACGTAATGCAGACACGATGTAACGTAAACCAGGCCTCTGCTTTTCAAATAAGTAACGGTCATTATGTGAACACTATCATAAAATGCCGGTTAAAGATATGAACATAGGGAGAAGTTCAGGCGGTCATATCATGCATCCTCAAGGGCATTTGAAATGGGGCGGGAGGATAGTCTTATAGATTTTGAAATTGCTACTATTAGCTAAAACTGCACGTTCACTAATGTTACCAGCGGATTAAAAATGTAACAGTTTCGCGACTCATTGTTTGAACTAGTATCCGTCCGCATGGCGTAACGACCACATCATTGCATTGTAGCCTAGATCAGTCCACTCCACATTTTCGGCCAAGGTGAAAAATCACCGGAATCATACTTCATCCAGATGCTTTAAATAAAACAGAATACTGACCAGTTTTCTTGCATCCATTCCAGAGCGAGTCTTTCATCGAACCTTCGCTCGAAATCGTACTCTTCTAGCGGGGTATGGTGCTCAGTCTCGTTCATTATTGTATCAATTTAGTTGTTCTGTTATACACTGACACTATATATTTTTGGTAAAAAATACACGAAATTGCCAATCGTAACAATCATCTGCCTATTCAGATATCAGACGAATTCTGTAGCCTGTAGTTCGATGCAAAGAGAGGATGCGGTAGAATATGCACTTCCCGGTCTCTCACGCACAGTAGCCGTGTGCGTCTGTGCGAGCACGTCGTTTAGCTCCCACGGATTGAAAGAGCATTGAAAGGAGGCGGGGCTTCAATCGGGCGTGTATAGTTGTCATAGTTTACAGATTAATTATATTTTGATCGCTCGTCTATACCTCAAATGTGTAGATAGTTAAAAGACCCCATACACAATTACAAAGTGTTGAGTTGCCCTACATCCTCTGAATTAACTGAGTAGGCCTAATTAACTGAGCAGTCATCCACATGTCTATTGAATGCCCACAATATGAATCGACTTTCATTGAAGAACAAGTGTGCACAAATAGTCGACTGAACTAGGCCTACTTGACAATGCAATATCGAAAAGTTACGTCACATGTTAGTAGGCCCTACAGTGCCTACCAGTGCAGTGGTAGGCAAATCTACAAAGTCTACGATTAGAAAACATCGTTTAAATTGCTCTCTGATAGTGAGCAAAAGTGCAATGAGTTGCTTCTACGTAGCAATGATCAGCATCTGTGTGCGTGGACATTCAAGCGGTGACAGGCACATTCAAGGGATCCAAACGTATTCAAACCACAAGCAGATTAAGTTAAATTCACCAAATATTGATAGGCATGCTTAGACTTTATTTTACCCCGCCAACATAATGCATGTAGACCTCGTTCGCCGTGAGCCTTTCTTTAAAAGCAGCCCACAAGCCCAGCAAAATCACTCGTATGAGAATAGCACCCTCTTCTGGACAAAACACAAAAGTGATTTATTAGATACCGGTAGGCCTATAATAAAAGTACAGTATCAGTAAAATATTGCAGCTGTTTTGAATATCCAACACTGACAATGCGGGTTCCAAAAGCAAATTAGTTTCGCGTGGCTACATTTGAAAGCAGAGGTGTGTCACGTGTGTCATTCTCATTAGAATCCATCCCATAGAAGCACAGCTCACAGAGGAGTTCCCATGGAATAAAGCACAATGGTCTGTTTGACGACAAAGTGAAAAACAGGCTGTGAAAGTGAGAACAAGGCATCGTGGTGTGCCATCTTCCAGGCGTTAGGCCAGTGCCTCTGCTACGAGCATGTGAGGAGAGTAGACTCTCACTGCCCTTTGGTCTACTTCCACTCACCCTCTTCGGCCAACAAGTGACGTAATGAACCACTTTACCGAGGTGAAATTAGTTAGACGAATGTTGAATGTCGAATAAATAACTAACGTCACCTCGGTAACCACTTTTACTTCTACTGGCCCTGGCCTGATGCTCGATTTACAGTGCCTTCAAGATTACTGATAATTCCATCGCAAAATCATCGTCAACATAAAAGCTTAAGAATATGAAAAAATGCATCGCGGTAGTTTTATTCAAGCTGACTTTGAAATCATTACAATGAAGTGCTATGAATTTAGAACTACCTAGTATTATTACAATAATAAAACAGGCACAACAGATCGGGTTGGCAGATAGTCGTCTACTTTGGTCATTAGTGATGCAGGCAGCATAAAGTTGAAAGACTGCCACTGTGTTAAATGCCAGTTCCTACTTATTGCCTGAATAACTTCTTACCTGAAATAAATAATAACTGCTGCTATAGGGACGCAGTGACTGGGCATGCTCGCGCCGGTGGGGAGGGTGAGAGCGTGCTCTATGTTGTGATGTCTGAACGCTAAGATCGTGTTGAGGTGCAGTAAACGTCTTCTCGGCATCTTTCATAAAATAGGCTACACCGAGGGCGCAGTGGAGCTGTCTCTTTCAGAACCACAGACTCCAGTCCCTCGCATCAGGTAGGAAAATGCCTGTCTACTTGACATTAACTACCAGCAGAGTCGGAGCATGAAGAAGCCGTTAATGTACTGTATGCGGACTGCAGTGGTAACATCAGCGTTGCCTGCAGTAGGCTACCCGCCGGTGTATCACATTTTATCATTATCCAGTAGACACATGCAGCCAAACGGATACAGTCTACTTCTACAACGATATTATTCGGTAGGTGACACGCATGTCCTACATACAAGCTAGCACAAAACATGGGTTCGTTCCTTTGCCTGTTTTGCAGGAGTTACTGTTTGAGTGTTAGCCCGGACACCCGACATGTGACCAATGTGATTGAAGGGAGAAATAACTTGTCAGTTCACTGCACCACTGAAAATACATTCCCATCCACACTTATCTACCTGTGGGCTTCGCAACCTCTAAAAAGGTCATTAGATCTGCGGTGATGTAGCTGTTTATAAACAGTCTGGTAATTTAACATCACATTGTGGCCTATGTGTAACATTTTATGCTTGTTTACCCGAAGAGCTGTATGTTTTTGGAAAGGTTGGATAGAAATGACTAGATAAGCTTCAGAAATGTGAGTTACGTGAGGAGAATTTGATGGCTTTATCTGTCCTGTACCTATTCTGGGCCTTTCAGTCTCAATACGGAGACAAAGGGAACATATATGCACTTCTGCCTAGGAAGTGCATGAATGAAGTTTATAGATGAAGAACTTACATTTTTATAATAATGCCTTCAGGTAAATTTCTCTTTTGATTTAAAGATTTAAGATATTCATGGTCTTTTCTACACTGTACCACATGCTCATCATATTGGCTGGGATACACAGTATCGAGTTACATTTTATCTGATGCCATCTATTTGTCAAGACAATTTGACGTGTTCATCGATCATGTCAAGTCAAGGAGACAAGTCAAGCTCCCAAAGACATTGTTCTATCAATTATCCCTTACATGGATATGACGTGCATTCCCAATGCCTTCTACTGGATGCTTGGAAATGCAGTTCTAGAGTTGTGCCTAACATTAGATCGAGTGAAATTTGAGCCCAACTACTATTTGCTTTCCAAAAGATTTGCGAGTGGTCAGTGTTCACTTCATCAGGTGGTGAGGACAAAGGTGAATGCACTTATGTATGATGATGCATGCTGATTATGATGCATTGCTGCTGCAGCCACTGCAGCTCCTGTAGCTAATAGGGTCCATGACCACTATAGGCCATGTCTCCCCACCATGAGAGCAGACCTCTCACCTCCAGCCAAGGGCAGCTGGAAGTATTTTGTCTTCATTTGTTACAAGTCTGTAGTATGTAGTTTTGCTTCCCCCCTGGGTCCTAGTCTCAGCTCACCTCTGTCTGTCTGTTAGACTAGCTTAGTGACAGGATGATACAGGTAGACTGTGCTCCTGTTGCAGCGCAGACCGATCAACAACCAAACAGACAGGCTGAAACACCAACACGCACACTCACAGGTACACACACACGTGCATGCATTTACTAACGCGCGCACACACACATCGGCTATCACCTTTGCATTTCTGCTTACCGCTGCATTTCCCTAAAGGAATGTATTGCTCCAGCAACACTCCAGCAGTTCAGTTGACCACTCTCCAGTATCGAACGCAGTTGTGAAGGAGACATCGGTGTTATCAATTCAACCAGGCAAAAAGTACAACAATGCTGAATCAATTACAGTCTGGTCGTCAATGAATCACACATTTTTAGTGTAAGGGATTTGGAGGTACACCTTTTTACGTTCTCTAATCAGCTTGTCAGGTATTGAAGTTCTCATTTGCCGACAGACAACTGTGGAACAAAACTGTTTTCAAGTGAGACCACAGCAAAGGCATCATAACGTATCGTTGAAGTGGTCTGCACTAATCGTGGCCAGGACCTGATCGATTCCTATTGTGACTGTGTTTGTGATTGCCTGCCGACCTCCCTGTCCAAAGGTTTTAGTGGAGTCGGAAAAAAACCCGACATGACTGATTAGACTGAATTGATTATTTCGTCTTCCTCCCACGTTACGGTCTTGAGTCTTCCCAGTTTGATCTCGGCTCTCATCACCCTCACTAAGCACTAGCCTGTGTCTTTTTCATCACTTACTTTCATGTTTTGTTCGATTTTTGTCTTCGATAGAATTCCATGGGCAATGTTTATCCCATGACAGGTACCTTGATAAACAAGTTGAATTGGTCAAATGTGTCTGATTTTGCAAACACATGTATGAGTATTCTATTTTGAGAAGAACACGATGCTGTTCTTTCCAGGACTTTCATTACCAAGTGCTCGCATTCCACCGAATATGGTTTTGAGGGGGTGTGTTTGGGGGTGGATGTATTGGCATGAGCCTAGTTAGTTCTACCATGTATAGAACGGTAGTGTGTGCGATGATGGCAAACATTAGCTTTTACTACCCTGCTGTGTTCTCCCATAATGAGGTTCTGCTCGTACAATCTGCGGGTCTCTTTAGGCTCTGCTGCAGACAGAAAGCCTGCCAGTCCACTGGATCCTCTGTGTTTAATGGAACTCAGACCTGTTAAAGAGCCAACTGTTCTTTAACAGTAACAGTAACAGTAACTGTTTTCTTGTTACTGCTGAACTGTCTCCTCTTGCTGTTTTGAATGGGCCTTGTGTTGGCCAGAGGGGGCAGATGAGTGAGGAGTTTCCAGTTGCAATCTTGGCATGTATGAGATGCTTGTCGAGTCACATTTTATTGCCAGTAATTGATTTAGCCTGCTGTTTGATAGTTCCAGTATCCTGTTTAGAGTTCTGCATAATAGCCGTAATTGATGTCCAATAGATTTACAACTTAAATTGAGACCTTTAGTGTAAACATGCAAGCACATGTACAATATGAATGTACAGCTTTAAATGGGTGTAGTGAGAACACTCACCAAAGAGTTGATTTCTAAAATCTGTTCAACAACATTGACATTGTTAGTCTTTGCACTTTTACAATTCTTACCTATTGTTGATAAGCAAAGCAGTTCATAAAGGGGTTAGGACTTACAGTGTTTATTTTAAGGTTTAAGGCCACTAGGGATTGTCAAGAGGAGAAGGGACCAAATCATTCCTTTGTACCTGTGCTTGTACTTGTTACAAATGGCTAACAGGCTTGAAACTTGAACCTACAGTGGAGAGGGACTTTGGATTGGGCAAACTAAAATTGCAGTGGCGGTGGATGAGATCAAGATAATCCTATAATTTGATTGTCTTAATGTTATTTGTTTGAAATAGAACAGTATCCATGATTTGAGATGTCGGCTTTGTTTATACGGCGTAAGGCTGCTTAAGCCTCAATGCTTTAAACCCTCGTCCGCATCTGCTTTAGGAGTGCTGACACAGCGAGAAGGTAAAAGCTGGCTTGGTGTGTTTGGTGCAGTCTGCAGAGATAGGCTTGTTGTGATACTCGCTTGTCTGTTAGCTGGTCATGGACACCCTCCGTCTGAATACTTATGTCCGATATGTGGTTAAAGGTGTCTGATGAGTGCTGTGTGAAGGTGCAACCGATATGATGTTTACTGAGCTTGTCGTTTTGAAAGAGAAGCAACAATAGCGATCTTGTTTCTGTGAGGTAAACGTTGCCTGTGTCATTCAGTTGATCATGAAGACATGCATGGCACCTAAAATGTCTACAAATTATTTCAGCTATTATCAGTAAAAATTAAGCTGCTTTACAGGAAGTAAGTGAGCCCCATTGCCTGTCATCTTAGTGGCAAGGAATAGAAGATATTAAGCTCTTAGCAACTCAAAACTCCCAAGAATCCACAGCATGGATTACAGTTGCTGTTGCTGTGGTGACATGGGACTGTGTGACATATGTGCACCTGACAGGGACTATATTTGGAAAAATGAGCTGTCCCGTTGGAGGTCATAACGAGATGCCCTGCAGCACTCTGCTATTGAGAAGAGTAATAGTTTGCGAAAAAATACTTTCCTGGCAAGTTGTCATCTCACTTACAGTCATTTTTGCCGGGTCTCTGTTTGTGAATTGTTGAAGGCCAATTAGAGAAGGGAGAAGTTATGACTCAACAGCTATTATCAGTCCTGGTTTAAATCCCCAGTGTTCTCATGTTATCATCCTATGTCTTCTGGTCACACACACACACACACAACCTTACCTTACTTGGTGTAGCTATCAGTCTCGGGAACCCTTCACCTCTTGATCATGTCTGTCTCTGACCAGACAGTGTCTGGGGCACCCTCTCACTCCCTCCTCCTTACCTTTGGCCCGCACTCGGGTCCACAGTTTGCACTTCGGGCAAATGGAAGTCTGCTGGAACAAGGCAGTAATCAGAGTCATTTCACTGTTCCTTGTTCTGTTGAGTGTGTGTGATGTTTAATGGACATTGTTATGTATTACAACATTTATCAAATTAAAACAGGCTTTACTGTTCGCACAGCATGTGTGTACATGTTTTTCCCCAGAAACAGAGGTTTCCACTGCACTTTCACTCAGCTCTCAGTCGGAGTCTTCGATATTTCCAAACAGTGGATGGTGTGTCTGTTATCCTTCTGCATACTGAGATGTAAGTAGATCAGAAAGCTTTTAGACATCTAAGCAGGACTTCAACATTGTCACCGCAGTCTCTTCACTGTTCCTCTTTATAGCATTACAGTATATTGCACTAGGGCTCTTTATACATTGTTTGAGCTTAAAGTCTTGTCATTTAATATACTGTGGGACACCATTTCAGAACTAATCTTAATTTAAATGAGCAGTTTTATAAAGCCGAACAAAGCCTTTAATTTTTTTTAAACGTATCCTCCATAATAACACACCACATACACTTATAGTCATAAAATATGGTGCATTGTGTATTTGCATGTTTTGCAATATATACAGCATATACAACATTAACTGGATGGTACTGTATTTGCATTATGTATATTGTCACAAAATATATACACTAACGCCTATAACGTTTTTTCCATCAAAATCAACACCTTTTCAAGCTTTCGCTGCTCATTCAGGTACTATATAGTTTCACTACATGTTCAAGCAACAGAGGCGCAAGTCTGAACTCACTTATTCCCTTCTGTTCCTTCTGTGCCTACAAAACCCAGCTTCAAACTCCTACCCCACACGAACACCACATTTCACACAGAGTAGGAGGGCCAAGCAGTTCTGCTGTACTCTGATTGGTTGGGCAAGCGTTCAGGGGGCGGAGCTTTGGTGCAGCTTTGCCGGCGGGGGAGGCTGGGCAGGGGAGGCAGGCAGTAGTAGTTAGTCAGCTCCACACTCTTGCTGCTGCAGGGGTGAGAAAGGAAGGAGACCAGGAAGGAAGAGACAGGCTATGTCATGTGGGAGGCACACATGGAGTACGGACGAGCCAGCTAATATCAGAGGAGAGGCGAGTGTGAGATAACGGAGGGGAAGAGATGGCGAGGAGGAGAGGATGAGGAAGGACACAGGTTTGTCTCTGTGTGTGGCTTCAGCTGCTGCCTCTCCGCCTTCTGTCGGCTTCTGTGTGGTCGACGAGGATAAAGCATTGCTAAGGTAACAGAAAGATAGATAAAGATGTCCATGTCGTTTTTTCTATATCTAGAGTGTGTGGGTTTGTGTGTGTGTGTGTGTGTGTGTGACTTGCATGTGTGTGTGTGTGTGAACTTGCATGTGTGTGTGTTTGTGTAAGTGTCAGTTTGTAAGGGCGTAAAGGTGTATGCTTGCTTTGCATCACTGGTCTGTATATGATGACATGTCAAAGCATGAACTGACACAAATTCTCAGTAATTCCCGTATTGTGACTGACAATGCTGTTGATTCCACGACCTGTTCCACATGTTTTAACCTGGCAGGAGGATTGACGGAGCTGTTTGTCAAGTCTTTAGTGTCTAATTTTACCATTGAGAAATATCCAGTATTATTGACTGTGCGTAAGTTCTGTCCTACCACTGCTCAAACACAATATTGCAATGAGACATGTCTGGAAGTTTTCTCTTTGTTTTTCTATGAAGACTTTGTTTACTGACCATCTTATCTAAGGTGTCTTAGTGCGTTTTGCATCGGGTGGAGTCCAGATAACCATAGTTACTCTATATCAGAGCCAGTAGCTTGTGTCCTTTCATCTGGGAAGCACAGACAGCCTCCACAGATCAGTCATACTTAGCAGGGTTGAGATATCAGGCCTAAGAAAATCATTCCCCAGGAAACAGCTGTCCTGACCTACTGATAACAACTGTCATATCTCCCCTTTTTGACTAAGAAAAGCGGTTTGGTTGTGTTTTGTTATGTACACTGAGATCCTAGAAGACCCAGGTCTCCCCCCTGGCCTCCTCCCTGGCCTCCCCCCTGGCCTCCCCTCCCTGGCCTCCTCAAGCCTCCAGAGACCAGGCTGTTTTTCATCACACTCTGGAGTGGTACACGGACCGAGAGAACAAACAACAGAACATGATGAAAGATCTAGTGAAGTAGATGGTAGTCAACGTCTTTACCTCAAATGAAGGTTGCCAATTACTCACCTTCACTACTGAGAGTTTGCCACAGCTTTGAAATCTAATATCCCTGTCAATAGTGGTGCTTCTGTAAGAATCAATGGGAGAAGTATATATAGTACTACCTCTGTTGTTATACATTAAACATGGTTAGACTAATCATCAAATAGCTTTGTAGTAATTCATGGAGTGAGTCATGGGGACTTTTTTTACCCATAATATTGCAGTTCTGGAATTGGGCTTTAGCAGTGTCATTCTGAGTGCTCCTTCCTTAGTTACCACAAGGTCACAAGCACTTTTTCATATGGTTTTGGATGAAAGTTCTGATGGAAAGCAACCCCTCCTCCTTGCTGTTTCTCTCTTAGAAGATACACACACACACTCACAAGCACACACACACTCATCTTTGTGTGGTTGTACTGCATGAGTCAGAGGCCCAAAGTCTTTGTCTGGGGATGTCTTCAAAGACTGTTGAATGTATGCGAGTAAGATGTCCTTGTATCTACTCCCTACAAAGTCATACGTATTCATGTGAAGGGATAGTTTTGCTTGGCTGTCATGCAACGCTGTCCTTTTTAGGAAGATCTTCCATAATTATAATGAGAAGAGTATTTTGCCGTTCGTTGATTTGACAGGGTACTTTGCGTTCAACAGCGAGCTCTGGCTAAGTAGTGCCCTCCTCAGAATGTGCCTGTAATAAATACTACGGCACATTATTAATCTTCTTTTAATTCTGAAAGAATCCATTATTATTTAATAAAAAGAGACTGGAAATAGAATGCAGCCTAAAATATGTGCAAGGAACACACTGTCGGCCTTGGACATTCTCAAAATCTCCTGCAATACTGGCTCTCCAGTGGATTTTAACTGGCACCGCACATGTAACACTTGCCATGCTGCTGCAATCATAGCTGGCTAAGACCAGCAACCCAGCCGGGAGCTAATATTAGCATGCCCACCATCTTATTCCAAGAACTAATATTAGTGTCGTCCTGCATGGGCTCAGGCTTAATTATCTGTGTGATTTGACTCATAAACACACATCCTGAGGCCTTGTGGGCTGATTGACTGGATGGGTGTCACATCCACCTGCTGTCCCGGGTCCTCTACCTCTTTCCCTCTAGACAAGGCTTACTTTAGCATGCTTGAAAAGGCTTGCTCTGTTGTCATGGAGAACCAAAATGGAGGGGAAATCCATGAAGACCAAAAGACAAACCACACTTATTTAATCCCTTCGGTATACTGTACCTCAAATAGAGTTTGAGGTATACGGTCTAAAAGTCTCCTTTAAAAAAAATTAAAATGTCTTATTCGTGTTTATCTTAAATACATTTGAAAAGTTCTGTACTGCAGGCATAATTACAGCACTGAAGTCAGTAGCATCATGCCCGCGGGGGGGGGGAGAGGTAATGACCTGCTTCTGTCGTGCCTCCTGGCGCCCCATGAGCCTGTGTTACTGGAGAGCGCTCGTAGAACGCCAATGCGGGTGCCAAGTTGGCCGACTCTCAGGGGACGGGGCGTCCGAGGCAGGGACTGCAGCACGCACGCTAGCAGGAGAGCGGGAGGACGACAGTCGGACCTGTCTGAGTCGTGTTGTCAACGTAAGCGTGCAGTAATCCTGTTACTGTTCCCTACGGCAAGCCTTCCTGTAAACCTCCTCTCTCATCACTCTGGAGGCTCGCCACCCTCTCTCTCACCCTCTCCCTCACACACATATTTCCTGTGCTCTATTTCTCCATCTCTTCTTCTTCTCTCTTCCCTCACTTCCGCCCGTCTAAGATGATGTAGAGATGGATAACAGTGCATGAATGCAGTTCAGGCTCATCAGCTCTTTCCAGGATCGACACGAGGGAGGCTGGAGGCTTTTAGCCTGTGTCTCTGGGGAGATGAAAACACGATAGATAGCTTCACTAATCAGACAGTGGCGTTCTTAAATCATCTATGACAGGAGTGGTCACATTCATGCCACTAGTCCAAGGAGGCAATATTTCCCATAATTAGGGCCCATGGGGATAGAACCTATGAGCTAAATACATCATTTGAATGTTTCAATGATTGTATGACATTAAGTCTGGAGAATAACAACCAGTTTCACAGAATCCTTGGTTCCCTCCTGTCTGCATCAATGACAATCTGGTTCCCTTCAGATAATATCAAGCCATCATTAAAAAAAACGAATCTCTATGGCACCCCTTGTCAGATGGGTGCTGTGCTTTGCTATGATTGGTTGCATTCAGTGTTTAAACAACTCAGAGCACGAGTCTCTGAGATCCTTTGGTGCTGTTTGCAAGCACCCAAGTGAACAGCACCAATCAGTATGTCTGCAAGTGTAAAGAACCAGAGGAGGAAGTGAGGGGTAACTTCCTGCTTCACACCTTTACTGGGCTGTTCGAAATATCACTCTTATTGTAATTAAATCCATACGCCTCATTAAACATATCCCACGAGCAAAAGTGTCTTAATACTGAGTCACAG
Source organism: Mallotus villosus (assembly GCA_903064625.1). Lineage (NCBI taxonomy): Eukaryota > Metazoa > Chordata > Actinopteri > Osmeriformes > Salangidae > Mallotus > Mallotus villosus. The sequence goes on from CAEFZP010005710.1 coordinate 85,379, forward strand.
GTAATTAATTATGGAGGTTACATCATATGTTGATTATAAAACTTAGGAAATAATGCATCGTATTGCTGAATGTTCTTGTTGAAACGTTTGGTTGGTGACCCTATGGCCCACATTAAGTATAGACATTACAGATGGTCGTGTTCAGTACCATTAGCTGATCAGGATCTGTGTGTCTTCCATTCAAAAGGATAGAGTGCATCCATGCCTGATGGGTTGTGTTCAGGGGCTGTGCGCTGCGGTGGACTGACTCAGTGTGGCATCTAGTCGTCAGAGAAAGCAGCTTCTACTTCCTTTGATTAAGAATATTACCTCGCTGCTTCAATGTCTGGAAGGATGAAACGTAAAGAATCTTCTTGCTAGGGTAGTGAAGCCATTCACGAAGACATTGTGTTGTGCTCGTTTGAAGATGTAGGTAATAATATGTCTGTATGTACTGTAGAAATATGTTTATATTGGGGTGTGTGCTTTGTTTGCGTTTGTGAGTGTTAATGTGCTTGTGTGTACATGTTTGTGTGTGTGCGTGCGTGTGTGTGAGCAGTACAGAAAACATTTGCAGAATGCTCATAGCGACAAGCTGCATGGATTATGGATGGGATCAGATTACCTTTCTAGGTCATCTGAGACAAAAATATTTACTACCCTCACTCTCACTAATTCCTTAACCATATAAGTCCTTATTTGCTTGTGAAATTCATACTGTAAACAATACCTGGGAATTATCTGGAACACGTATGACATAAATAACTTCATCCTTCTTCTCTCTCACAGGTATGAATAGGCAGCTGTTGTGAACACCCCATGTGCCTGTTTGTCCTCTGCTTACACAGCCTGTGTGCGTCCACACTATCTCCGGCCAGCCTGGCTAGTAAGGTAGAAAATACTTACACCACAAAAATACACGGACAGTGATACCAGCAGCAGGAATCAAGCAACAAACAAGCAACCAGGCAAACAAAGAAAAAGTAAATGGTCTCAATCTCTTTCTCCCTCCCTCGCCTGCTCTCTTTCTTTCTCCCTTTTCTTTTGATCCATCCAGTCTTTTCTCTCTTCTTTATAACTCTCTCTCTCTCGCTCTGTCCCTGTGATGTGCTGAGGTGAGGTCATGTCCCAATCTGGAAAAGTCCTTCATCTGTACGTGGAGGTACGGTCGGCCTCAGAGCATGATGGGAAGGTGGACCCCGGAGAGGGCACTGGGAGTGACCCAGCCCCAGCACCAGTGAAGGACGGAGCTGCAAAGCTTCTCTCTCAGCTCTCCTGCCAGACCACCTGCCAGACTCCCACCAGCACTCCTCAGCGTCTGGCCCAGGACTCCACTCACGCCCCGTCTCCCTCCAGACACACGGTGAGCTTTCAGCTCCGCCAAGGCAACGGCACTCCATCTCCCAGCGTCCCTAAGCGGCAGGGTTCCACGTGTGAGGGCAACTCTGTCACCAATTCGCCAGCATCTTCCGGGAAGGTTACTGCCCTTCACGCACCTACCAGTGGCCAGACGTCGGGTGAGGGAGTAGTTAACGATGGGAAGCGTTCTGTGGTCACCTTCAGCTACATCGAGAAGGCCAACGTGAGGAAAGTGGAAAGCCCTCGCAGTGCAATATGCCAGAGGGGGTCTAGAGAGGAGCGATCCACCCCCTCCCACTTGCGCAAGAGGTTCAGTGATCCTGTGTGGTTTGGGAGCTCTGACTCCTCGTGCAATTCTAGTCCTAAGCTGGACTTCCATCAGCAGGGGTCCCCCATCCTCCGCCGCCCCCCGCTGGATCCCATCGGCAGGGCAGCCACCCAGAGGGCCCTGATGGAGTTTGGTTCCCCCCTGCTTAGGAGCAAGATTGCCCAGGGGTTTCCATCCTGCCAGGCACAGCAGACTCGCTGTCAGTCCTGGGGTGGTTCACCTGTCCAGCGCAAGAGCAGCACCTGCAAGTTCCCAAATAATCATGCGGATACAGAGAGGAACAGGGCCAATTGCGGCCTACCCAGGAGCCCAGCGTCTGATCAGCTTTCCTCCCACGCCAGGCAGTCTGCTCTGAGCAGATCTCCTAAATCTAGGCCCAGGTCCTGTGTCGGACCCCAGAGCCCCCTTCACTGGCTATGTCAGGACAGAGGAGTGGTAGGGAGTCCTGCCACTAAGAGACATGTGCACAAACCATGTAGCAGTAATACTCCACCTCAAGGTGCAATACATCAACTCGGCAATACTCTTATGGAGGGAATGAACCAGCTAAGTGGCAGTAAACTGTCCTCCCCAGCTCATAGCCCTGAGGTAGCCCGTAGGCTAGCAGAAGAGGCTACCAAAGTGTCCTCTATTTTATCTGAGGTAAGGAGATCCTCATTGCACAATGCTTTAAGTGAACTGGAGAGCTCGAACTCTGGAAATATTTCTGGAATCCAGGACAGTTCCTCCACAAACGCACAAAGACAGCAGCAGACAGTTAAGATGAACATCCCTTTAAACAGCCAACACACGCCAGCATCTGAAAACAGCGATTCTCACCAGCCTGCAAAGTCCCTATCACTGTCACATAACATGAGTTCACCAACCAATCACGAGACACATCAACAAGTGGGGCCGGCCCAGCATCAAAACCCTATCCTGCCAGAGACGGCCGAGTCTGGGTTCCCCTGCCCTCCCCTCGCGCTTCTTACGCCCCTCTCACCCTCCTACTGAGATCAGCTCCCCAATGAGAGACCCCAGGCTACTAAGGGCAGAGCTTAGGCTCACAGACAGCCCCACCCTCCACCGCCGCCAGCTTCCACAGTACACTGGAGACTGCTGGGCCCCCCGGGAGAACAGCAAGGGCGACCCGGACTGCTATGACAGGGGGGACTGTGCAGAACTGGCCCGCAGGCTCTTCATAGGCCAAGCGTCGAGGAGGCTCCAGTCAGCTGGACCTCTAGGCAGGAGTGGGGCCACCTGGAGGAAGAGACCAGCCCTAACCCCAGCCCCAGTCCCAGCCCCGGCCCCGTGCAGGAACAACAGGCCCTGAGCCCCATGGCTCGGAAACGGGCGGAGCAGAGAAGGAGGGAGGTCCTGCTCCTAGGCCCTGTGGTGCTGGACTCTCCTGAGGAGGATGAGGGCTGTGATGGAGATGTAGTGGAGGGCTATGGGGTGGGGCAGCAGCCAGGCCTGCTGAGGGTGGAGGAGCCCCCAGAGGGGGACCAGAACGGGGCCATGGGCTCCTCCTCCCGTAGCTCCAGTGGGGTGACAGGAAGCCTGGGGGACAGGGACTGTGTGTCTCCAGAGTCCAGCCAGTCCAGCCACCAGAGCAACGAAACCGGAGCAGCCACCTCAGGAATACAGGTGAACAGAGAACATGTGTGTGTGCGTGTGTGTGTGTGTGTGACATGCTAGTTCATAACTATTAATATAATGTTAAAATGCTGATCATTATTCACCTGTGTTTGTGTCTGAGAAGACAGACAGTGGCTCGGCAGTGCCCGGGCCCTCGCTCCACTCACAGAGAATTGCCCGAGCGAAGTGGGAGTTCTTATTTGGCACCCCGTCTGAAGAGAGGGCCAGCAGGGGAGACAAAAGTGAGAACTCTATAACAGGCTCCACTCATCACTCCTTAATATCAGTGTAACTCAACAACATACAGTAGCCCAGCTATTCCTACAAAGCATTCAGTCATTCAGTTACATCATACAACAGCCTGTTTAAAATGTGATCAGAAAATACAACTGACCAATGATGGAACATACTATGAAAGTAAATATGAGGAATTAATTTAATAATAATATAATTACAAAGCATCTGAATCGACAGTACTTAGAATGTCAACAGTGTGTGCTTCCGCCACTGCAGATACCCTGGAAGCCTCTACAGCTCCTCCCAGTGGCAACTCCAGTGAATCTCCCACCCCGACTCCTCCCTCCTCCCTGCCCCTCATCTCAGCCAATCACCATGTGCAGCACGTGGAGGTGGAACTGGTGACTCCTCCCCCGGCGGCAGAAGGCACGTCGCCAAAGACGGGCATCATCCGGAGGACCCTCAAGTACTCGGAGACCGACCTGGACGCCGTTCCCCTCCGCTGCTACCGCGAGACGGACATCGACGAGGTGCTGTTGGCCGAGCAAGAGGACGCCGACTCTGCGTTCGGGAGTAACCGTAGTGTGGTGGGCACCTCGGGCACGGACAGCAGCCCCCTCGGTGGCATCTTCTATGAGAGGACGGAGGGGGAGGAGGAGGAGAGGCCTGAAGGAGAGGAGGAGGAGGATGAGGAGGACGAGGAGGAGGAGGTGGTGAGCTGGGCCAGTGTGAGAATGCAGGGGGACTCCAGGAAGAGGATGTATGCTGGACTGGTGGAGCAGGAGGTGTTTAGCCAGCTACTGAGGAGGTGAGACTACACACACACACACACAATCTACACACCACCAATCGTACACAGAACACAGTCGAGGGAGTCAGAGGTCTATCAGTACCAACAGGTCTATTAAAAATCAATTGGAAATGTTGGGATGTGATCTGACATGAACCTTTGTCAATTGTCATCAACACTGTCCCTCTGAACAAAGCAGCCTTCAACAAAGAAGAGAAATCAATGTGTAACTTGTATCGTCATGTTTTCTCAGGGGGAAAAAATGCACAACAATTTGTTAACAGCTTTGTGATCACACCTAGGTAAAATCTCTTGGGTATAGATCTCAATCTAGAAAAACAGCTCTACTCACTTTCAAAAAATATCTTCGGAGAAACCTGATACAACAGACTTTAGAATATGTTGGTACCTCTAACATAGTAACTCTTACCTTCTTTCCCCGTCTTCCCAGACCCTTGGATGATGTCTTCGACACCCACCCTGCCTTGAAGTCCCCCATCCTGGTGACAGGACCTCGCCGTACCTCTGAAGACTCCTTCAGCCGCCACTTTGAGAGCATCATGGAGTCCCACCGCGCCAAAGGGACGTCCTACAACAGCCTGGACTGCGAGGAGCTACTGACCTCCAGCACTCAGACCGTCCTGACCTTTGACCTCCCCACGCTTACCCCACAGATCCAGGGTCAGATCTGCCAGAGCGCCAGGCAGATTGTCCAGCTCAGTTTCGCCCCCCTGGCGCGCTGCGAGAGGCCCAGCCTGTCTGACTCCATCCTGACGGTCACAGGGAGACTCGGACGCCACCCGCGCTCCCTCCAGCGAGAGGCTGAGCAGCGGCTCGGACGACACGCCCCATCGAGGAGGCAGGGAAGGAACACACCTGGGGCACAGCTGGCACAGCAACCCCTCCTTCTCCTTTCCCAGGTCAGTAATCAGAATAATAATACATGGTATTTATATTGCACTCTATATTGCAGCAATCGCCAAGTGCTGCAAAGCATATAGTAATACAATTAAAAAATAATTTAAGTTTAATCGTTAAAAGCTTGAGTGGGCCAGAACAGACTGTTTCGCGTATTATGTAGTTGCTGTCATAAACAAAGTGTCTTTATAGTGTGAGGGCTCCATAAGAGTCCAACCTCACCTCATCACACAGGTAGGCTCCGTGGACAGTAGTCTTCTCAGTCTGTCGCTGGTATTCTGAGTCAGAGCCAGCCTCCAGGGATATAGTGTCTGGTCTGGCGGCATACCGGCACTGCGGTGCAACTGCTGAGCAGAACAGTTACTGAAGGTCATTGGGAGACGTGTGTGGTTTCCATGACGGCATGCGGAGTGTAGGTTTGAGTGAGCGTGTGTGTGTGTGTGTGTGTGTTTGATGACTAGAGCAGGTGATCGAGGCAGATGGCTGAACAGCTTTCACCTTCACCATTAGTTGTTCTGATATACACATCTTTAGATACTCTCTTGATAAAGGCCCATATTGAGGGATGCACCATCGCCAAGTTCATTTAAAGTTTATCTACACTCTTATTTATGTTTGTATCAATATTCCAAGGCTTGTTAGATTCCATATGTAGACCCTGATCCTCGAGGGATGTCTCGATTTGTTAGGAGATGGAGAGATAATTATGTGTGGCAGCACTGCAGTGGCACTGTGACTGCACTGTCACCTTGAGGTACGTGCCACTAGATGGCGATAGAGACCCCTCACTGTACTTGCCAACACAATAGCCCTCCCATCCTTCATCGAGACAGGTGTAATTAATACAGTACAGATGGCGGGCTAGCGATTGGACTGCTTGTGATGTTGCCAACCTGTTTACTATCATTTTATGAGGTTGACAGGCGGGATATTCTTTGTAATACAGGCGTATTCATTAGGTGTGCTACTGTTGTAGGATGTCCCCGCATTCCGACTCGGCTTCTTTGTAGTCTGCGCCTGGTACTCAGCCTATTGTGGAATTACACACATCAGCCTGCATAGTGTGGAATAATATCATCTGACATTTACATTGTAATAGGCTTATCTTGTCTTCATCATCATCGTCCTGTCTTGGAAAAAAATAATGTATCACAATGCTTAAATCAATTGGTCACCATTTGTACAATAGTTTTGTGCGTGTATTTAAAACCAGTCAGTTAGCCACTAATTGACAATCAAATGACATGATTGCAGTTCTGAAATAGTGACATCATCGCTGTTGCAATAGGCTGTTAAGTGGCCACCAGCGGAACAGTAACTGAATTGTGTGCGGCTGGCCGGAAAGGCTTTGTATGCCCAAAAAACTGTTCACTAACCAAAAGACGTTACTCCCTCTAGCACTCAACAAGCTTGAATGAAGCAAGCCATATGTCAGATTCATGTTGACATTGTGCTGGCAAGTGTTAGTTCTCTGTCCGGCCCAGCTCAGAGAGAAAGGAATTCATGAACAAGACAACACAAATATTTGATAAGGCTTCTCCGTTCTTTTATAAAAGTTGGAATCCCCCCCCACCCCCCTTCTTCACATCACTCTTTTGAGATGTGAGATCATGTGTGCTGTTACACAGAGAACTATTGTGTAGAACTGCCTAATGAAGACAGAAAGGAGGACATTATTTTGTGACGAACCATTGAACCGAATTCGGACACTAGAAATTCCCTCATGGCCTCTGAACAGCATTGTAGTTGCCTTTCAATTATACAAAACTAATGTGTTGTTGTGGCTGCATGGAGCCTCGGCCCTAGTAAGTTGGATTCAAAAACAGACACCAAAATGGCCGTGTTTTCAAAGCCTCTCTCTTCCTCTCCCACGACAGTCATTGTTAGGGAGAAAACCGCTTAAGCATTTACCTAGAGGTTTTCCCTGGCCCCTTGTCTTTTTGTTATCGCGTGTGTGCTAATATGTTAGTTTGAAGACAATGTGGACAGCATGTATACAGCACCTAGAGGAAAACTGCCCTGTGTGAGTAATTGCAGCTAAAAGGAGAGAGGTCGAGAGAAAGAGAGGGTTTGTGGCAGGTTTCATACTATGCTTGCAGCCCAAGGTCGGCAAGGGACGTTGGTAAAGTTTACTCAGTGAGAGAGGGAGAGGAGGGAGAGGGAGGGAGAGGGATAGGGAGGGAAGGAGAGTGAGAGAGAGGGATAGGGAGGGAGGGAGAGAGAGGGAGAGAGGGGTGAAAGAGAGGGACAAACAAAACATAAACGAAAGAGGGAGAGAGAGAGAAACTGCTGTACAAACTCCTCTTTTGCTGCAGAAACTTTTGTCAAAGACGAAAGAGCAGAAAAGAGAAGATAAACGAGAAGGGGGGAAGGTATTTTTTGTACCTTTCTCGCCTCTGGGCGTTGCAGGTACGGACCGGGCTTCAGGGAGACAGGAAATAAGTGATGTTGCACTTTTGGATCTGACTGACTGAGGAGTTGGTGGATGCAGGCAGGCTTGGTGATGCGTTCAGACAGGGGCTCGAGGACAGGAAGAGTCGGTAGGCTGAACAGTCTACAGAGGTGCTCTGGCAGGGGAGGGAAAGGCTCTGTCTTCTGTTGTCATGGCGCTGCTGGAGAAGAGAGGTACATGCCCTCTCAGCGTTCCCAGCGGAGGTGAGTTCATATCCCTCACCTGTATCCCTCCTTCCTTCTCTTCTCCTCCTCCTCCGCCTCCTCTCTCCCTCCCTCTCCTTCTGACATCAGAGGTAGGGGCTGCAGATCTACAGTATGGATGTGTGAGATTTCTCTCACCTCTAAAAAACGGTTTCGAATACAGCTGTTTGTTGCAGCTGTTGTCATAGCAGGGTGCTAAAGGAGGCGACCTGTGTTTGCACTGTTGAGGTTTGCATGAGTCACTGATTAGGAAGTTTCAATGCCTCTCTGGTGCTAACTTCATTTCCTGCTGTTTATGAGAATCCAAGAGAACTTGTGAGGCAATCAATCCTCACACACCTTGTGAGCTGTATTCAATTTATTCTTTTGTCTAGCTTCATATTTGAAATATTGTCCCCAAGACTGTATCGACCACCTTTGCTGGAGAAGCCCTTAGTTTGCTGATATGAGATCTTATGGAGAACACATTTATTCTGTGATATTTAAACTAGTTGTAGTTTGTAGTTTCAGTATGTTCCATTATGATGTAATTTACGTAAATCACACATTATCACGGCATATATTATAGATTTGTTGAGTTCTGAATCCTTTGATTCTTTATTGGGGATGGAGTAGAGAAAACCAGGGAAATATTAAAAAAGAGTAATAATTGTATCATGGTATTGAACCATATCTTGTTGTTAAAATATGATCATTTCACAGCAAACATTGACTGGAATCAGCACTCCAAGTAATGTTGATGTTCCTGCATGTCCTCTCTTCCTCTCTCCAGAGAGAAGGCCCGTCTGGCCACCGACTCTGAGCTGGACCAGGACCTCAGTGAGAGGCTGGGTCTGGGGAGCAGTGAAGCCCTCACCAACGGGACCCGTGCTGACCTGGCGGCCGCCAAACGCCTCGCCAAACGTCTCTCCAACCTGGATGGCTTCAAGAAGTCTGATGTAGCTCGCCACCTCAGCAAGAAGTCAGTAACTTTGCACATTATTAATAACATTTTATGACACGGAACATTATTAATAACATTTACATGAAAATATAATGAGTTGGTTGGTTGGTTGGTTGCTATCTACAAAACATCTCACTATCTCTCTCTTATTATTACCACCTGTGTGTGGACTTTCCTCGTCTCAGAGATTTTCTTTTGCCCATTACTTTTAGCTTAATCTCTGTTCAGTTTTTCTTTTCTGCCTACAGGGATACTGTTGGATCAGGGTGTCAGGCTGTCAGTTGTTGGTTGGCACTAACAAAAAAGAATGTGGGATTAAAGGACTTCCTGTTTTCTGACAGATGCACCCTGGGAATAACAGTTTTGGCCCAAAGTCTGCAACTCAAACTGAATGTGCTGGTTCAAACTGACTGACAGTCTGAATGGATGCATGTGTGAGAAAGCCAATGTCTGATTGACATGTTGTGCTTTCTCTGGCTTTCTCTTTTTTTCCCTCAATCAATGTATTCTCTCTCTCTCTCTCTCTCTCTCTCTCTCTCTTCCTATCTCTCTCACACTGTATCTCTCTCCAGTAATGACTTCAGTTGTATGGTGGCAGAAGAGTACCTAAGCTTCTTCGATTTTGCAGGACTAACTGTGGACCAGGCTTTAAGGTGAGTCATCAGGAGAATCCAACCACTCTGTCCCGCCCTATCAAAAAAGAGATCCTTCCACAGAAATTATCATAAAATATTGGAAGTGAAAAGTTCACTTATACAAGAGGCAGCACTTAGGTAACACTGCTCCCTGGTGGTTAGCTAAGGTACTGTATCTCTGAGGTCAGAGAGGACAGCCTCCCCCGTCCCTCATCCTTGTCAGACATCAACAAGGATCTTCCTGACTCTCAACCACTGCCTTTGTGTTTGTGTTCTAGATCCTTTCTGAAGCAGTTTGCCTTGATGGGGGAGACTCAGGAGAGGGAGCGGGTGCTCTCTCACTTCTCCAGGAGGTACCTGAGCTGCAACCCCCAGGTCATACCTTCCGAAGGTGAGAACACAACTGACCATAAGTCCCTGTCTCAGAGACCTGTGCCAGCTCGTTCTAGATCGAATCTACCTTTGTCTTTGCTGTACCCCGTGAAGTATATATAAGTGTCTGTGAAAGTGAAGACGAGCTGTTCCAGCTGTCCTATCTGTTGACAAATATTTCTGTTTCTCTTCCAGATGCCGTTCACACCCTTACCTGTGCCCTGATGCTACTAAACACAGACCTGCATGGTCATGTAAGTACAGAGCAAGGCGTGTGTGTATGTGTGTGTGTGTGCTTGCATGTGTTTTGGGCAGGGAGGATCCTAGGGGACTACTTTGTGCTGAGGAAGGATAATGGACACTTTTAAGAGTTACATTCCCCTCAAGGCCCCTCTGATTGAGTGTGGCGTCAGCTTTAAGGGAAATAACCCTCCCCAACTGATCAAACGTTGACAAGGGACTGCCAAGTGATTACAGTTCACCCTTCTCTATCATAGATCCAACCCTCTCTTACCTTTGTATCAAACAGTCAACTCCCCCAAAGAGTTTCGCTTTTTCTTCTTCACCAAAGAGTAAATCTAGGCCATTCGTGGCTTCTTTGTATGATGTGCAGCGTTGCAGATGATTAATTAAAAGTGGCTAGCGCTGGCTAGATGAGAAACCTGCTATCTCAGGAGAGAGAGGGGAGATTGAGAGATGGCTGATCCTGCTCTGCGCTTCATCATCATCATCATAATCATCCCTTTCACGCAATCTTCAGCTCATCCACAAACTGACAAGCTGGGATTCATTTGAGACCCCCTGATAATATCAGTCACCGAAAGTCGACAATATTTATTGTTGAAGGTTGAAATGTAGCCCAATAATTGGATTTAAAGGAAGACAACATTTAGCAAAACATTTGCAATGTATTACTCTACGTAGTGTGGAATTCAACGGTCTGGTTTCAACATTCTTTACAGAACATTGGCAAAAGGATGTCTTGCACACAGTTCATTGGAAACCTAGAGGGTCTGAATTGTGGACAAGATTTTTCGAAGGACTTGCTGAAGGTATGCAGTACAAATCTGTACGCACACACACACTCACACCCATACACGCAAACAAAAATGCACATAGAACTGAATTTGTGTTGTGTATGCTTTTCCACCATTATCGTTTATAAATACGCTGTGTGCGACCATGTCTATGTTTTCCAACTTTATGGAACTGCTATGTTGTGCTATTGTTTCTGTGTGTGTGTGTGTGTGTGAGAGGTGTGTGTGCTTGAGGTGTGTGTGTGTTTGTGTGGGTTTGTTTCTGGCAGCTTGGTGAGAGCCCGGTGCCAGCTGGCGGCCTGGGCGTCTCTCGAGGCCTGCGTTCACAGAGCCGGCTCGGTCACCACTTCCTGTTGCACTCGGGCCAGGGGAGGCTAATTGTTGTGCTGTCTCCAGACTGGGAGAAGACATATCTCCCCTTGGGGCATCTGTGCTCTGGTTGGACTATATTAGATTAGCCCATTAGCTTAGCACTGTCGTGGGCAGTATGATAGGCAGAGGCCCTTTGGGAGCCATTGGTGAGGAGCCTGAGGCAGATGAAGCCACGAGGAAATAACCGAATCAGTTGGACTGCTTGGCATTGACGTGGCTAATGATGATGTGCCTGATTAGTTTTGTCGGCAAAGAATGTTCCGTCGACACAAGCCCCTGCAGTGTAAGTCAACAAGTTGTAATGGCATATCTATAATGCATAAGCAGGGGCAGAGGGCCGCTTGCTCACCCGGAAAATGACCGAAATTCATTTTCAAATGAAAGGCTTTCCTGTTTCTAAGATAGGACAGCATCAGCCCCCTGCTGTGTTGTAGGTATAAGCTGGTGGAGTAAGAAAACGAGAGAGAGAGAGAGAGAGAGAGACAGAGAGAGAGAGAGAGAGAGAGAGAGAGAGAGAGAATAAGACTGAGAGAGAAATGACAGAAATAAGTCCATTGACCTGGGATAGCTGTTTTATTAATGTACTGGATAGATCCAGGACGAGTCTTTTAAATCATGCTCTCCTCCCACTCCCTCTCTCCGACTCTCACCTTTTCCTCTAGCCTCAAGCCATCTTCTCTCTCTCTCTCTCTCTCTCTCTCTCCCTCTTTCTCCAACTCTTCAAATGTTCTCCCTGCCCACTCGCCATCGCTCCTTTTCTTGTCACTTTTGTGCTCTCTCTCTTGGCCTCTTCTCTCCACCTTTCTCTTTGTCACGCTGTAAAAGCTTGCTCACCTCCACCCACTCCCTAGTTCTCCTCCATAATTTCCATTTTTATAAAATGAATGTCATTCCTTTTCTTGCTATCTCCTGTTTTGTTCGTCTTATCATTCATTTCCTCAACCTCATTTTCCTGTTCTCCCATTTCCTCTCTCATTCCCTAATGTCCAGTCCTGGTCAGAACCGCAGGCTTGACAGCTCCATCTTCCTTTCTCACATTACCACACTGCTGTCTGGAGTTTCTACAGTACCAGCCACAGCTCGTCCCTCAAGCGTCCTATCAACCATTTGCCTAAACGACTCCCACAGAAGGAGTTTAGTCCAGACTAACACATACACATAAACACACATGCACACACACACACAAATCCATAGACACATATGCAGTCTACACACATATACTTAGATTTTATTCACACCCTCTCTTTCTCGATATCACACACCACCGTGTCATGTCTGTCACTATCACGTGTTTTCAAAGTCACATTTTTGCCACCACGATCACCCCCCCCGCGCTCCTGTGCCTCCTTCTCTCTTTCCTTTCTTCACCTCATCCCTCTCTCGCTCCCTTTCCCTCCCTTCCTTCTTGAGGTTCAAAGGGTTTTATTTTCAGCCGTATGAACTAGCAGTACCCCCCGGAGGAGGCAAACCTGCGTGCTGTTTTATCTCTACATCACACTCACTGTCTTATCATCGCTTTGCCAACACACTTCAGTTCCTCAACCTTTAGATGGGAGGAAGGAAGATGACCAGCCCTTCATTTATTCTTCCTCCATCTCCCCCTTCGTGCCCTTGTCTCCTCCCACCTCCACCCACACTGTGAAAATCACAGTCAACGTATGTCAAATGAAAGGCATACTGCACATTTAGGCGTAGTTTATTGTTATCGTTTTGTGGTTGAGTACTTCCAGTATGCTGTATATTAAATGCTAAATACCATCTAAATGCCTGCGCATGAATTGATGTGGAATTGTTTTTAAATCTAAACTGAATCTTACAAAAGCTCTTGCATACTGTAAAAGCATACATTATAGAGTTGTTTAAGGTGATAATTTTTGGTAATTTACTGTCAACCATGTGTCATGTGTTGAGTCCCTACTCTGAAGAAGAGAGAGTGCACTGCACTGCTGAACTGAGCCCTCCAGCTAACACAGAAATCAGGAACCAGGCGGCCTGGAAAATAATGACTATGACTTGGCATTCCCATGGTACATCTTATCCTCCTTCTCTATCTATCTCTATCTCTACATATATCTATCTCTCTATATAGGATCATGTCTATGTCTCTGTATGTCTGTCTATGTCTATCTCTATATCTCGATAGCTCTATCTGTCTCTAGTCTGATGTCTATATCTGTCTATCTGTATATCTAGTCGATATATATCTACTATATCTCTATCTATGACTATCTATCTACTATGCTATATCTATAGCTATCTGTATCATGTGCTCTAGTATCTCGCTATCTCTCATCTGTATCTCTGTAGCTAGCGTGCTATCTATCTCTATCTCTCTCTCTCTCTCTCTCTCTCTCTCTGTCTCTCTGTATCTCTCTCTCTCTCGTTCTATCACTCTCTCTCACTGCTTCCTTCCTGGCTCACTTCCCCCTGCTCTTTCGTTCTCTTGCCACTGCAGCTTTCTCAGATTAAACCTAGCGATATGTTTCCCATTAACACTACAATAGAGGTCCAGAATGAAGCAATCTCCTGTACTGTGTAGCAGGCCGTGTCGTCACATTCAGATTGTTGAGTACTTATATTGCCTAGCAAGAGGGATGAACCTTGTCTAGTGTTCAGGCTTCGAAACGCTGATTAATTTTGAGATTTCGCTACCTAATAATGTTTTGGGCATAGAGTATGTTTTTGTGTGTGTGGTGTTTAACTACCCTTGTGAGGTCTGGAAAAAGACCTTAAGGGGAAATGTTCTTGGGCCGCACAAATTCAAGTACTACTCCCTGTGGGGCCTTTATGGGGTTTAGGGTTAGAATTTGTGTAAAGGTTAGAATTAGAACTAATAGAATATTAGGATAGAACATTAAGGGTTGAGGACAGGGGTTAGGGCTAACACGATTGTTGGTCCTCCTTTTGATAGCAAAACCAACCTTCCGCTGTGTGCATATGAATTGCTGTCTGAGTGTGTGTCTGGAAGTTTTTGAGTTTCAGTAAGTGTCCATTTGGTGACAGTCATTATGACACCATAAACCATCTAAATGGGAGTTCTGGGGAGAATGATCTTTCCCTGGCTCGCCACGCCAGACCTGCCCTCCGATGCAGCACACTGAGAAATGGTCACAATCTCACTGTGCTCACTAGATCACTTAGTCGGTCGGTTGGGTTCATTACTGTAGACTCTCCATTCCAAATTATTAGAACGTTTTTTACTTTGCGGTGTACTGATGACATCGGTAAGTTTAATTTAAGAGCCGACACTTTGTCAAGGGATTGCTTTAGCGGCTTTCAGCAACCCCCAATGAAGACTTCCTTAACAGTGCTGGCTGGTCAATGTCAGATACATAAGACCTCTCTCTCTCACACACTCCACACTCTCTCTCTCTCTTGCTCGCTCTCTCTTTCTCTAGCTTTCTCTCACCTCTGTCACATACACCTTCTTTTTCTCAATTTATTTTTTCTTTCATCTCGACTTCCTGTTTTCTCTCTCTCTCTCTCTCTCTCTGTCTCTCTCTCTCTCTCTCTCTCTCTCTCTCTCTCTGTCTCTCTCTCTCTCTCCGACTCTTCTTCTTCACTCTAGCTAGCAGCATTGCGCAGGGGCTGGAGTGAGAGCTAATGATGCTGTGAAGTAGGTTACCTGCCCACATATTACAGAGAAGAGAAACGCTTAAAAAAGGCGCCTGAGAGACAGCGTATGTAGGAAATGGTAATAAAGTATTGACGACATTGATCACATTCTTTCAGAATCAAACAGTGTGTCAGGGAGATAGATGACTATCGATACTTCCACTGTGAGAAGATTAGATTTTCCGGTATCTCTACGCCCGGGGTACTGTGATCATGGGCAGCTCGTAGCAGGATGTTGGGTGCCAGCTCTGCCCGTCTGTGCTGAGAGAACCAGGTCACGTTTGCGGGGGGAGAGGGACGGGCACTGGCTGCTTAGATCAGCACAGACAGTGTTTGAGTGCACTCCCCTCGCTCCCCAAGCTGTCTCTCTCACAGCGCGACAGAAAAGGGAGAGGGGGAGAGAGGGTGAAACAGATTGAGAGAAAAAGAACCGGGGGAAGAGGGCAGAGCGAGAGAGGGAGAGAGAGAGAGAAGCCTTGGGCTTTTATAGCCTCGACGAGAGTTGTCCTGTAGCGAGATGTCATTTTAATGCAGGTTGTTTTGGTCCCAGCTCCAGTCAAGGGTGATCGGTTCCCCGGCTTCTGTGAGACTAAGCCAGCGTCTCCTGACACCTGACAGGACCGCAGGACACATTGGAATGTGTCACACGTCGGCGTCCTGAGACGTAGACCATGACGATGCATATTGCAGATCACAGGGGAGTTGTTTTGTCATTGTAAAACCAGCCATGGGACAGATGCTGTGTCACAGTCTAAAAGAAGAGAGCTTTGTTTTGGTTCATGAACATTTCATGGGATTTTAGAGGAATGATAACAACTGCCCGCAAAGAGAATGTGAAAAAGTATTAATATATCTTTTGGGAATATTGGCCTTCTGTTGTTAGTTGCAGAGTGAAATTATCCAGCTACTGTACGTCATTATACAGTGCATCACTACCTTGTCTCTACCTCTGTGTTCCTCCCTTCCCTCAATCTTCCAGTAGCCTTCATTGCATATATGTTACACTGGTGCAGGCATTGAATCAGAATCAGAATCGTGTTTAATCGCCAAGTAAGTGGTCACAAACAAGGAATTTACTTTGGTGGGCAGGTGCATACAGTAAACATTTAAACATAATGAACAAAATAAAACATTTAGAAAATGTACAATAAAATAAACTACTGGCAGAGCTATACAATATATTATAAAATACGACAATAACGACAATAATATAGAATAAGAATTATACTGAATATGTTACTGACAGTGTCAGTGACTTTACACTGACAGAAGAACAGAAACAGTGCAGTTCTTTTCTCTAAACCTAAATCTCTCTATATGTTATTTACGTGACCTAAATGTACTTATTGCTATGATCCTATCAGTGCCACCACGAGTGAGTGACACTGTCATTAAATCTCACCAAACCGATGGCGCTAAATTTTGTGTTCGCCATTCCCTCTTGCTAGGTCAATATTCAATTTGACAATTTTTCTGGAGCCTCAACAATTTCTCATTTGTCTCTCTAGCCCATGTTAGTGACAGGTTCTCCATTTGCCCCTTCATCTCCTCTGTTTTCTCCTCTCTTTAGTCACTGTCTCGGCTTGGTGGACATGGATCATTACACATACAAATGATATACAGTGTTACCATGTATATGTGATACGTGATCAGATTTCAGAGAAAAATGTACATGGCTTTTTGAAAGGTGTTAAAACTCAAATATAACCACGATCAGCATTTTGGTTTTTGATATTTTATTCATAGTTTAATAGATGTGGACCTGAATGTTAAACATGCATTTGTTTGTCACGTTTGTGCTGGATTTATCCTTACCATTAGTGTTGAAATGTATTTTCACTCTCTCCCTTGATCTCTCTGGAACCCGCACACACACACAAACACACACACACACACACGGAAAGGCACACACACAAACACACACACAGCCTTCTCCTGCTGATCCTTTCCGTCTGTATCCCCCCTCACCTCAGTGTGAAGAAGACAAGCACTGAATGCTAATTGCCATTCAAAGTATATCGAGGAGTGTGCTCATGTGCCTGTGTATGTGCGCGGAGGAGCGAGTTGGGAGGCTGTGATTCGCTGCCGAAGAAGAGAGGGAGGAGGGATGGGAGGAAGGGGATGGGAGGTACGCATTGAGGGAGCGAGAGAGAGAGAGAGAGCACAGTCCCTATCAGGTCTTTTTCTCACTACGATAGAGGCTGCTCTCCTTCGCAGCAGAGAAAGAGGAAAGGCGCAGGAGCGATAGAACCACTAAACGCAGAAGAAGAAGACGGAGGGAGGCCAGCCGTGAAAGACATCAGCAGGACGACACAGGCTCTTTTCTAACACCGACGTAAGAGGGTGACAATAGAAGGATAAATGGAATGAGTGAAGGGAGGTATCGAGAGAAGACACTGATGTTCTCTGAATTTATGAATAAAGAGTAAATGATGACCGGAGACTTGAAGAAAAGGACACAAACCTGAGGAGTTCAAGAGGAGTCTGACTCTCTTATTCCAACTAACAAACTGGTATCCATTTTATGGTGGGAGCAACAGGATATCTTCCCCAATTCTCTGGTGAAAGGACTGAATCAATGCTTTGAACCCCTTCACCTGACAGTGTTACTTATTCTGTCTTCATCTAGACTCTCTTTGTTGTCTGGCATCCATACCTTCTTTCATTGATGTTGTTTATCTCCCGGTAAGAGTGACGCAATTGAAAGTGATTTTGGAATTCCTTTTCCCAAGTGGGAAGGCAACTGTCTCTCCTTTCATCCATTGTGAGAGTGTGTATTTTGTGTGTGTGCGTGTGTGTTTGCCTCTATATATTAGTTTGTGTACGGATGTGCCTTTTTACCTCCTCCTTTCCGCCCCTTGCACCCATCTGTTTCATGCTGGCTGTCCTTTCACACCTCTGCAAGTGTTGCGTACCATCTGTGAGCTTGTCATTATGCGTCTGATGTGTGTGTCTCTGCATGCGTGTACATCCTTGTCCCCACCGTGAAGCCATTGGTCACCTCAAAAGTTGCCAGGTTGGAACCAAGCCATTCCCTGTTAAACTCGGCAGAAACTAGCATATACACTGTCTGGTTAGCCAGCAGCTGTTTAGGGGAAGTGATATCGCACAGTGCCCCCCTGACAAGGCACAACGGACTATCAAACCTGTGAATCACAGCGAGGGTTACAACACAGATTTCAAAAGCGTTCCCGGTAAGTATACAACGCCTACACACTCCATCTCTGGTAAACCACACCCTCCCATTGGAGTACAGCTTAACCAGCAGGTGTGACATACTGAGGAGGTCCAGTTAAGGAATCGTCATATCTTTCAATCTATTATAGATGCCCATCGGATCAATTATTCAGTTGCAGGGACTCTGGGAAGGCCAGCGTTGTGTTGATCAGGACTTCCTGAGGAGAAGCCTGAGGTTCTGATGCTTGTTGACACTGCCGCGGGTGAGTGACAGGAGTGACGTCTTAGTGTTACCGTCCGGGCCAACGCTTCCTGTAACGAGTGACGTGCCTCTTCGACTCCTTTCACAAAGTACCCGCTACCAGGAAAGACCTACACAAAAGCTTGTGGCATTCTGGACCTTTTTCACTTTTCCTCTACATTATTTAATGTCCTTTGCATGAAATAATTTTTTTGTGGATTTTGAGACCACATTTTTTTTTCTCTGGGATCTGCCGACTGTCTCCACACTCATTTTGGACCGTAAGGGTCTTTTTGCCCAGTGGGAACTGTGTGCAACACTCCAAGGCCATGATCGGTGTCAACAGCCTTCACTCTGCAGGGCGCCTGCGCTCACGTTCACTCTGCTCCGTGCGCTACGGACGAGACTTTCGCATGATGGACCCGTTCCGTTACCCCCGTACTCCACGCTCACGTTCTCTCAAACCCCTGGTGTTCCCTGACCTGCTGGGCAAAGCTCAGGACGGCCAGAACCACCCTCAGGCCCGCAAGAGGAAGAAGGTACAGGTTCGCATCAACAATTCTTTCTTCCCCCCAACCTGGTGAGGGTTGGGTTTGGTTATTACATCCTTTCTCTTTTTTGTTGTCTTCTTTTCGGGCTGAAGTGAAATGTGAGGCATGGACTTTAGGTCTGCAATTTTATTTTGATAAGACGTGCTGGTTTCTGATTGCACTTAGTTGTGCCTTTGTGCCATTTCCTGCCATCGACATCATGCATATCGCTAACACACACTCTAATGAGACGTAGTGTATGATAATGATTGTAATATGGACTGTTATACTTGAATAGAGAGCTTTAGCCCATACATCCACATGTGTACAGCAGTTTGCTCATGTGAGTCATTAGTGTAATGGCGTGCAGTTGATGAAGGGGCTTGGTTCACGGCCAGGGGCTGGTCACACAGTACAGTGACATTACAGTGGTACGTTGTGTGTGCGTGGTGAGCCACTCAAGGCTAATGGCTCTCATTTGCTGCCTGTTTTGACACTGATGAAGAGCATACAGTCGATGAAGATGACGAACATCCATCCTGGTCTGTACGAGGCAGGCGCTCCAACTGACTCTGACTGATATGCCACCGTTTGTGAAACGAACCCCCTCCTCCTCAACCCTTCTCACCCCGCTCCTATGTCTAGTGGTGTCAGGGTCTCTATATACATCTCACTTATTGGATCATTCAAACCCTTTCCCCTAACATACATGCAAACTGCCCTTGGACATTTTGGCTGGCGGGATCATGCAGTGTTTGGTTTTACAGTCTGACCCTGATAACTCAATCTACTGCACAGTAATTACCTCCCATATTAAGATTTGGCCCTTCTGGACAACAGGGAAGTTTAGTCATCTGTATTTAGGATCCAGCCACAAAATGGAGGATGTGAGAATGTTTCACTTTTGGCACCACTTTGTCTGCATTTGGGAAAACATGTAGATGATTCACACTTCATAAGCTACTCACACTGTTAAACATTTCAGAACAGATTCAAGGCGCACAAATTCAACCCTAGATTTCATGTTAAAAAAAAGTCTGTACAAAAGAGACATCCACTTTGAAATGGGCCAACTTCGCCTTCTTTGCAATACGTCCTGCAGCTTCACAGAGTATTAATATTTATGAGCAACTAGCTTGGTGCGTAGTTTGAGTTTGGATTTCATACGGAACTGAATTTATCCATAGCAGTGGAATTTTGAGCCTAAACCAAAATTCTAAAAGCTGTGGCTCGTCATGAATATTCATGTGATCTAAAAGAAAAGTATTTCAATTAGTCCCAGTTTCAAAGAGAATTGACTCGATTGGACACACTGAAAAAAATCCTATACGAATCTAATTCAAGTCTATTTCTACACTGCACATATCAATATAATTCCTAGGACAGTTCAGAGAAAACTAACTGAGAAAATTGAATTGAGACCCGTCGATGGTGCTTCTCAATGAGAGAATGTAATAAGGAAGAGAGAGGGGTTTCAGGGTAAGATGAAACCTCCTTCCCTACATGGTCATTAGGGGCCATGCACAGTGCATTGTGGTTTACAGAAGACATTAGTGGCAATGATTAGTGTCCTCTCCATCACCCCTACTGTCACAGCTGTCCCCAGTCCTTGATCTAAATCCAGCATCTCTCCTTCTTCGCTTCTCTCCTCACCTCCAGACTCAACGTATTAGACGAGTCGGTATATCATATTCAGTTGGCATATCCCATTGTAACTAAGGGGCTGGATTTGAATGGGAATGTCTAAAA
The DNA here is from genome assembly GCA_903064625.1 of Mallotus villosus. Lineage (NCBI taxonomy): Eukaryota > Metazoa > Chordata > Actinopteri > Osmeriformes > Salangidae > Mallotus > Mallotus villosus. Next base: position 105,933 of record CAEFZP010005710.1, read on the forward strand.
TGCTTGGCTGTCGGGACAGATTTAGTGGAGGGTGCCGCGCCAAATGCGCTGTCTCCTAAAAGCCTGTTGTATTTATCAATGAGGGCTGCGCTGAAAAGCAGGGGAACTCTACTGCTACTTCATCAAATCCCATTTCTCCTTACTCTGGGATTCTTTTGGCTCCCTGTAATTGAACCTTTCTTTACTAAAACCTAATTTTCCACAATGAGAAAGAGAATCATTGAATTACAGTGCAGTCTGAATCAGTGATCGGTTGATTGATCAATTGATTATTCATGCTTGATTGGTTGCTGGCTGTCTAACTGATGGATGACTGGTTGATTGATGAATTGATTGGAAGGGAATATTACTTTTGCATAAGCAAACAATTGACATAAACTAAAACGACCTCACTCTGTTTCTTGGTTACAGGCACTCTACAACTCAATCAAGAATGAGAAGCTTCAATGGACAATGTAAGTCCCTCCTATAATTGTATCACTCCTGCAATCATAATACATTTTATTTGTACTTCATTTTTTCCCCTTGGATGTGTAATGTAGTGTTGATTAGGGCTGTTTAATAAGACAGAAGGATAATATTATGTTCACATATCAAGTATCATTATTTCTTAGCAAACCGCTACAGTAGTATACTGTATTTGTAAATGAAAAGGGCTTGGTTGGCTGTTGTTATCTTCATGCCCTCAGCCCTGCTGGTGTCTGTAAAACCAAGAGACTGAAACGGAATCTCTCAGTAAATCAGTAGAACATTCCATCCACGCGGGCCAACGGACACGCTCAGACACACACACACGCACAGAACAACATCTATAATAGAACACAAATGTCATCAATGAAAGGTATTGATTAACTTGTTAGCACCCTCATATATGACGTGTTGTCGGGCATGCCATGGAAACATTTGTGTGTCAAGGGTTGCTATTCTGGATCTCATCTCAGTGTGCTTTGGAGATGCCAATTAAGTCACTGGCTTTCCAAGCTTTGTTGCCATAGTGACAGCACCATGGCTACGGCTCCATAGCTACAGCTTTGCTCCTGCCTCCCTGAATTCTATCACAAATACACACCTCTGGACATTTCGCACAGATAAGACGCTCTCGCACGCAGGAAACTGTCCCGTATTATATGATAATGCTCACTGCAGTATTAACACAAATACACATACAAACACGCACACTAAAAACTCCATTAAACGGCTCCACTTGCATCCTGTTTAAAGGTGTGACCACTGCCTCCCACTACCTTCCCTAAAATAGCAGCACTCCCGGAGCAGCTGAAAACTGGTCAGAGGAACAGATCCAGCGAGAGATCCACAGAGAGGCAGGCAATCCAGTTCAAACATCTCCACAGGAACACACACACCAATTAAAACACGGCCATGATGCAAGAGGCCAGAGGCCGCCGTCAGACTAGTCATTTTTAGACACATACACACAAACACCTTTCCATGAATACATGAATACATAAGCTGTCAGACATTTTACCTCCTCACGGATCCATGTGATTATGCAAACAGAGGAATACATGTGCACTGTATGGTTATAGAAAGAAAAACACGGCGAAATATGTTATTTTACACCCCCACAGAGACGCACACGGCCACTCTCCTTGGTGCAGGTGGATGCACCCACATGTTTTACACTCACACACACACATTGTGCACACACACACACACACACACATTTCCTCATTCAGCTCAGGAGCGGGGGTGGAGAGCAGCTCTGTGGGCTCCGAGAGAGACGAAGGGAGGCATCGTGTATAGCCCTCTCTTCTGAGAGAAAGAGAGAGGAGGAAGGAGAGACAGAGAGAGGAGGAAGGAGAGACAGAGAGAGGAGGAAGGAGAGAAAGAGAGGAGGAAGGAGAGACAGAGAGAGGAGGAAGGAGAGACAGAGAGAGGATGAGGAAGGAGAGACAGAGAGACAAGGCCCATCTGCTCCATTATTCCTTTTAATCTCCTAATCCTGCTCTCCTCCTTAATCATTTGTTCTAATCGTCCTGTCTTCCCATTGTCTCCTGTTGCCACCTGTCACCTGTGGAGAATATGAAGAGGATTGAGCTAGCAGTAGTCATTATTGTATTGGATTCACATTACACAATACCTCACCATCGCAGGCGCAATATCAATACAAGTCCAATTTGACACACAAACACAATTATGTTTGAGGAGAAGGGGATTAGTTCCAAAATGTGCTTCATTGTGCCGTTGTTCACTTGACCAAAACGATATTGTCAGTGCTATTATAGGGTAGTGGGACAGGTGTACAGAGCTATCATGTCTGATAAGATACTGGTGCAGCAATGCCAACACAAATCCCAGCATGCACTTCTCTAGATCAAGTCCACCTGTTCCCCCATGCCTCTGCATTACCACCCCACCCACTCCTCTCCTCTCACCTACAGTGTCTACTCTTCATTTGTCTCCTATGTGGCTCTCGTCCGCTTCGTCTTTCCAGGCTTTTCCTTTCTCTCTCTCTCTCTCTCCTCTCTTCTACGTCCATCCCCCCACTCTCTCTCCTGTTACTTTGTCTCTGTGTAGAGTGGGATTGAAGCAGGCCAGCAGTTACCAGGCAACAGGCTGAAACTCCATGCACATGCTCACTAGCTCTCCTGTTCTCTCTCCTGCATGGGGTTAACTGCTGTTATGTGCTGTTGGTTACTCATAGCCTGGTCTCAAAGGGTTCGGCCGCCATCCATTTTCTATTTTCAGTTTGAACTTTTACATGTGTGCTGGTGAGGTGGCAAGTGGAATTGTAATTTCTGCTAGGTGTATAAATGGGTGGACTACTACATAAATATTAATATGATTTTACAGAATGCCCAGATCATTCCTAATTTGTAATTATGTTGGTCTTTTTTTCTTCTAAAAATTAACATTTTAGTAAACAGTGAAAGATTTGAAACGACGTGTACTGTATATTCATAGAATTCACGTTAAGTATAATCATCCACTGCAAAGCACTTACCGTATCCTTTAATGATCATATTCGACTACAAATTAAGGTAGTTATACGGTACATATATTCATACAACTGAACAGTTGGCAGATTGACAGACAGAAGGACGATAGGTGGACAACCAGACACAGACTGGGAGTGAGACGTGGACAGACGAGCAGCTGACCTCTAGGTGGGCTCGGTTTTGGGGGAGGCTGGTCACGTTGCGACAGCTCCAACGTGATAACCGTGAGCGTGGAGAGAGCTGAGGCCCTCTTCTGTTTGTTAAGCACTACCTTTACACAGAGAGCTCCTCAAGGTCTTTAATGAGAGGCAGAGAGAGATGGAGGCTACTGAATCTCTCCTAACCCACACTCATTGAATTGTAGAGAAACACTGATAATTAATTGGGGTTACAATCAATAGCTTTTTACTTGGCTGTATTATGCACTGACGGGATAGAAAAGTTACCAACGTAATATAGATGACCTACTGGCTTACGCTGACTTTTCACGTCCAAAGTGGTTGCCAAGAGCAATGGGCATGCCAAAGTGAAAAACACTGACACGTCTGCAATTCATTTCTGAGAAGGAACAGTCCCTAGTGGCAAGGATGCCCCCGTTTTTCACCTCAAAGCTGCAACAAGATCGATGGTGTCGCTCTCCTGCTGTGGCTCTTTGTGATCAAGGAGAGTGGACTGCTTCTCGGGAGAACAGAAGGAAATCACAGAGATAGAGATCGGGAGAGAGAAAGAGAGAGGAAGAGAGAGGGGGGGGGAGGGGGGGGCACACACTTAAGGCTTTGGAGAACAACTTTCATTCACTCATGTTTCCCCTTAATAGAAGCTGCTTTGTTATTTAAATATTTAGAATATATAAAACAGCATCTCGCAGTGTAAAGATGGACCTGTGTTGAAATGCCATTTCAATTGTTTTCCTCTGTTAAGAATGAATGGAGTGAGACTCACGTGGATGAATGTCAACGTGACGTAAATGAGGCGTAATACATCTGTAACTGCTTTTTCTTGGGTCTCCATAGCGACGAGGAGGAGCTGCGGAAGTCGTTCTCAGAGTTGGGGGACACCGTGGTGACGGATTCCACCGCCAGGGCCTTGAAGCGGGCGGGGAGTGAAGGGAAGCCCCTGGTGGACCTGGCCCAGCCCCCCGGAACCCTGCTCTACAAGAACGGCTTCCTGGTCCGCAAGGTTCATGCAGACTCTGATGGCAAGCGAAGTACGTACCAAATCACCTTTACTCTACCTACGAATGACATGTCCTTTACCTCACACAAACCATTGAAAGGAACCCTTTAGCATAGGGACACTTCTTGTTGTTCACACTGTTCCTCCCCACTACAGCACCGCGAGGTAAGAGAGGATGGAAGACCTTCTATGCCATCCTGAAGGGTCTCATTCTCTACCTGCAGAAGGTGAGTCTGTTTGCTAATGAACCTCCTCTTCGACAAGGTCATTATTATGTAGGTTATGATCAGCAGGACGTTATTTCATTTTAATTTTTACGTATTTTTAGGGAGAGTACCGACCAGACAAACAGTTGTCTGATGAGGACTTGAAAAACGCTGTGTCCATCCACCACTCTCTGGCAATGAGGGCATCCGACTACAGCAAGAGGCCCAACGTCTTCTACCTGCGCACTGCAGACTGGAGGGTTTATCTCTTCCAGGCACCGTAAGTCGTCTCTCTCATTTCACTCTTCTTAAAGACTGACCAATCCCTTGCTTTGGCTCCATGTTCCTGCAGACATGAAACCTGGCTTGATCTTGACTTTGCAAGGTCACCTTTCCCTCTTTTCCTTTTTTTGACCAATAGCAATACCTGCCCAGTCTCTTCCTCTCTCTCTCTTAAGCCAATCACAAGGCTACACCACCATCTCAGTGCATGTGATGGCAGTTGTGTGTGTGCATGTGGTGAGATGTATGTGTTTGAAGGAAGCTAGAGGCCTGTAAATCCAGGATGCAGCACGAGCCACAGTTTCAGTCCCCCAGGAGGACCAGCTCTGCTCCAATTGCAGCTTGCATTTGTCCCAGATACTGTACCTTCCCCTTCTCTCTCTTTCAATGTCTCAGTCTCTCGCTCTCTCTCTTTTTCTCTCTCCCTTTCTCCATCACTTACTTTCCTGCTTTCTCTCCCTCTGTTCCCATCTCTCTCTCTTTGTCTTTCCTTTCCCTGTCTTTCTTCTTCTTTATCCAGGGACTTTGGGCAAGGCTGCCTGACTCAGTCTGATGACTCTCAGGGGTCTTTTATGGGCCTGTTAGTGGATAACAGCTTTTTTGTTGTGTTTTAATTGGCCGTTAAATTATTTCTTTGTCAAAAGCAAAGCCACATTTCTCATTGAGCTGCTCCGATGATTATCACTTTGAAGTCTTACTTTGCTATTCGGATGCGATAATGAGCCGTTGGGATTCCTTACATGTACGCATGTCAAGGCTCGTGGGTCCAGTGAAACTTAGATTCTATAAATGTATGCGTTTGTGCCTCACAGAAACGCTGAGCAGATGCAGTCCTGGATCACTCGTATTAACACGGTGGCAGCCATGTTCTCCGCACCACCCTTCCCAGCAGCCATTGGCTCTCAGAAAAAGTTCAGTCGGCCATTACTACCAGGAGGCACCACTAAAATGTCTCAGGTACCTCTACGCTACACACAGCGCTACAAACAGCAGAGATAACTGGGCATCGTGTCATTAATTGCTCTGTGTAGGTTGTTTCGAGTGACCTTGATTCTGTGCTTGTAGGAAGAGCAGGTCCAATCACACGAGGCTAGGTTCCGTGCTATTTCCACCGAGCTGGCTGAGTTGCGTTCGTACCCCCCTGACCGCAAGGTCAAAGGGCGCGAGCTGGAGGAGCAACGCCAGAAGGACGAGTATCTGGAGTTTGAGGTGAGCTGAAAGCCACTGGCCTGCTGCTATGAAAAGAAATAAATGGGAAATCAGTGAAGCGTCAAGTAATTATGTACTAGCGCTGCTGCTCTCTCGTTTTCTCATCTTTCTTTTTCTCTCCTGTCTTTTTTATCATCCCTCATGTCATTTATTTCTCTACCTCTGTCTCTCCCACTCACTCCCAATTTAAACCCCTCTATATTTTCCCCAACCGCCTCTCTCTCCCTATCTGTAGAAAACGCGCTACGGAACCTACGCCATGCTACTGCGGGCTAAGATCCGCTGTGGGGAAGAGGATCTGTCTGTGTTTGAGTCTCAGATCCTGGAGGACAACAGTCTTCAGCGTGCCCATTCCAGCCCCACGCTGCAGGACAGCAGCCAGGCCAGCCAGGTGACCCAGGCCAGCCATGCCAGCCACGCCAGCCACACCAGCCACACCAGCCAGGCCAGCAGTACCAAGGATGGGGCCAACAGCAAGGCCACCAGCAAGCGCACTGAGGGCCAGAGACACAGCTACCGTCAGGCCGTCAAGAAGTGAGGGGGTGCAGGGGGTGCCGGGAGCGGCGCGGCCAGCTGCAGGCTGTCTCCCTGCATAGGTTTTTATTTGAGATCCAGGGGGGTTTTGGAGCCGAGCTCGAGGGGGGAATGAGTGAGGGGTGTAAGCACACCCTGTGGCGCCTAACCCGGCACCCCGGTCTACTCGACCAATAAGGGAGGTGCAGATCCTGTGCCTGGCGTGATCACTGGCAAATGCCAGCATGGGTGTTAGGAGTGGGTGGGAGGAGAGAGAGAGAGGAGCAGGGGAGAGGTCACAGTGCTTGAGAGATGAGGCGTTTGAGAGAAGCCTCGCTGGGTACAGTAGCGTACTGTGAGAAATGCCAGGTTCTCTGAAGGAGCGGGCGCCATACAGGGACTTGCATCCAGCATCCTTTTCTTTCTTCAGGGTACCTCTCCTACGAACCACTCCCACTTTTTTCCTGACCTTTTACTCTGATTTGGGACCAAACATGTTTACACATTTGAAATCTTAAGTCTCAGATGACTGTTCATTTGATTTCAGTCACACTACCGCCAAACTGGGTAAAGCAAAACACTGTATTAGTACAGTAACATAAAGTAGATCCTAGTCTTATTGCATTGCAGTTCTTTATTTGCCTCATCATAAAGTTGTTATTCACATTACATTAGGGAGCCTGACTGTATGGCTATTTGAAGCTCCTGAAATTTGCTCTATGAGGATGAAGATGGCAAAAAAGATTGCCTGTGGTGAATTTGGCCAGTCTATAGAGTGTTACACGTGTGGATCAGCACTGCTAGTTTTGTAACAGCCCTAATGCATCTCAGCCCAGGGAAAGGCAGGGGTCAGAGAGGTCAGGCAGACTCGCACTCTGCCATCTCTCTGCTTCTCTTTTCTCAAAGAGTTTCTCTCCTTTCTTTACTAACTGGGTAGTTGGAGGAGGAAGAGGAGGGTATTTTCTTCAGGCTTACACGATACTCACACGTGAGCCAAAAACACTACTGCACCGCCTTTGCAGCAAAAGGAACATCGTCTTTTTAGCTCCTCCTCAACAGTTGTTTTTCTGAAACCTCCCTCTTGCCTAAGCTTTTTTGTCTTGCGATGAGCTTCTGTTCTTTCTTCTTGCCTGATTGTTGTTTTCTCAAGTGATCCGCATGTTTGCATCCAGCACAGCTAAGTTTGAACATTTTTCTTCTATGGAAGAAAAGACAGCGGCAAGATTTTATGGTTCGTGTCGTCTTTTTTTGTCATGCTGGTGTCCCGACCCCCACACGCCCTCACCCCCATGTAATCTCTGCGTATACCTACAGGCACTCGTTTATAAGATCTGTTTTAACACTCACCAGGCAGACCCTGAATGTTCTTGTTTTTCAGTATTTTTTTTACAGTACTTTACAACACTCATGCTCCTCTTGTGTAATGTTATATACTGTATGTCAAAAAGTATAATATTAAGAATATAAAGAAATATGTTCATTGTAAACATATGGGATGTGTCTTTTAGTAACCTGCTACATATTATGTGCTTATATTGTATTATACATTAAATGTAGTTTACAATATATTCAAAAGATGATCATGAACATACATATATTAAGAATATAAAGTTGACATTCCTTGTATTTAACAGTTCTGAAGGCTTTGAATGCTCAGTGAGAAATTAAATCTATTGTGGGAAAGACCAGTATCAAAATCACTTCATCAACTAGGAATAGTTGATAATTCTTCACACCAGTGGGTTTATTTAGTATATTTAGATATTCGTGTTATTTTGCTGTTGTACTGTAAAACACAGGATGTGGGGAACAATTTGCTATAGGTATAGATATAAACAATTAAGATACATGAATATGATTTAATCATGACATGCCTTCAGAATGTCACGTTTTTAAACTATTATGGGATGCAGCAGCTGGATAGCCGCTGTCACCCCTGGTAACCAGATCAGCTGTAATGCCAGCAATGTACCAGCAGAGAGAGCTAAGGACATTCAGTTGATTTAGACAGAATACTGCACCTTTGACTCCTCTCCTACTCAGTACATCCTTTAAGTGGGCTTTTCTCTCTAACAAAGCATCATGCTGAGCTATCAAATAGTCAATATCCACTCAAACTATGCTGAACAAATGTGTGTGTGTGTGTGTGTGTGTGTGACATCATGTCCGTCAAGCTGTGGGGTTCATGAATGTCATTGTGTGCATGCTGTGACCAGACTGACTTGTTGTTCTGAGAAGCCTATTCAGAGAGTGTGGGATGGGGAGGATATTCTCTGCACATTTATATAATATGTGAAGTAGGAGCCAAACATATCCAGCTGTGTGTGTCTGTCGCCTGTCGTTATATCAATGTTTGTCTTTTGTACAATTTAGAACAGATAATTGTACATCATTTCTAACTAGCATGGTGTACTTGCCTCTTGTCTTTTCTAGCTCTTTTTATTTATTCCCCCCCCCCTCACCCTTCCTCTATCCCTCCCCTCAATCGAATCTCCCTAATCATCTGCCACCCTTTTAACTTGATCCTACTCTCCCCTTTACGCTTCATTCATTTTCTCTGCCTTCCACATCATTCCACATTCTAATGTTACCACTTTCCAAATCAATCATTTGGACAGCTGCCTCCATCAGTTCAATGTTTATGTATATTGTTACTATAAACTGATGACAAATCTTGGATTGTTATGTAACTTGATGTTACGGCTGTGATTCTGTTACTCTATTGCTTGATACTTGTATTTATTGATAGTATTTGACACTGTTGACATAATATGGCCAAACTGTACAAGGGGTGCTCTCCAAGGACGCCCCCTGTGTTCTCCTGAGAGATGTTGGGACTGGGAGGAAAGACAGCGTGATCCCTTAAAGCAAAGAGAAACATTTGACATTTTCAAATTAAAGTCGATGAAAGTTTAAATATCTATCTCTTCATGACTGGGGTCTATGCACTGCATGTCCTATATCCTGGTCACCAACCACGTGGAAGAGAAAGGCACGGCAGGTCTATGAGTCATGTGATAAGGGGGCCTCGGAAAGCTCCACACACGCATCCCTGCCACCTACACACCCCCTCTGACATCACAAAACAGCTGCAGGATCTCCATGGCACTGGTTTGCATGGAAACCGCTGGGTCCCTTGTAGTAGCTCTGTGATGCTAAAAAGAAAGCCATTAAGTGTTGTGTTCAACCCATTCCCAGCCAGCACTTCTGAATGTGACATGTATATAAGCATGATATATATGGTCTGCTTTCCTTTATATTATGTTTAGTAATTAATGAAAGGTTTAATAAGTAGATCAATATTTGTCTTTGGGTCATGACCATATTATTATTTTACTTTTTTAATGATCAATCTGAATGAAGGAAGTTGTGTCGTGGTAAAGGCTGTTTTTAATGCTGATGTGTTATGGAAACCATGCCAGCAAATCACTCAAAACTGTGACGTACAGTACAGTAGGAGATACAGCGTTCTGAGACTGCTGCATATGAGACACATTTCATTTTAGCTCTATGTGTCAAGAACCAGTAAAACTCACCTCTGTTTGGAAACATTGTTTGTATATGAGCTTTTCTTTTTGGGAGGCATAGAGGGAAAATAAAAGTGTTTCAAAAGGTGACTTGTTACAGTGTCTTTATTGTTTCTGTAAAATTTCCAAATTAACACTTATAAAACGAGATCTAAAATCTAAAATCTAAAAGGAGTGCGTAAGCGTTGGCACAAGACGCTGTCTGTTTTTTACAAACACAATGCAGGCACTTCCAAAAACAATAGATTATTAGGCCATACCCTTGGGGATTTTTGAACGAAATGACTAATAATGGAAAGTAGGCGTGGCAGGGATAAATTGCGTTTTTTTGTTGTTTCCAACCATTTTTTTTTACAACCGTTGTACATTCAATTAGCGTAAGGAACATATTAAACGTGACTAATACATACTTTAACGTTCTGCTGGCAAACATAGCCCCGTTTTCTTTTTCTTTTTTTGTGGGGTGACGTCATATCGAGGAAAGTAGGCTACACATTCCTGTCAAGGTGCATTGAGTGAGCCGAGTCGAGGATCTGTATCTTCGTGTGAACACGGCCGATGATTCTGACTTAAATGATCAAAGTAAGGTACAGAATTTCATTGATTCAAATTATTGCCTCAAATTCTTTAGAGTAAACGATAACTTAATCGATATTTTGCAGCTTTAGCTGTCATAGCTAGGCTAGTTGTTAGACTACACGCTAGCTTGGCTAAGCTAGCACTAGCTGTGTACTGTAATAGCTAGTGCTAACCACGACAGTATTTAGCTAGTGCTAGCTAGCCTAGCTGGGTCTCAATTGACCTGTTTGTTTACAACTGAGATTCGAGTAAAAAATGTCAACTGACATGGCATACACAGGTTATTAAAGCAGATTTCAATTGCTTGGCATATTAGCTTGACACATATGTGTGGAAAACGCTGGACAGTGGACATACTGTGTATATATTTTATCTGTTTAGCTTGCCAGAATTTTTGTGTGGTGTATACAACCAGTTTGGTGCCAGTTACTGGAATTATTCACATTTAGAGCACCGTCAACAATGTAACAATCCACGATCAATTACAGTCACATTTTCAGGATGTAGCAAACGCCATTTCTTAGAATATAATATAATCTATTATATGAACTCATGTATTTACAGTGCACAATGGAGAAGCCTCCTTTCAGACAGAATCAGAACTGTGGAGACTGGGAGTTTAAGGAGCGAATAGGCATGGGTGGTTTTGCCCATGTCTATCTCTACCAGCACCATGTAAGTTATGGATTTTCACTCAAAAGTCTATGTAGCATAAAAAATGAAGAGTTACAATCCTTAAATTTACAACATGATCCTGAGATGTTTTGAGTGAAGCAATATGTTGCAGTTTCGTTGATCAACAAGATGCCTTTGGTTATAGTTGGAAGTTTTTTGTCAGGATCATAATATGTAAATAACAAATATGTCATGTACATATTGTGTGTGTTATTTACAAACTTTGTGGAAAATACTTGGTGATGATATATGTTAAGATCAAATGATAACATTTTATACTGGCAATGCCAGACTGATTTCCAGCTGTGGCTTGATTGCTATAACGTAATCTATGGAGTAACCATTTTATAAATCTTTTTCCAAATTCCAAAGGACACATCTGACAAATTAGTAGTGAAAATGTGTCGCCTGGAGTTGACGGCAAGAAACAAAGACAGATGGAGCAGAGAGATTCAAATCATGAAAAAGTAATAATTTGTCATATTTGGTTTGGCAAACAAACGTGTCCTGTTTACCTGGGAGTTGAGAGCAATCTAGTTTCCTTCTTTGACCTCTCCCCACATTCAGGATGAGCCATCCCAACGTGGTGACGGCCAGAGATGTGCCAGAGGAGATGAAGCACATCGCCTTAAACGATCTCCCACTGCTGGCTATGGAGTACTGCTCCAAAGGAGACCTGCGGAAGGTCAGGAGCTTGAGCAAGACAATCTGGGGTCTGATGATCGTAGATATATTCGCTGGAATTTGCTATTCAATTTGTGTATTGGTTTAATTTACCAGATGCTGAGCAAGCCTGAAAATTGCTGTGGACTTAAAGAGAGTGAAGTGATCTCCCTAATCAACGATGTTGGTGGGTGCAGTTCTAACGCTTTGTGAGTTGGATCTAATTTGCCTAGCTATGGTTTCTGAGAGGATTTTGTCTTGCAGGATCGGGTATCCAGTATTTACACGAAAACAAGATCATACACAGAGATCTTAAACCAGAAAACATAGTTCTGCAGGATATCAATGGAAAGGTAAGAAAAACAGACCGAGCCTGTTCACTGGATTGGTCATATTTTTGGGAATTACTTGATTATCTTACATTATGTTCCTGTTGTCTTTATTGTTTTAGTTGGTCCACAAAATCATTGACCTGGGTTATGCGAAAGACTTGGACCAAGGAAGTCTCTGCACATCCTTTGTAGGCACACTCCAGTACCTGGTAAGCAGTTAGACCCCCTTACACAGATGTCACCGTTCTTGCACTCATACTTTCATATGGGGATAAATCGAAATGGCCTTGCAATATAGTAACTATAGTAACTGTCTATCAGAGAATGCTGTAAGAGTTGAACTCTCTCTTCCTTAGGCTCCCGAGCTGTTTGAGAACAAGCCTTACACTGTGACTGTGGACTACTGGAGTTTTGGTACGATGGTATTTGAATGCAGCTGTGGTTTCCGGCCCTTCCTTCACAACCTTCAGCCAGTCCAGTGGTAGGTGGAAGTGCCCTAGGAATAAGAGTGAAATGACATTGAGGTAAAACTATATCTCCTATAAAGATTCAATTTGTGATCGTATTTCTGTCAACAGGGCCAGCAAAGTACGGAATAAAGGTCCAAAAGATATCATGGCTGTGGAGGAGTTGAACGGGGAGGTCCGATTCTCGACACATCTACCTTACCCAAACAATCTCAGCAGGTGCATAGGATCTACCAATCATTTAATTATTTGATAAGTATCACAACCTAAACAACAGTTGCTGACTATACTGTGTGCATGTAAAAACAGATGATTAAGAAGTTGTGTTGGTTTCCTACGTGCTGGGGAACTAAAATGAATGTTACAAATCTGGGGAACTATATGAACGTTACACCTCTGGGGAACTAAATGAATGTTACACCTCTGCAGGACTCTGCTGGAACCAATGGAGGGACTTCTGCAGTTGATGCTGAAATGGGACCCAGTCCAGCGAGGAGGCAGGATCCACCCTGACAACACCAAACCCCAGTGCTTTGAAGTGCTGGAACAGATATTAAGCATGAAGGTTGGTCTGAATATTCATGAGCTTCATGAGCATGTTGGAGATTATCAGAGCCAGTAGTTTCTTTGTTGTGATGGTTTACAGACTACTTTGTCTCGCAGGCTGATGATGTCATCCATGAACACTTTTTTTCTTTTCTTCTCTCCCATCTTTCCATCTTTCTCTCACAGGTTGTCCATATACTTAACATGACCACGGCCCAGGTCCACTCCTTCCAGCTGGTCCCAGACGAGAGTCTCCACAGCCTACAGAAGCGCATCGAGGCTGAGACCAAGATCGAGCTGGTTCACCAGGAGCTGCTGCAGGAGACAGGGGTGTCACTTGACCCCAGGAAGCCAGCCGCCCAGTGTGTTCTAGATGGAGTGGTAAGAGCTGGGGGTCAGAGGGCTGAGCGGTTAGGGAGTCGGGCTATTAATCAGAAGGTTGTTGGTTCGATTCCCGGCTGTGCAAAATGACGTTGTGTCCTTGGGCAAGGCACTCACCCTACTTGCCTCGGGGGGAATGTCCCTGTACTTACTGTAAGTCGCTCTGGATAAGAGCGTCTGCTAAATGACTAAATGTAAATGTTATGTTAAGAGTACTTTGTCTCCATTTACCATGTCCTGTCATGGTAGGTTGTGTTCCGGATCTGACTATCTACTATCTATCCAAAATGTAATCTTTCTGGTTTTTTGTTGTTGTTTTCTAACAGAGAGGCTGGGACAGTTACATCGTCTACCTATTTGACAAGAGCCTCATCAAGTACTCAGGTCCTTTCAGTGCCAGACACCTGCCAGATAAAGTGAACACTATCGGTGTGTGTTGCTTGGAACCACGGCTCTCTTGAACGTGCTTTGTTCCCTCTCTCTGTGCTCACTCATATCACACACGGTCTCAGTGTGGAGTTCTCCTTCAAGATGTTTTCCTGTCTGTCTCTGCAGTGAGAGACGCCAAGACACAGCTGCCCCTGGTTGTGTTGAGAAAGGTGTGGGGGGAGGCGGTGAGCTACATCTGTGGCTTGAAGGAGGACTACAGCAGACTGTTCCAAGGTCAGAGGGCTGCCATGTGAGTTTATATGAAGAGCAGAAATCCTTCAAATGGAAAAAAAAGTCCCAAACTGAAGAATGCTCATTAGCTATAGGTCCATAACTTCATGATAAAAGTTTTTTTTTATCAGCAATCTCTTTGTTTATTTTTGTGAGCATAAGTGCCTGTTATGAGTACAGAGGACCTTCCGTAAATAAATGTCACTAAATGCAGAAATAACGTTCTGGGACACAAGGACTGAAAATATTTGCTGCTGTTACAGGTTGAGTCTTCTGCGCTACAACACAAACCTGACCAAGTGCAAGAATGGCATGTTTGCCTTCTCCCAGCAGCTGAAGGCCAAGCTGGACTTCTTCAAGAGCAGCATCCAGTATGATCTGGAGAAGTACAGTGACCAGATGCACTATGGGATTTGTGAGTAAAGCTGACTGGCCATTAAAGGAATTTCATGTGAGTGCAAGAAGATGTTCCTCAATTTGGGTATTATGTTTTTGTTCCCCAGCCTCTGAGAAAATGTTAAAGGCCTGGCAGGAAAATGAGGAGAAGGCAGCAGCATTTACACAGGTACTACCCTCACTACTAGTGGGAACCTGGTTGCGTTTCTAATTGATTCAATACATTTTAGATTTAAAACAGAGCAGATTTTTACAAAAAAAACATGTCTCCCGACTTGGAACATGATTGTGAAGCCTGAATGTGTCTTGCTTGTCCTCTAGGTGGCAGAAGTGAGCCACTTGGATGAGGAGATCATGTCCCTCCACTCGGAGATAGTTGAACTGCAGAGGAGTCCTTATGCCCGTCGCCAAGGAGACGTGATGGAGCAGCAGTGAGTGTTTAGGCCAAGTCAGGGATGACATGCTGATGACTCTCTGCTGAGAGACTTGAAAGCTCTTCTTGTGTGACGGCCAAAAACCCAAGTGGGAGAGGACGAGGCCTTATTGGAAACCGTCTCTTGAAATAGTTGTGAAATGTTAAACATCTGATGGTTGTTTATGTCTTGCAGAGAGGAAAAGGCCATTGAGCTCTACAAACAGCTGAAAATGAAATGCAGAAGTAAGAGGCGTTTCAGAAGATTTTATTGCGCAGAAGTTTTCAACGGCACATCACTCTATTTGGAAACAGAGCGACCTTTGTAGATCACAAACAAGTTCCAAGTACATGATGGTCTGTTCTGTCTTCTCCCCCCCCCTCCCCCCCCAGTGCCTGAGCCAGACGTCAGCAGTGACAGCTCTGAGATGGTGAAAGCCATCGTGAAGACCGTTCAGAACCAGGACAAAGTTCTGAGGGACCTATACACACATCTCAGGTACTAGCTATTCTTCTTGGTTGACCCTGTGCGATTCAGATCTGACTGTCTGCCGCAGGTTCTTGTCTCCCTTTTCTGAGCCTGTGTCTGGGCTGTTCCTCCCACAGCAAGATACTACTCAGCAAACAGAAAATCATTGACCTGTTCCCGAGGATTGAGAAGTCCCTTGAGAACATCAAGGAGGCTGACAATACGGTGATGCAGATGCAGATCAAGAGGCAGAGAGAGTTCTGGCACTTACTGAAGATAGCCTGTGTAAGTAGCCCGCTGCTGACAGAAGAGCATTTCTAGACCATGAATCATCACTTGCATCATTGCCTAACAAACAAATATTCAAACAGGCACAGAATTCCACGCGGAACTCAATGGCGGCCAGCCCGGAGACGTCTAACCCCCTCCAGGTGTCCCAGTGGTCCCAGTCCGCCCAGCCAGTTAGCGCCCCCCCATCCTCTCACCTCCTTACCTGGACCCAACGACAGGTAGAGTCAATAGAGAAGTGAGGACGTGGGTGGATCATGGTGCTTCTGTCAGTGGGAGGTTTGAGGTTTGACATACTGTGATGTGTTCCCTCTGGCAGAGACGCTGCCCCACGGCTGCTCCAGGAGAACCAGAAGTTACTGGGTCAGCTGACCAGCCTGATGCAGGAAGCAGCTGATGAGCAGTCTAGAAGCATGGTGGTGAGTCGGGCTTTTTAGCAACCGAGAGAAAAGCAATCGCTTCCATGTCTCTGATAAAAAATATTGTTTAAATGCAGTTTATGTATTATTGAGAGGAGTGAATGGAGGCATGTGTCCTTCTATTGAATGAATTGACACTCAAGGCTAATTCTGAGTGAGTTAGGTTGAAGTTCATCCACTGGAAAACATGACTGGTGTCTGTTGTCTTGTTGGAAGGCTCAGACTGTAAAATCTGAAACCACAAAACATCTTTTGTTTGTTACTGTCTTGAATATCCATTTGACCTTTGTTATATTGCACTTTGTAATGTTTTGGGTTTTTTGGCTTCTCTGTTGTAGGCCCAAGACTGGAGCTGGACAAAATATGAGTCTTTGTCTGTGAAAGCAAAGAAACAGAATGTGTAAGCATCCTCAGACAAGGCCCCTTCCGGTTCCTTCCTGCCTGCTCTCTAAGTAACACTAAGGACCGAATGTCGTCGACAAATGGAGTCATGGTTGTTCGTTGGTGATTCACTTTAACGGTTGAACAAAGGCAGATGAATTCACACATGGTCAGTGGTGTTCTTCCCCTCCATTTTCTAACATGGTGGAACATTGGATTATACAGTATAGCCTTGTTTTTATATGACAAAACATGATCTGCACATTGTCAATGTGTCATGTACCTTATGTTCGGGCAAGCGTGTACATTTCACATATTCCTTTGTCACCCAGAAAATGTCATAATGTCATCTTATCTCGTACCACTATTATTGCAAAACCAAGCACATCGTAGCATCCAGTTCCAACAAAGTGTCAAGATTTAATTTTTGTCTTTGTTGAGAACGTTTGTTATGCATGCACATTGCCATCCTGTTTGATCATGTCGCATGGCTTGTGACATATAACATCGGCAACACAGGAAATGATGTAGGAGATCAGGAAGTTACAATCAAGCAACAGCACTTTGATACTCCCATGTATCCTGTATAACAAGAAACCCTGCTAGATCCATGAGGTTATATGTTTTATAGCCCGGTTGCAATCATTGAACGAGATGTCAAATGTGTTCATTCAAGTTCATATATTTTAGTATAAACATCTTAAAAGATTTGGACCATATATAAAACAAATTCAACATTTTAAGTGTTACAGGCAGACACATCGTACTCGTGGCAAAAGAGGCTTTCCATCAAGTGTCAATACAGTGGATTGTCAATCTTTTTTTTAACTGAACAAGTAATATACTTCTTTCTTTCTTTTTTTGCTATTGTGTTTGGGCACATTGTTTCTTCGTTATTTCTTGAATGCACATAGTATGGAAATGTTTGCTAGGACATGGTAATGGAATGTACTGGAGTTACGACCCAGAAATGCGACAAAGATGAATGGTTGCTTTGCTCCAGAGAGATTCAGACTGTATGCTGTATTTATGATGTTCAAGTGCAATGGAAATCTTATTTTTTTTATTTAAGTAACATAAAAATGTCAATTTCATCACTTTAATGTGTGCTTACGTCTGATGGTTTAATGCTGTCTTTGAATTGTTCATTTTAAGTCATTGTAATGTAGAAATATCTGTATTAAAATAAAAAGCTTTGACATTGATTTTCATTTCTCAATGCTTTTCTTCTATTTCTGTATGGTTATAGTAGCTACAGTATGCTTTGATCATTAAGCGTATATGCTTAGCCCCGTTCATGTTCATTTCTGTTTTGAAATTAATTACATTTTTGTTCAATGAAATTCAGGCCTATTATGTAGGGCCTATTTGGGTCTTACATTAGTATTGTACTGATGTTTTGACTTTTGTACCATTTTTTTTTACCAATGCTACTTTGATTGCTGGTATTCCACTTATCCGGTCACTAAGATGTCTTTGTTTCTGTGACTAAATCTATGACAGCACGTGCTACGACTTCAGAAATCATGAGTAGTATTTAGGCTGGGAATAATTCTCAAAAACAGGCACTGGATAGAAAGTTGTCTACTGGGATTTTCATTGTTTCCAAATGAACGATCCTGCTGTGAATTAGCCATGACTCAGTTATCCTGTTCAACTCCCTCTTACTGTTCAAACCAGGTGTGGTTTAAGTATTGTGAATCAGAGTGAATCATAATCGCTCAGTCACTGAGCAGTCTTGCCTCCTTGAAGTAAACCACCTCAGTTCTGTAACTTAGCTCTCCTGCCTGGCTTTCCAAGATGACTGATTACTGAGAGTCTCCTCTGAGCAAACCACTGACTCACCTTTTGCTTTACAACCACTTTCCTTATTGTCATGCACATGACTGCCAAGAAAGAGCCATACGTCTGGGACAAACCCCTGATCTGTTTACATCTTTACTCATCAGTACATTTGATATGCAGTGCCATCAATGCCTCCAATTTATTTCCATTAGTAGATGAGTAGAAAAATGAACATAGAAAACAACAAAATCGCCTCAAAAAATTACTTAGCACATATGATCTTCAGTCTACCCCATGACCACAGTAACTGTTGCGGTATTTTAACAACATCAGCCTCAAGGCTTCTTGGCAGCTACAGGCTCAGGATAATCTAAACAAGGAAGCATTCAATGATGAAAACATACAAAAACAAGAAAATGTTGAGAGAGCAGTGCAGTTTTACATTTGAGCTAAGTACCCCTTAGTCGAATTGTAAACAGGTTTCAAGAATTAACTTGTATATACATTCTTTAAAATAAGGCACTTGGCTTTGGTTAAAGACATCAAAAATGTAATAACTTGTAACATTTTCCATGTTAATAGTACCCTGCTGTGATACAACTTATTTTTTTACAGTACATGACACATTTACCAGCCTTTCTGAAACCCCCTTTTCTACTGTATTTAGGATGCATATCATGAGACATCCTTGTCCAGGGTGAAGTGTCATCAAGGACATTTTCAAGACATTACTTATAGCAAAAGTCATCCAGGATTTACTGGAGTGTAACATGAATCATCCTTTGTTCCATGAATCACCATGTTATCCTTGTGTCCTCCTCCGGAATCCTGCTGAGACATAGAATCATTTTTATTCTTTGGTAAAAGTTACCATGTAACCATGCAGTATGTTTAGAGAAAGACACAGTAGTCACTTAACAGGAGGATGAAAATATGTTAGTACCTTCAAAAGTGTCAACTGAATATCAACGATATGCTGGAGGACTAGCTTTTACTGGAGGCAGTGGAGGACCACGAGGCTTCACTTGGAGGCAGTGGAGGACCACGAGGCTTCACTGGAGGCATTGGAGGACCACGAGGCTTCACTGGAGGCAGTGGAGGACCACGAGGCTTCACTGGAGGCAGTGGAGGACCACAAGGCTTCACTGGAGGCAGTGGAGGACCACGAGGCTTCTCTGGAGGCACTGGAGGAGCACTTGATTTGCTTGCAATATACTGTATAAAATATACATCATACATTATATATATGGGTTTTATATCATAACTGCAGGTTTGTATGGTTAAGTTCAAGTTGAAATACCTTATTGTAGGCGAGGAGACTACTGTATCTGTGTAATGGCTAAGTGACTCACCAGCATGCTATTCAGAGGCAACGAAGGTTTAGATGTAGGAATACATTGAGTCTGTAAAAAAAGTTGTTGGATAAAGATAGATTGTTCGATTACTCAACATTTCATTAAGTTCAGCAGACTAGCATAGTAATGAATCAAGGGCAAAGCTTACTGTGTCTCTCTGAGTTGGAGTATGCGCTACTTGCAGTTTCTTTGGTGGCTGTAAAAATAAAAATGTTATGAACTTGGTGTTGACTTTTCCAATTCTTTGTTTGAAACACTGCACTTATGACAGGTCTGAACAGAATGCAAACTGTAATTGATAAATGTACCCTCCCACATGCAACACAGAGTATGTATTACAATATTTATAGGTACAGGTTGTTCTTGAGATTTGGCCTGCAGTGAACTATGAGCGTACCTGTGGAGGAGGGTGGGTGGGTGGCACCATGACAATCTGAGGTTTACAGGCTTGTTTGGCAGATGAGTCCAGAAAGGTAGGCAGACTGATTTGAGGTTTATTAAGAGGTCTGCCATTGACAGTCCCCTCCTTAGTTGTAGGGGTTTAGCTGCCCAGGGGATGTGTGTGTCTTTCTGCAAAGAGTGTCATGATTTTAAGGACTTAAGGATTGAGTGAGAACAAAAAGAAGCTGCATAAAATAATGCAAAGAACCACATTTGTAAGTATACACTGCATAACACATTTAAAGAACAACATCCTTGGATTGGATGTTGAGACAAACCTTTTGAAGATGATGCCTCTCTTATACCTTTTGCCAAAGATCCATCCTCCAACAACCAAAATTATCAGCAACAGGATAGCTGCTGTTAAGATCCCTGCTATCACTGCACCCTGGCCTGCAGGAGATCAGAGCAGACAGGGGCTGATTATGGAGGGTAAACTTATTTTCAAGTATGTAGTTTACAGTGTTGCATGTCATAACAGAACCAAGACATTTGTTAAGACTTACCTTGAGGGAGGTCGGAGTATCTGACTTCACAGAAGGGAGGCGCCCAGCCAGGAGGGCAGTGGCATTCTTTCTTATGGTCACAGACCTGGTTGAAGATGGTGCCATTATTTGGTGCAACAATATACGTGAAAAATCTGTGGTAAATTGTAACTGTTGAACATCTGTCAATTTCTGTTTACACAGTTCTTACCCCATCGTTGTTGCACTTTTTTGAACATTGCTCATTCTCGCCATATACTGAGATATCAAGGCATTTATTTTCATAGCAAACCTGAGGAACCACAAGGAATTCCATTTCATACTTCAGACTGAGAAAACGCAAACTCTACATGTATAATATGCATTGTGCCCAGTAACAGTTAGTCCCTAACAGTCATACCTTGTTAGGTCCACATTTAGTTCCTGTTGGCACCATATCAAGGTTTCTGGTTTGGTCTTCGTCAAATGCCACGAAGCACTGACCCTTTGTAGGGAAAGTAAAGACTTTTCTTCTCCCCGTGATGGAAGTTTCATTAGAGGCACAAAACAAAGATCCACATTTCAGATTCCTAGAGAGAAAAAATACATCATATCAATTTGACCTTCTTTTTTCATTACTTAAATGAAATGATGCCACCTAATTTCAAATAGTGGTCTGTGGTTTAACTATATGAGAAGAATATAACATGGCCTTAAGAGGAAGTAAAGAGACTTCATGGGTTAGACTTACTGTCTAGCACAGCTCTTGTAGGAACCTTGTACGCTCTTTCCACAGTTGGCACCTTCCTTGCCTTCGCTGTTTAGGCCAAAGCAGAAATCCGCTGCAACCTTAGCCTCTAGAGATACAAATAAAAACAACGTTTATAAGTGGCATTTCACTTGCATGGCGTACTCAGCCAGCAGGCTGCAACATGCACAGTGTCTTGAAACAAGAATATGCTGCACCCGTCTATGATTCCAGAGGAGTGGAAAGGTACCTGGTCCAAACAGTCTCCGACAGTGTTGCTGATGCGTCGGACACTGGCCGTTATAGCAATAGCCCTGGCCGTAGTCACAGGGGGTCCCATTCATCTGAAAGTCATCCCCGGGACAATGCTCTGATATGCCTGTGCAGTACTCTGCGAGATCACACTCGCTGGCAGATGGCCTGCACACACTGGCTGCCTGTTTGAGCTGTGTGTTACATGGAGACGTGGCGAGACAAGTACTTCAATAAATATTATGAAGAAGGCCTTGGTCATATACAGCAGATGAATCATGTTGGTTAATATATGGTCTCTGAGTTTCTGAACTGTCATTTTAAGGAAGGATGTGAAAAGAACATGGACATTCACAGATATCTGTTTGTGTCATAATTTCCTGCAACTACATTCCCATTTGGTCACGGTGGCTTAATAATCTCATATGGTCTTTATGCCCTCTTTCTCCTCATGCTATTGTCATGTGACTAGCCTCGTGTGTGTACCTGGCAGTCCTCGCAGCACGTTCCATGGGCACAGAGGCTTCCACTTGTGAGGCGACAGGTTGCAGCATCACAGCAAGGGTTCTTACATTCCTACAGAAGTTGGTTCAGTTCAGACAGTTCAGAAGGCATTTCATTCAAAAGGAAAATAGGATTGTTGTTCATTTAATTTGTACTTTTACCCTTTCCAAAATAAAGCTAAATTATCATATCTCCCACGCAACAAAATGCAGTCTCTAAATGAGGTGAGAATATGTAGGAGAGTCAGACACGATAGTCAGCATTTGGATTGGCCTGTAATACTAACCTCCACAGTTCCACAGTCACACTCCTCTCCATGATCCAGATAGGCATTGCCACATGAAGCACCCATGAATAGTCTGTCAGAAGTGGGTCTTTCCAACAAGCAACGTGGCAGGGCTCTTTCCAGGAAGTCTCGAAGCTTCTCCTGACTACAACTACTAAAGGTCTCTGGGTAGCTGGACCTGAAAGGAAAGAGCATGAAAATCAGGTACCTCTGACATAAAATGTATTTCTTTTGGGGGTTTTGAGTTAAAGTAAAAATGTGTTTTTAAGAGATGTTTTTGAGATGTGTTTCTTACCTTATCTTTTCTGTCATTACACAGTAAGTGGATATTCCACAACTGCAAATATTGGAATCATGAGACATGCCAAGATTGTGTCCTAACTCATGAGCCATGGTGGAGGCCAGACCCATATAATTCCTTTGATGGTCCTATAGGGATAAATCCATGTTTTCAATTTCAATGTTCAACAAATATCACAAAATGCTATGTTTTACTATGGGTTTGGACTTCATAATTACCTGATTGATACCAGCCGAGCTTTCAGTGCACATAGTGAATACGTTTGCCAACCCTACAGTATCACCTTGAAAATCTATGCCACTGTTGAAAAAGAAAATAATGTTTCCGGTCATTGTTATTCAGTCTTTCCTGTCCCCCAAAAAATGTGAAAAACACCCATCTACGATTTATATTATCAGTGAAAATGACAAAAACACACGCAAACGAAGGACTCACGTCACTAACTGTGTGTTGTCATGCTTTACCCTCTTCAGCAGATCCATTTTTCGCCACAAAATGAACCTATCAAGGGTCTTGTCTGAGTCTCTGTCAATATCTATAAGGTCCTTGTTAGTCCAAATCTCCAGGCCCACCAGCATGACCCGAATGTTCAGTGACTGATACAACTAGAACCACAGAAAGACAGTTACTTCTGGATGGAGACACATTATTATCTAACAGCACATCTGACATATAGTCGTGAGTATGATCAAAATAAGGATTGAAAGAGTACCTTGTCAACATGATTAACTATTGTCATCATTCGAGCTGTTGTTTGATCTCCATATCGTTTGTACTGAAAAACAGCAATAACAGGTCCAACTTTATGAAAATTAAACCTCAACAAAATGTGTATTGATGAGTGAAAAAAACTTGTGAACATTCATAATTTTACCTCTGCGTTGTCAACCACTAAGTACAACTCGATAATTTTTGTAGATTCTCTTGATGATTGGCTGAGGATAGATTGTGTTTTCTAAAACAAATGAAACAGAGCAAACCATCATATACAATATACTGCAAGGCATCGGTCTGAAATGATTTGGTCTGACAATTTATTGATCGGCATACCCATAGTCTGGATTTAAAGAGGCCAGCGACTCTGGGAGTCTGGTCATGGTCATAGTGGGTATAGTTGGGGTTGAGGTTAGGGTCATTATGGTCATGGTCATAGAATGTGCTGCTGTTGGCTGTTTGGAGGTGCTCTTGTTTGTAAAGGGCATGATCGCCATCAACGCTGTGTTCCAGTGGTTCGATCAGGTAGACCTGCTGCCTCAGTCTTACAGAGCCACTGGAGCAAGAACAAAATACTGGATATGAACTCATCACGAACACATACACCTCCTTCTTTCTTCATTGCAATGGCGCAAACTTGTACCATTCTATGATTATAGACAGCTGACTGACTATACTCAGGCCTAGTTTCCCAGGCATGGATTAAGCCTAGTCCTAGATTAAAAGCTCCTTCAATGAAGATTACATTTTTCTCTCACTTTAGGACAAAGCTTAATCCCTGTCTGGGAAACAGGGCCTATATATTTATTGCGTGAATGCAACACATCAACATAACTATCAAGACGTTTTACAAAGCAGAAGGGTAGATGAAGACTCAGTTCTTCTAGTTGAAAAGCAGTTCTTTACATACCTAATGCCTGCACAGATTCCAACATTTACAGATGAATCCTCAACACCTTGTATGTGACCTTGATAATAGCAGTGGTCCTAATAAAAAAATACAAAAAGGAAATGGTTACGTTTTGTCATAGGAGTTATCTTGTTAGGGAGTGACAAAATTGAGTAATTTACGTTTTACCTCGGAATTTGGTGATGTTGTCATCCTTGTTCCGTCTTCTGAATAATATGTTTCAACATAATCCTTACCAATAAGATTCCTGTGTGAAATACTCCAGTAAATAAGACTTTCGTAGTTAGCCTACTGTATAAATGCATTGGGTTGAAACATGTAAAAAGAGGATTTACCTATTTCTTTCCAGATTGATAGTGTGGTTACTTCCATCAATGGTTAATGCATATCGTATTTCATCAGGATACTCCTAAAAAAAATGCGATGTTTACTTTAATGGTCTCTCGAAAGTGAATTATTTTTTGTGATGATTTATTTTCGTTATAATTAAAAAATGTGCACCTGTTTTGTGAAAATGTTTCTTCTGACGCGAACACTTAGTCTATATGGCCTCACTACATCATATTCATGATTCCGTGTGCTACTAACTAGTGGAACTGAAAAAAACAAATACATGCAGACGTGCTCAACAAACAGTGCTTATCAAACATTATCGGCATTTCACTCATAGCAATTCCTAATTTGCATTTCATTACTAAACGGGTCCCAGCTTTATAAAAGTTTTGTTAACAGCCTCCATTAACACATCCAAGCACTACTACATTACTTACCCCGTAAAAGGCATAACAAGAGTGTGTACGAAATAAATAACATGTTGAACCGCAGTATCTGAAAAGCTATTCAACGGCACCGTTGCTAACTGCTTAACATGTCGGGGAAGGAGGCTGAAGTCCCGCCTCTAGCATCAGCACGGGCAGCTGTAACCTCCCGCCAGTAAATGACTCACAGTACAGGACCACCGACCATGACTTCACATTACGGGAAAGCCAGCCCAGATAGCCAATTTACTGATCTAGACCCATATACATTTCTAGGCATTGTATTGATTAACACATTAGCTATGCCTCTTTGACAAGGTATAATGGATCAAAAAAACAAAGAGTAACACTTTTTATTTGACATTAATAAGTACATGAACATGGTTGTTGTCTTATACTTTATACAATATACAATACCTCCAAGGGGAATGCACTACATCCCTCATAAACAACAACATGGAAAAACATCTTAAATCAAACATTTAACACCCTTAATGCAGATTTTTGGGAGAAATATAAGGGTGGGAAATAAATACACATTTTCACTGGATGACCATTATTAAGACAGAGTTAAATATTCCCTATGCCACCGCTTTCTGACTCCTCTCTATAGCCATCCTCTCCAAGCGGTCAGTGTAGAATCCATTAAAATCCAACCTGTGGAATTACAAAAAGAAAAGTGAATTAAAAGTAAAATAAAAGTATAATATACTGTAATAACTCAGCAAAAAACACACCCAGTTGTTCACAGCTGCAGAGTACAACATATTAAAACTTTCAAGTTAACAAAGTACAGTATTGTGACCCCGGTGATTCCCTTGAAAAGGTGTCGCTGACTCTTTGACCTCTGACCCACCTGTAGATGATGTTGATCATGCTGTGCTCACAGTCGTTGGTGCTGTAGATGCTGAGCTTGTCCAGCAGGTCGAGCAGGAGAGTGCTGAAGTTGCTGTCGAACTTGCTGATGGTGTTCTCAAAGCCAGCATCAATCTGCAGGGCGTGCACGTGCTCTGCTACAAACTGGAGACGGGGCCGATGACAACAACATGAAGACATCAGGAGTGAATTACAATTTGTGTTTTTTTCGAGTCTGCTAACAACATCCCTGTTGTGAAACTCCATTCCTGTTAAGTGAGACAAGCTCAATGCAGCCAATTTATTTTCACATGTCCCGCCCACATTTTGAAAAGGGCCAATCTGCTGCCCCCTCCCACTTGTTATCAAGACAAATATATTGAACAGCTGCATCCTCTGATATTTAAAAAAGCTGTCCCACCCACATTTGAAAACAAACCACTTGGCCCAAGGCCCAAGTGTGATGATAACTATCAGGTTAGGGCACCTTGGAGGTCAGCTTCCTCTTCTCTGTGTCCTGAGCGCGTTCGTTCTGGGAAGGTGGGCCTTTTATCGCTCCATGCTCCAGAGACAGACGGTCCAGCCTCATGCTGTTAGTGAAAGCCTAACATAACAAAGACAAACAGATGTAGTATGTGCATTAGCATGTGTCAGAATAATATATTTTTAAATAAATCATCAATACAAAGCACTTTAAGGACAACGTCATATTTTATAATTGTGTGTTTTAATACAAACAACACAAACGATTTGGGCTCGGACACCTGCCAAGATGTTTAAACATTTTGCGGTATGAAGTTGTCTACTGACCTGCATTTGGTTTGTGAACATGACACACACTGACATGAGCTTGGAGAAGATCTTGAGAAGCTCAGGGTTAGTCAGCATGCAGTCCTTCAGGCAGTTGTCCAGGAAGCTGGTGTGGTGACACAGCACGTCGTCAATGTTGGAGGCCTAGATGGGAGAGGTCACATGACTGAGCAAACACATGGCGACAATACCTCGTTTACTGGAAACAACAAAGTCTTCTAGTCGCATTGAAAAAACATAGACATGGAAGGTTAAAGAACCGTAAAAATACATGGCTGATATTGCAATAAATATGTTCTTCGCGGTACAATAGGCCGTTAATAAGCCGTTAATAAAAGGCCGTTCTCAGTGACTGATGAGGTTCCCATTACTCACAGACTTCAGGTTGTTCTCCATGATGTGCCATGTGGGCTCTATAACTTCAAACATCATGTAATACTGGATGTTCTGGACAAAGTTCAGCATGCGCTGTCTGAGGGCAAATGCTACAGCAAACCTAAAGAAGCAAGACATTGGAATCATTAGTATTAGCATAATTAGATCCAATTATCACAGTATTTTAAAACAAGAAGTTTGGTAAACTCACCACTTGGCTGAGTGCAAGGAATATTGCTTGGCATCTTTATTGCTGATCCAAACGTTGCACAACAGTCTCTCAACATGCTTGCAGTAAAATATGTGTCTGAAGAGCATCTGGTATCTGGTCAGTGCTTTCCTGTAGAATAAATTAATATGCCCATGAAAGGTTTTCTTAATATCCTGTATCTTTGTTTCATCACACATCAATTATATCAATACATTTCAATGATGACACTAGTGTTGGGAGTAAAACATAATTAGATTGAACATAAACAAAACATACATTTTCAATCAACAACCTGCTAGAAACTAATTATACTAGTCTTGTGATGCCTATCCTCATGAGATAATACCTGTTGATGATGAGGGACAGTGGCCACTTGACGATGTAGTCGAAGGAGAAGGCCTCCAGCCCGCTTAGGGCCACGTCGGTGGGGTCAGCGTTGATGACGGCCTTCTCCTGCTTGGTCTCTATGGCCAGCACACGCAGCAGCTGGGTGATGACATCATGAGGCATCAGGTCAATCTGGGGGAAACAGGAAGAGAGTGGCACGTGAGTTTATCGCAATGATTCGGCACCAGCAAACTATCATAGATTCGATGACAGATGTTTATTGTTTTTTTGATTTGAATTGGATACCTATAGTTTCATTTCTAGCATGCAGAATGACTGTTGTAATCATAAATATCTCCTAAAATATCTCATAAACTTTAGTGTTCAGACAACAGGGTTCTTCTCCTTTGGAACCAGCAGGTGGCGCTGATGCCATCGCTAGCAAAGGCAGCGTGTGAAGAAGAGGACAAGACGTGTCTCCACTAACCTTCAGGTCATCTTTGAACGGGTCCGTGTTTGCAGTACTCATTCTGAGAGCCAACTCCAGCAGCGCCTCCAGTCGAGGAGGAACGATGTCATCCACCGGCTTCTTAAGCTCCTCCTCCGTCAGGTCCATGAAGTGGACAAAGAAATCTCCTTTGTCCATCAAGAAGTAGTGCTTGATCGAACTGGAAAACAACACACAGATCAATATGAACGATGACGTATTTGGTAACTCATCAAATACAGCGCGTTTGTCTTACATGTCTTATGCTGTCTTGTATATATATATCCATGTTCACCTGAGTCGCAAGACTAGCTCCTTCTCTTCCATCAGGAAGTCCAGGAGGACTTTGCTGGCGTAGTTATACGACTTCTCGATCTGCTCGACGTAGGCTCGCTCCTTCAGAGTGTACAAGACCTCCTTCGCATCAGGACAGGTCACGTCACGGCCACACTCTCTCACCACGTTGAGGTATTTCCCTGTCGAGCGAGAGGAAGAGAATGAACACGAAATCGTTGATAACAGTTTTTAAGACCTCACTGAATTCCAATAAGAATGAACAGAAATCTAAAAGGAATGAAGTTATATCTTGTATCACACCTGTGCTTAATATTTTGTCCGCTAGTTTCTGGAGGAAGGATGGAATCCTGTGCTGCACGACGGTGTATCGTTGATCCCAATACTTGTCGTTGTAGTCCTCCTGGATCTTCTCCTTCTGCAACTCATGCTCCTCTACCATGAATTCACTATGAAGACAAAACAAGTATTGTCATTCTGTTGTGATTCTCGTTAAAGATCCCATAACAAAAGATAACAATGTAAACCAAATGAAAGATTGTGGTATAGTACACGAGTTGGTCAAAAGAGAACGTACCTGTATGGGTCCTTAATGATGCCCCTGTAGATCCACTTTTCCAGTATTTCAAAGTAAGGGACGCTGGCTGCTTTGGTGAGGTACAGGCACAGTTCCTGGGCCTGGCTGTCTCCCGTGTAGTTAAAGGTGCGGTCGTGAAGAAGACTGAGTGTAGACCCACCCATGCAGTCTCCTTTGTCCACTGAGGAGGCTTCAAGAAACAAGACAAACTATTAAGCTATTATTACGATCTCAGATCATATTTACATCAACATCACCCAAACCAACCAACCCTAATTCCCCCCCCTAGACATCGAGCGTTACACTTTAGCCGTGCAAGTTCAAACTGCGAGGCCCTGGGCCGTAACAACCAATCACCCCTGTATAAGACACCCTGTATTATATGAATCTCATTCTATGGCTCACCGATGGAGGCTAGGATCTCCATGGTTCTCATGGTAGGGCTGGATGTAGAACCACAGCTTCTGCAGGGAGAGCATGCCCTGCCTGTGCAGGTGCTCCAGCTGTGTCACCAGGATCAGGTACTCCTTCATCAGGGTCCTCATGGCAGCCGTCAGGGCGTGGTTCACCTGGCCGTACTCGAAAGATGACTTCTCCTCTGTGAAACTGCCAGACGAAAACCAGACACATTACAAACCGTCCATATGACATCAAACAGGATCACGACACTGACGGAGTCCATCATCAAGTGGTTTCCTCTGTTGAGGTTTACACACCGTGTTAAAGTGGAGTAATACGATGCGACTGGTAATATCCTATTGACCAGCTCTTTGATTGACATGTCCAGGGTGGGGTCGACAATGAAGGAGCGATTCTGCCTCCCCAGCACAGGCTGTGCTGTGATGTCACGCCCATCAACACCAATCAAAACAAAGAGCAGATCCTCCACCAGTGCCTGCTCCTGAGCAGCAAGGGGCAAGGTACCTAATGACAGATGACAACACAAGCGAAAGCTAATTGTATTTGTTTGGTGCTTTGAGCCACTTCATTCTCATGCAATGTATAACAGCACAACTGCAAGAATAGTTCTTTCAAACGAAGGAACATTGTCAAACCTATGGCTAAAACGGGGTCTCCCATTGGTGGTGAGCTGGTGATGAAGTCCCCAATCAGAGCAGGCCGGTCGTAAACCCAGTTAGGAAACACAGGATTTGGTTGGGTGGGATTCTTCTTGTTGTGCTTCTCCCTCAGATTTTTCCGTGTGACTTCAGCAGACTGAAAGAACAATGTTCAAGTCACAAAACTTTGGGGATTTTTTCAGCACTCTTAAGTTTCTAAATCGATTTTGCACAAACATTACTGGCCCACTGAAATAGAGTAGAGTACAAATAGCCACCTGAGGAACTGTGGAGCTGGCCGTGACATTCCCGAGCTTCTTACGTAACTCCTCCAGATCCTGCATGGACATCTTGGTGCTGGTGGACGGGATGGCAAATGTTGTGGTGGTGCTCGACGTGACGTTGGCTGATGCCTCGGACTTCTCTTTGGCATTTTGCTGCAGACATTGAAGTGTCTATGGAAAAACAAGGACACCGATTATATCTGTATATTATTAGCAAATAGACTGAACAATCTTCGACAACTGATGACATGATGGGTAATTGTCAGACATCTGAGCTAGGTCAAACATTTTACATACCTCTTTGTCTTCAGTAAACTTTGACAGGAGGTAAACCAGTGGATCGAGGTTGCGCACATTTTTTGACTTGAGTTCATCGTACTTCCTTAGGAAGTCCTCTGGTGTTTTGGAATACTCCGCTATTTTAACCTGTGCAGGACAGTTGAATTAGAGGAATGAAGGGGAGAAACCTATCCAATATATATTGTACGTATGTACCACATAAAACTGGCAATTCCATAGGCGCTCCTCACCTTCGCACTATGTGCGGAAACTGTTGTGGTCACATAGGGGGTCCTGTGTTTCTGCAGAAGGTCGATGTAGCCTTCTGCTCCATCACCTCCTCGCACGTGAAGGAGGCTAAGCAACTCGTTGACGTCATGATGTATCCGAAATTCGCTCATGGTGCAGTAAACTGTGAATGGCCATGGTGAAGAGTTAGCATACTAGCTAGCTATAGCTAAGAATGAATAACACACTACAATCAGAAACCGAGTACACTTGAATGTGAATGTGAACTTAGCAAACTTCTGCAATGTTTGCTAGCTGAAATAGCCCTTGATTAGTTGTGTCTGGCATTAACATCTTGCCTAAGTTAGCTGAACAGACTTAAACGTCAGTAAGCTATGGCCACACTTCTGCACACATCAGCTAGCTAACGTTTGCTACATTCAACCGTTTTGAACCACAACTCTAGGAAACTAACATGGGATAGCTATGCTACCTTACAGGCTAGCTAGGATAGAACATCGCTAGTTTATAACTGGTTACGATCAAATTTGGGGAAATATTCTTGCTTTGTATATGATATCTACCTGAGAGCCTACTTCGAACCCGGCTTCAGTGGTAGCAAGCGTTGTACGTTTGTTGTAGACAGTGCTTCTACCCGCCAAGCCAAACCCTGTACATGGCAACAGTATGAACTGGGTTTCATTTTGTTTCACAATAAAAGTGTCTCCATTCACTTACATGGAACTGTGAATCTGTCTTATCATTTGATTATAGCATTACACATCAATGCAATTGTCTCTGATAGCTTATTTACATGGCAATGGCTGTAAAAAAAATGCATTTGCGGATTTTCATTTTTGATGTATGAACTCTTACTTTAGCATGCTAATGACATAGCGGAAGTAAACAATAATCACGTTCCAACCCGGAAGAATTGCTTTTCTCTGATTAACGTTTGAATAAACAAGAATTACCCATTTGTTTTAGGAAAAGATTGTACGCGATGTGGCCCACATTGTACATTTAGTCTGACATTTTTCATGTCTTATTCAGTAGGGATAGACGTTGAAGTGATCGAATGTAAGTAGCAACGCCCTAATGTCAGCCACCTTGTCGAGAAAAATAGCCCTGCTGTGTTTACAAATCGGGTAGCTAAGAATTGTTTCCCTGCAGTGTAGTAGCTAGCTAATAGCTTGGTTGCTGTAGACGAAGAAAATATGGCTGAACTGCACGTTGTGGAATCTAGTGGCTCTGGCACTATAGAGCAAACCGAACACCGTGATGTCCGAGGATCCGTACGGCTAGCTTCGCCCACACTCATGATTCCGCCGCGGAGCAGCTTGCCTACTAGTCCTGGGGTGTCTACTTCTAGCAGATCGGTGTTTGGGTTCCCAATGAAGAGCAACCCTAGCTCCCCTTCAGAGCCTCTGGAGAAGCCAGGATCCCGCTGGGTTCGTCTCAATGTTGGTGGGACCTACTTCGTCACAACCAAACAAACATTGTGCAGGGACCCTAAATCATTCCTATACCGATTGTGTCAAGAAGATCCTGATTTGGATTCTGATAAGGTTGGTGATGCTATACCTTGCCAAGACCTGGTTATCTAATTGTAATATGTAAAATATAAAAGGGTATCCACAACAAGAAAATTATTATTTATAACCAGCTCTTTGTAATATCCCCAGGATGAAACTGGTGCTTACCTGATCGATAGGGACCCTACATATTTTGGGCCCATTTTGAATTACCTGCGGCATGGAAAACTCATCATGGACAAGAACCTGGCAGAGGAAGGTTAGGAATTTAATTGTGAATCGTCATCTATTAAACCTAAATTATGTTGTCTGTCTAATGGGAATCATGTCAGGGTTTTAGCAGTGTAATTAAACAGCCGGTAATGTCTTGCAGGAGTCCTTGAGGAGGCAGAGTTCTACAACATTGCATCACTGGTGAGACTGGTCAAAGAGAGGATACGGGACAACGAGAACCGAACATCTCAGGTACAGTGTGTCAGAAAACGGGGCCCAATGGATACTTGTGAAGGACCTGAGACTAGACTTTGATCATGGCATGATGACTCTGTCATGGACTATGCACAGGATTCTTTGGTTTTTAATACATGTGTTGGTTGACCACTGGGATACAAACGTGTCTGTGTGTGTGTCTGTGTGTGTCTGTGTGTCTGTGTGTGTCTGTGTGTGTCTGTGTGTGTGTGTGTGTACATTGCAGGGCCCAGTGAAGCATGTGTACCGGGTGCTGCAGTGCCAGGAGGAGGAGCTAACACAGATGGTCTCAACCATGTCTGACGGCTGGAAGTTTGAGCAGGTGGGCGGGTTACCATTTATTTTACCTTTTTATATTTAGTTCATTTATCGAAGTGTTCCATTTGCACCTAAATGTTCTCTTTAGGTCAATATTGTCCGTTAACTTATGCCACACCTCTCATATTTGTCTCATGTTCTTCCTCCAGCTCATAAGTATTGGCTCCTCCTATAACTATGGCAACGAGGACCAGGCTGAATTTCTGTGTGTGGTTTCCCGGGAGCTCAACAACTCCACCAATGGCATTGTCATTGAGCCCACAGAGAAGGCCAAGGTGAATTAATCTTTTAAGAGTACTTTGTGATTAATTTATCAGATATAAAGCTTGAAAAGTTTGCCTGGAGTTAACTCGACTTGTCAGATTTCTTCAAAACTACTCTCAGCAGTTAAGAACATAGGGGGAAAAACACAAACATAATTTCCATACTATTTTTTTTGTCCTCCATGAATGACTTGCATAGTGTTTCATTTATTGTTTTTCTTCTGCCCCCCACAGATCCTTCAGGAGAGAGGCTCACGGATGTAAAGAGACACCATCTCCCGACCCACCTGGGATTTCTTCAGTCTCAGCCATGTTCCATAAGCTCATTCTCGTCACCCCCCTCCAACCCTGTGCACCTCCTCCACTCCCTCTCCTCTGGTGTGCCTTTCCACAGTGGGGGGTTTCCCATACTTCGCCCCTACAGTGCTGCAACACAATCCCAATAGCATCATTTTTTTTCTTCTTCTCTGTTATATTTTTCAAAATGTTTGGAGGCATTTTAAGCAGCTTATTATGATGATTGATAAAAGAGGGCTTTTGCTGATAATGGCCACTTGATTTAGGTTCCGGTTGTCATTATATCCCCACACTTTCAATTGAATCTCCAACACAGAGCTAAGTCTTCATTATCATCCTTATTCTGGTTAAGGCACAGTTAACCATGTCCCCTGTTTGTCTGACAACGTTGACATCTGTGATTATCTCCTCAGGACTATCAAAAGACATACAATGGATAAATTGATGCAGACAACTGTACAGACTAAGCTTATCCCCCTCAAACACCATCCTAAATACGCCTCCCTCGATCTCCACTCTCCTCGCTGCTGGGGGTGGGGTCACAGCTTCACAGCAGGGCGTGCCAGCTCTGGGAGGCTGTGGGTCGAAAGGTTGCACTAGGACAGGCATGCAACAGGCAGGCAATTGTAGACCCCTGAAAGCAATGGATCAGCAGAATCTCTCCATGGGTCAGCTTATCCTGTGAGTTCTGCTGTTAAAGTATCATTTGCCTGACAGGAGAGAGGTAGACCCTTGTCTTGTGGATGGCCCACTTTGGATCATCTGTGACTTTTCACTTTTGGGCATCAAAGAGGACTCCCATCTCCTCCCGGCTCGCTTCAGCCTGTTGTCTTGGGAAAGGCACATCTTTTCGCAGCTGTACTAAGGATGTCTCCATGCAAAAGAAAGCAAATGACTGAAAAGACTAAAATACACCTGTGTACAATTGTCAGGCATGTGAGGAACATAATTCTATATCTATATATATATGATGAAATTATTATGAAAATTGAATGCAAATGATGTAATTATTGATTTATGTATCATAGTTGTCATATATTTGTGTATTATTGGTGAGTAATACTAATTTCATGGAGGAAAGTATCCATATCCTCCAAACCAGTTCTCCAGATGTGTTCCCCCAGTGACAGGGGGTGAGTTTGTGTATGCAGTGCCTCTGCTTTTTCGTCAAGTGACTGAAATATGATCAATATCCCAGAAGTAGATTTTTGGTTAAGAGTAACCTCTTAATACATATTCCTATTTAATAGGTCTATTTTTATTTAGTTCTTTTGCATATCTTAAAATTGTAATTAGAGCTAAAGTACAGGTTAGTTAAAATGATTTTTATTTTACATGAAGAGATGGACGTTTGTCTACGACGCTTGTGGTTCTTTCAGACCCGTGTCCAACTGTATGCAGCCTCAAAGCCTGGAGTTTCTCTTCCTGGCCTTGTCACATTCTCATGCCAATTTTAACTTCTTCTGCAGCTGTTTCAAAGTACATCCAGCTCTCTGTGTTTCACCGTATTTTACAGTATCTCCATCCATTTTGGTGCAAACTAAAAAACCTACCATTTCAATTCACGTTTTAGAATCTTCTTGTCCACAGAAACTTTGTAAGTTGGATGTGCTAGTTGGGAAGTATTTTCAGATTTGTTTTAGTGTTTGAGAGGAACTATTAATCTGTTTATTTTATGTGACATTGTTCATTGTTCTGTGCCAAGAGTAATGGGTACTAGCTTGACAGAATTGTACTTCTGTCACCACACACATATCAGCTATTTTGGATGACAAAGTCCTGGTATTTCAAAATTGTCAAATTTTTTGAAAGGTTTCTTTTTTTCAATCTGTCAGTCTGATTGTGTACTTAAAATCTGTTAAGGTAAAGGTGTATCCTTTGGATAATATCAAACCCTTTTTTTGTTTCAATGGTGTTGCAACTTACATACTTAAAACACTGTTTCTTGTGTATAATGAATATTTGGTGCAATGATGTTATATCAGCATGAAGAATGCTTTTAACAAAGAAAAAATGTAACATGTTCTCGTCACGCTCCCTGACTGTCCTCTCAGGCTTTAGAGCTCTGACTGTTGATGTGTTTTTAATTTCTCCTCTCGAGTGCGAGTTGTGCAATTTTATGGATGCAGACAAACTGTGTTGCAATGTATGCCTGATTCTGTCTCATTTAGAGGCATGTTTTCCCCTCTGGGACTTTGGAAATCTCCCAGGGGTTTGTCTCTTTCCCCTTTGTCCATGTCCGGTGTTGTGCCTTTGACCTGTGTTGTGCACAGTTGTTGTCCCCTTTGTCATGGGGCTAGTGAGGCTCCTCTCCTACCTTTAGAAAACCCTAGGAGACCCTGAGGTTTGGAATGGCGTTGTCCTCAGTTCAGTCTTCGTTAGTCATCTTTCTGTGAGAGTGAAATGTCCTCGGGAATCGTCTTAACCAAGTCTTTAGTCATCATTAATATTTGTTTATGCGTAGCACAGATTTATCAGGCTTAACTCGAATTTCCTTTGTGCCAATTGTTTTGATTCGACTCTCGGGACCTGTCGCCGCTCAAGCTTTGTTTGTTGTCCGCATTTTTCAAGCTTTTTGTCCATTTAGAGATGTGAACACAAGTGGTGGGTTAAGTTTACAGTACACCACAACCAAACACAATAGGAGCAGAGAACAGATGTTAGGAGTGTTCTGATTTTATCTTAGTAAATGCCAGCAGTGCACTTTCTGGGGGAAACGAAAAGACTGGCATTTTATTAGGCTTTTCCTCTTTGAGTTGCATGATATAGGCCATTGAAACCATCTATTTTGATCCTATTTTTTAGATCAACTTTTGAAGCACTTATTTTTCACCAGAGTGAAAATCTTTCCTGTCTGCCTTTATTTTTTTCACATTTATGTGTTTCGCCCTGCAGAGGGTTAATTAAGATTTGAATCAAACTACCTTCTGAAAACCTCAGAGAAAAAAAATATTGATTTGCCCTCTCACCTCCACTCCGTACCCCTGACGTGCTATTTTTACAAATCTGAAGAAGAAAAAAAATAACGTCACGCTCTGGCACGTGAAAAAAAATGAGAGCATGCATTGTTCTAGAGATTACGATGTTGTGTACTGGATTTTGTCTGACCTCTGTGTTGGTGCAAAGTGTATGTGATGCATGGTTGGAGAGCAGGAGGAAGGCATGGCTCTACTAGGTGTAGATTTCTTGTGTGGGACAGTGGGTCTACCTTATTCTCTAATCATATGTTTTGTTTATATGTTGTTTTTGTATCCTGTCACGTCAGTTTAACAATAGGTTAAATAACTAGTTTAAAATGGAATTAACAGAATTAACCAACAAACTAATGTCTTATTAAAACTGGACACAAACGGCAGACCCCTCACTTTGGGTATCACATTTATTCAAATCACATTCGAACACAAAATGAAGAGAATGTTTTGAGTCGTGACTCATTCTGTTATAGTTAATCTGTACACACCTGCATGCATTTGTATACAACACATACACACTTGTACACACATTTAGACGTACTAAAATGTCAACTATTAACAGTTATTTTTAGTGTGTTAATTTATCAACAGTATATTGATGTCAAATGTGAATATTGTCAATGGCGACTGTGGAGAACTGTTGGGAAGCAAGTTTGGTCTGATTTTCTTTTTATTTATTTTATATTTTGGGAACTTTGTCTACAAATGCATTTTCTTTAAATGTAACAATTTTAACAAAATCTAGTCTGGTTTTTAATCATAAAATGTGTCTGTGTTTTACAATGTGTTGTGTGTTGTCTTCACCCACACAGTTATCAGTGGATACCATCTGGAATACAGTAGGCCTATAGAGAGGATTGAGGAGGACGTTCTCATATTTCCAATATGGACAGCTTTGTTATTACACAGTAGTGCAGTATGTGGCTCATATAGAGCCTATGTATTTCTAATGGATAGGAAATGTGCAGTATCAAACGATACCATTTATACTTAACAATCTTGACAAGAATGTATTAGTTTAATAACTAAGCATGAAAAATGTATATTAGTTTAATAACTAAACATGAAAAATGTAGAGCCAGGGCTAAACTAAAGACCAAACCCCCAGGGAATTGCTACTTCCTCCTATGAGTTCCTCATGAAATATCCTCATTCTTCCCAGTCTGATCGAGGATAGACTAGGTAAATTGTAATTTACCCTCTTGTAGATGTGTTAATTTGCCCTTGTTAACAGTTCGAAACATATTTCATAACAGGTAATAGCATATATTTGGTTCGCATCGCCTTGGTAAGAATTCAGTGGCTATGCCTTAATGCGTGGACCGCACCAAAAGCTCGTCGTCTCCTCCCACTGAGAACCCGACAGTCAAGACTTGGGTTCCCAGTTGCTTACGATGTAACAGCTATGCGAAGGATTAAAACACGATACGGGGCAATGGGCATACAAATGGTACGTAAAGGTGAGTTCAAAATTGGATTGTGAAAAATTGCTGACATTTACGAATATCTCATAGTTTCTTGTCATGCGCCTATGGCTATTGTATTTTATTATGATGTTGGGCTAGCGTGGTTTCTTTAGGCTTCAATATGCGGCGTCAAGCATATGTTTATATTTTCCAATAGTAGCCTATCATAAAATAACACAATATAAATGACTATGCGATCTTTTTTAAAGGAATGAACATAAACTGCAATAGGCTTCAATTACTCACGACATAGTAGGTTATCATCAGTGTGTTTGTAAATGTAGGCTATTCACGCAAAATGAGCAAAACATAGTTAACTTCTCAGAGTTAGACGGCGGATATAGGTTTTACGCATCATTATGATTCGTAGACTAGGCTGTTACAGTATATTCCACGTGGGATTTTTTAAAACAAGTTTGACATTTATACATCGGTTTTCAAAAGCTTACCTTTTATTAATCGTTGCGTGTCTATTGAGACAGAACACAGACAGATTTCAGTGTTTCTTCTAAGCAATTTATACTTGCAGTATATATAATCAAAAGCATGCAACTTTTAGAAGTTGTGCCAATTCCTCCCTACATACATGTTGACTATTGAGCAGACAGACCATTCTAATCTGTTTCCTCTCTCTGGTCATGTTTGTAGATTTAAAGACACAGAAAGATGGAGTGTGTAGTAGCAACCTGTTGTCCACCCTGGCAAGCCATTCCTGAGGCGTTGACCAAACACCTCAGCCAATGATGAACCAGAGGAATGGAAACAAGGGGGCAGGTGACTGCCTCCAGATAGAGAGCAAAGCCCCCGAGCAGCCTGAAGGCATGGAGGAGTATCCAGATGGCAGTGAGTGTGACACTGACCAGGGGGAGAAGAGAGGCCATGAACACAGATCCTCACTACCCATGGATGGGGCGGTGGAGGCTCCTGATGGCGGCTGGGGCTGGGTGGTTCTGGCGGCCACCATCATGGTCCTGGCTCTGACCCTTGCCTTTCCTTCCTGCGTCGGAATCTTCTATACGGATCTACAGAGAGAGTTCCAAGCCACCAACAGCCAGACCTCCTGGGTGCCTTCTATTATGACATCAGTGCTTCATGCTGGAGGTAAAGCTTTACTATAAATTTGAAAACTAGACTATCTATAGGTAACAGGCTGTTCCGATATGCATTCAGATGTCCGTTTTTTTTGTCATTTGACAGGGTGGGGCTTTTTTTCTACACTGTGAGGAGTGGTTGAATGACCTGGTCAAGCATGTTGGATTATAGGCTTAGAAAAGTGGGAAGGTGACATTCTTAGGGACTAGTCATGTAGAGTTTGTAGAGCCAATTTTTGAAATGTTGGCATTTTCAGAATCGTTGTCTTGTAGTCAAAACAAGCACCGGCTGAGTGTACTAACTAATCAGAGAATCCTACTTTTTATTGAGACTAGATATTGGCTGTGTCTAATGTTCATCCTGGTGTTCTCTCTTCAGTCATTTCTCCTACAAATGTACTTGTAGAAAGTAACAACAATTAAAGAGCAAAGATTATGAGAGGAAATATGATAACCCCACAAATACTGTATGGATGGAAAAGTGTGTGTATGAAATATTAATACTAAACTGTGTGTGCATGTGAGAGAAAATGTACACATTTTACACAGAATGTTCTTTTGTGTTGGTGCACAAACCTCAACTTTGTTTAAGAGGCCAAGTTGAGATGTTACGCAAAGAGGTTTTGTTGGATTAAGGAAAATGCCCTTGCACCTCTAAAGCTTGAGTGTAGTTTAATGCCCCATTGTGTGTTTAACTAATAGCTTCAATCCTACAGGTCCTTTCTGCAGCGTGTTGGTGGAGAGATTCGGTTGCCGGGTGACTGTGATGCTGGGCGGAGTCCTGAGTGGGCTGGGAATGGCAGCCAGCTCTTTCACTCACACCATGACAGAGCTGTACATCACAACTGGTGTAATCACAGGTCTGTGACCTCTCACATACACAAGTAGAGTGATTTATCTATTCCGTAACTGAAAAACATTCCCTGAGCACAGCACAACACCTAATTTAACCGTTGTTTCCCTATATTATGAGGTGTTTTAATTGGATTGAACACCTGCAAGGAAAGATATTTATGGAATGGAACTCACCGCATTATGACTAACAACAATCTCTGTCACGACAGGTTTGGGATTCTGCTTCAGTTTCCAGCCTGCGGTAACAATCCTTGGCCATTACTTTGTGCGCCGCCGTGCATTCGCCAACGCCATGTCCTCCACGGGCACTGCCCTGGGCCTGTGCACCCTGCCCCTTCTGGGAAACTACCTCCATACTGAGCTGGGCTGGCGGGGCAGCTTCTTGGTGCTGGGCGCTGTGCTTCTCAACTGCTGTGTATGCGGTGCTGTGATGAGGCCCCTGGGGCCTCCGCGGCGGCGAGGACAGCCGCTAATAAACCACGCCCCCGCTAAGCCAGAGGAGGAGAGGCTGAAGTGTACCGTCAAGACCCTGTGGACTAGCGGGCTGGGCTCCCTGCGTAAACACATGGCCTTTGACCTCCTGAGTAGCAACCTGAGGTATCGCGTCTACGCCATTGGCATCACCTGGATGATGCTGGGCTTCGTGGTGCCGCTGATTTACCTGGTGCCCTACGCTACGGACAACGGTATGGACCAGAGCAGGGCAGCGCTGCTGCTCTCCGTCCTGGGCATCGTCAACATCGTGGTGCGGCCACCCGTCGGCATCCTCTTTAGCCTGCCCTGGTTCAAAGGGCGCCACATCTATGTATTTTCATTTGCCCTGCTGGTAAACGGGCTGAGCAACAGCATCTGTTGCTTCGGCGCTACCTTCCCCGTGCTGCTGGCTTACGTGGTGGTATACGGGCTGTCCATGAGCCTGGTGGGGTCCCTGATGTTCACTGTGCTGATGGACAACGTGGAGATGAGCCGCTTCCCTGCCGCCCTCGGCTTGCTCTCCATCATGGAAAGTGTTACCCTGCTTATAGGCCCTCCACTTGCAGGTACTGGGTGTGTTGGTGTGTGTGTGTGTCTGTTAGTTATAGTTTGTGCTGAACGTTATAGTAAAGACAGGCTTAGGTTTGGTTTTAGTAATACAACCAAAACGGTGCTCCCCGGTGAGAAATATGAGGGGTACTCTGGGCTGCATTTTAATGTTAGCCCAAACATTGAAACAAAAATGTGTGTGCTAAGATTAGTTGATTTATTATGGCTTAAATTAGATAGGTGAGTACTACTATACTATTTATTTACATCTTGCCCCATACTTTAAAAAACATGACAGACAATAATAATAAGAAGTAATGCTACGATGTTTGGAAACATTGAAACATCATAGATAAACAAGCTAAATTGCTTTCAGCAACATTTTGCATAATGGACTATGGACACAGAACCAATCATGTGTACCCAAAGGAAGCCAAGCCCCATTACTTCTTTAGAATGTGTCCATGGGTGTGTATCTGTTAGAATGGAATGTCCCATGCTGACAGTCATAGTTCAGACACCAGGGGGTATGAATCATAGACGTATATGTATATATGTCTATGGTATGGATTACAGGCCTTAGGTAAGAGGGTGGAAGACACTAAAATGAGCGTGTGGGTTATCTTATCATTCCAGCTTAAGTTTTCTCAGACATACGATTGGTGGTAGATGTACGACGGTAGATTTACGACTGTAGATGTACGATTACCAAGTAATAATGACTCACATTCTTGTTCTAGGAATCCTGATCGACAAAACGGGCAAATATTTCGTAGTCTTCTTTGCCTGCAGTGCCACAGTTGCCTCTTCTGCCCTATTCCTCATGGTGTCCTTTTACTGCCTGGGCAAAAGGGAGGCGGTGCCAAAGGGGCAGCTGTCAGCTCAGAGCGACCCACCAAAGCTTGCTGTCGACGTCGCCGCAGAGCTCCAGCACAGTAGCGTGCCCACAGAGAGAGACAGAGACGGGGCCTCAGACTCTGAGACACTAGACACTACCAAAGTGTAAATGTCTCTGTTCAACAGCCAAACACATTCACCAAAACAGAAGTGTACTTCACACACTTGAATGGGATTGTACTGTATGTCATGTGCAGCTGTTCTTACTCAGATATTAAAGAATCAAACATTTGGTCACGATTACCCTGACCATGAAGCCATATCGTAAAGATTACATCAGTTATTTTTAACTGTTAAGTGAGTGTTATGGGGGTGATTCATGTTAAATGTGTACTTATAAATGAATTGATAAGATCAATGGTAATTTATTGATTTTACAGTATGTACAATACTGTTTGTAATCAAGCTGATATGTATTGCCTACTATAAATAAGTACTTTTTAGTACAATATATACAACTTTGTGCCTTGTAAAAGTTAAACTGAGACTGAAATCACAACTTAAGTGGGTTGATGACACTAGTATGCAACACAAAACATTTTCTATATTTTTCAGGATATTTTTCACAATTCTAAGAAGTATTTATAGTGTAGCTACATGATGAATACTGCATGTTGTCAATATATTTCAAAGAAAGGATAGAATTGTTACCACATTCTTTCCATGTGTGCATCATTTTATCGTAAATTGTGTAACAACATGACACTACTAGTTTACTGCGATGACAAATTTCTTGAGAAAAGGATAAGGATATGGCTGCTGAAGTCTGACTGAGTTGTATGCATTCTTTTGTCTAAGATATTATCCTTCATAATCATGTTACTGTTGATACTGTAGTGGGTATGATTTCTTTGCAATGGGAGATTTTATATTTCTTTCTTTTTTACTGTAGGGCAATGCTACGGCCAAAGTATATATTTTTTCATAAAATTGATTATTTATATACATTGAATATAGGGATTGACGACAGTATAATAAATGTACAATACATGTGTGTACGTCTGTAGTTCATGTGCGTTTAGAGGAGGATGTGTAGGAAGATGTTTATGGTATTCTCTGAAGGCTCGATCATTGTTTGTTAATTGTTTCTGTTGGGGGGGAAAGGAAGCCATCGTGCGGCCATCAAGTTGCGATACGTGAATCTAATACATTTGAATGTCGTTATATTTTCGTCAAAGCTGCCGAAACTCAAAACATGTGAAAAGTATGAGGCTTTGACAAATAAACATCAACTATACTCACCACTCAAACTACAGATCCTAGAATTCGTGCAAAGTGTATGTTGATTTCGCTCAGATGGAAAGTGAAAGCAAAAGTATTTCATGTAGCACACATTTCAAAACGTAACGAAGGTAAGCCTATAGATTCAAAATGGTATTCAATTTATAATGTACATTTCGGAGGTAATGTATATTTAATATCATGCATGAACCAGATATTTCAGTGATAGATTCAGGATTAGTCAAAAAATGCGACTGTTGATAGGCTACGTATAGTCGAACATTGGCGTTCGGTCTCGATGCTCATGTATATAACATGTTTCTGTTTTCTCTAGGATCAACAAGGACTAATACCTGTCTACATTTATCTATTAGAAATG
This sequence comes from Mallotus villosus, assembly GCA_903064625.1. Classification (NCBI taxonomy): domain Eukaryota; kingdom Metazoa; phylum Chordata; class Actinopteri; order Osmeriformes; family Salangidae; genus Mallotus; species Mallotus villosus. The sequence goes on from CAEFZP010005710.1 coordinate 149,562, forward strand.
GCTTCGGTCAGAACTTGGGGGCTATTGATTATCTATGACCTGACGCTCTGGGTTGTATTCTGGACTTGGTTAGTTTTGTCTAAGTTTTCCAGCTCTGGAGGACTAGGCGGGTTGTGGGTTTTAGGAGGCTTGAGGTGGATATGTCTATACTCGCTTACTCTGCTACACACCGATGGAAAGCCCCAGCCAGCCCTGTTGAGGTGGGTGACAGTGCTGTGTCTTTTGCCTCCTGTCTTTGAGAGTGGACGCAAGTGTGTGTGTGTGACATCAGGATCCACTTCAGACCACCATGGTCCTATTCCTGAACCCAGCATTGCACTGCTGTCACTGTTCTCCTCTTCCGTGGCCTGTCTGGCATGGGAGGCGGTCTTTCCTGATGGTGAGACTCGAAAAGAATCGACGTCCCGGGTGATGTTAATGAGGGTGGTGAGATACTGCAGACCTGATGCCTTCCACCTGACTGCAGCATTTTCCTTCCTGATCTTTGGAGTAATAAGTGAGTTTAGTGTTCATCGTCCCACTGTGTATGATGTGGGTCAAGTCAATGTAACGGTCTGTGCTTGTAACCTGGTGGTTGAGCAAATCAATTACATTTGTTTTACAGGTGATACATTTATCCCATATTGCCAAGGCAAAGTGATTGATATGCTGAGAGATCAGCATCAACATCATGACAGCTTTAGTTACGCCATCGGAGGCCTAGCACTGGTCTCACTTGGGAGGTAGGGCATGTCTGTGTTTGAGAACTACAGTAATAACAGTGTTCTGAGTCGTCTGTAGTGAGAGATCACTCTTCATTGGGTGTGCTTGTTTATTCCCTCTCCAGCTCACTGTTCTCCGGCTTGCGAGGTGGCATGTTCATGGTTAGCCTGTGCAGACTTAACTTGAGAATGAAACACATATTGTTCCACAACCTGTTGCTACAGGACATACCCTTCTTTGAGGAGAACAAGCCAGGTGAGACGGACACAGAAACACAGTTGTAGTCATTTCACTGGTCAGTGACACGCATTGTATAGCTCTGCCAGTAGTTTATTTTGTAGTATATTTTCTACATTTTATTTTGGTTCATTACGTTTAAATGTTTACTGTATGCACCTGCTCGCCAAAGTAAATTCCTTGTTTGTGACCACTTACTTGGCGATTAAACACAATTCTGATTCTGATTCTCCTCCTTCGTCCGGCCCCAGGAAGTCTGTCCTCCCGCTTGGCTTCTGACGTGGATAAAATGGGTCGCTCTGTGGCGCTGAACGCCAACGTGCTGGTGCGCAGCTTTGTGAAGACAGGCCTCATGCTGGTGTTGATGCTGGGTCTATCCTGGGAGCTCACCCTGCTCACCTGTGTGGAGATGCCCCTCCTGGCCTTTCTGCAAAACACGTACAACACCTACGGGCAGGTAAAGTCGGACTGAGCACGGAAATAGTTTGACTGAACTATGACTGTAGCTGATTTTCTAACTGCAAATCACAACACATTATACATCTTTTAATAACTACAAAAGTTAATTGTGTATTGATGTAATTTGTGCAATACAACCCCTGGCGGAAAAAGGGTATACTTAAATCTAAATGTATTAAATGACAGCTTAATACATTTTCACAATCTTTGTATTTTTCTACACAATTTTTAAGTGTACTTAAAATGTACTGATTTCACTTACTTTTGACAACTTGTATATTTCTACTTACAAATATTTTATATAAACAAATAAATAATAAATCTATATTTTCTCACTTGGGAAAAGGACCTGAAAAGTCAGATCCAGGACTGCCAGGCCCAGACCAAAGAGCTGGCCTCGCAGGCCGTCAGGGCAGTGAAGACGGTCCGCAGCTTCAGGGCAGAGGACCAGGAGCTGCAAAGATACAACAAGGCACTGGACCAGATGTTCATGGTCCAGAAGCGCAAGGGCATCTTCAGTGCTGTTCACCTCCTAGCACGAAGGGTACGCTGACACTCACATCTAAGTTTATATATAAAAAAAGGGAGCTTACCTGTTATCTGCTGGGAATGCCATTACAATTCGAGTTCTGGGTTACACGGTAAGAAAAGGTTTCCTGCATTAAGATAGTAAGTAGTTACTATGGATGTGAGTTAATCCTTTCGTCAATGTCAGGACTTCAATAATGTACATCACTGTCATTGTCACTGAAAACTCACTTCTCTCTCACTGTCTTTACAGCTAGTTACTCTGGGAATAAAGTGGCCATGTTGTGGCAGGGTCGGAGACTGCTGTCCTCGGGCCAGCTGAGCATTGGTAGCTTGATCACATTTGTACTCTACCAGAAACCTATGGCAACCAACATGAAGGTAATAGCATGACCTACTAGCGCATACTTATTTGATATGTTTTCTTTTGAACGGCTTTGAGACCATTTGGGATGTTCTCTCCGTGTTTCAGGAAATGCTGTATGTCTTAGGGGATATGGTGAACACTCTTGGGGTGACAGCCAAGGTCTTACAGTTTCTGGACAGAAAGCCAAAGCAGAAGGAAGCAGGAGACTTAGCTCCTGAACAGCTAGAGGGAAGACTTGATTTCCACAATGTCACCTTGTGCTACCCCTCACGGCCTGACAAACCTGTACTAAAGGTATCCCTTCAAATAATACAACCTGACTTAACTAACCGATCAATGCGCAAGACATCATGATACCGTTACCATTTTCAATATTTGATTCATGAAATCAACGACATTAAGAAAGGATATACCTTCTATGTATCTTCTGCTGGGATGATGTTTGACTTCCTGACTTATTTATTAGTCTGTGACCCTGGAGCTGCGTCCGGGGAAGATGACAGCGCTGGTGGGGCCCTCTGGTGGTGGGAAGACTTCCTGCGTCAGTCTGCTGGAGCGCTTCTACGAGGCGCAGGAGGGCCAGGTCCTGCTAGATGGACAGCCCCTACACTGCTACCAGCATCAATACCTGCACCGGAAAGGTATGTTAGGCACCGCACAACTCAGCACCTTAATGTGCTTGCATATGTTAAGAGTTATGCGTCTTTCATTTGTGTGAACTCTGCTTTCAATGTTTCTAAACTAGATATGTATTCTCTTTTTTTATGCATGTCCACTGTTCTAAGTATGTTGCAGACAACTGATCTCTTTCCAGGACAAGGCCTTAGAAAGTATACTATCAGAGACTATTTGAAGTTGCCATATGGTATGGTGCTGTTGTCAAACAACCTGATTCCGTCCCTCCCTGACGCAGATGGCCTTGGTGTCCCAGGATCCTGTGCTTTTCTCTGGATCTGTGAGACACAACATAGAGTATGGCCTGCATGGATGCACCCTGGAGAAGGTGATAGAGGCTGCCAAGAAAGCTAACGCCCATGACTTTATATGTGACCTGAAGAATGGTTATGACACAGGTATGGAATGGTTTGTCAAGTCACATTGTTGCCATTCTGCAACCAGTTCACATTATAATGTACTCAATCATCTCTAGACAGTCTTTTGGGTTACATTACGTGTAAGGGATTTATTGATTTTCTGAATGTAATTCGTTTCTGATCTGTCTTATTTCTTTCTCTGTTTTAATAGTAAGTGTTAGTATGCAACATTTACATTTAGTCATTTAGCAGACGTGCCTTGCCCAAGGACACACCATTTTTTGTACGGCCAGGAATCGAACCAGCCACCTTCTGAGTAATAGCCCTGATTCCCTAACCGCTCAGCCATCTGACCCCTATGCTTTGTGTGTGTCTCAGATATAGGGGAGTGTGGGGGGAAGCTGTCTTCAGGACAGAAGCAGTGCATTGCCATCGCCCAGGGCCCTGGCCAGAGACCCACAAGTCCTCATCTTGGACGAGGCCACCAGCAACCTTGACGTCAACATGCAGCATGCGGTAAACAACCACCTCTACAGCACAACCACATTTCAGACATGTTACAACCAATAGAAATACATTTTGTTTTAAATGTTACTTAAACAGTAGGTTCAAACCACCAAGGAAAATACAAAATACTGCATGTCACTGTTGTGGCCCTTTGTGTCAATGCACCCACGCTGGAATGTATTAATTTATGTAATTCTCTGGTTCATCACAGATCCAGAGGGTTCTGGTGGGTTCTCAGGGTCAGACGGTGCTGGTGGTGGCCCACCGGCTGCAGACCGTTGAGAAGGCAGACCACATCATCTTTGTAGAGGATGGTCATGTCGCGGAGCAGGGTACACACCAACAGCTCATGGACAAGAAGGGTCGCTACCATCGGCTCAAAGAGGAACTCTTTACTTAGGAGTGGCAGGATTCAGCCATCTGTTCCCAGGCATACAGCTGTCTGTCGTAGGACTACTGTCATCTGTAGAAAGTCAACCACCGTAGAAGCAGGTCTTTGTTATGTTTGAATCTAAGAGGAACAAATGTCCAACCCATTTTTCACCTGTAGGCTATATTTACATTCTTTCTTGGCCTGTGCTTGATTTAAAGCCTTTAAGTATTAAAGGAATGTGTTTTGTGGGTGTGCTCAACTTTGACCTATATAAAACTTAAATGTACAGTATTGTGTAGTGATTATCTTTTTTTTTCTAAATACATTTATACAATTGAAGTTAAGGGCGACGTGTGAACTTTTACTGGGAAAAGTTGCGCACGCAGCGCACCCTAGTTGAGAGGTGTTGTTACTTGGTCATCATTACATGAGTTCAAGGTTCATTTACTTTGCAACCATCCACTGGATGAAAATTGATACATGGACACCGCAGAACTATCTGTTTATAGAAATTGTTGAGTGGGTGGCATTCCAGATTTCCTACTAGAACCAGTAGTTTCCTTTTAGTAGGCTACAATTTACTTTATATTCAACAATGCATTGTTCACGTTGGTGTTGTCGGTAGTTTTTTATATATATAGTGGTATAGCTTTCGAGAGATAGAACAATGCTGTCCAGGATACTTTTGGGTTCTCAATCTCTGCGGTCCAATGTATTTTCTTCAACGCAAGTGAAGATTTTCCAGGTTTTTCCAAGACCACGGAAAGTTGTTTGTTTTACAGCGCATGGTAGTTGGTAAGTAAACAAAAAAATAACCGAGACTTACAGAATACAAAAATGCATTGACAATGACGTTGAATGATCACATGCTTAGGCTACTGAATGATATCCTGCAAGTGCACACTTTGAAATGACAAACAATGTTCTGGTTACATATTAATGGAATATTTGGTAAAATCCAGTATATAGACTTGATTAAAAAGTGACGGGGTCGCTTATGCATGCTATTTCTATTTAGCTTTGGTGTTTTCTGAGATGTTGCAGTATTTCTAAAAATACAAATATCGATATGATATTTGTAGGAATCTCATTTTAAGGTGTTGTGTAACTCGTTCTCTTGTTTCTTGAAGGAGGGTCCACCCCAATGTGCAGTTTTTTTCTCTAGTTCACTTACTTCTTCAACCCCTCCCCCCCGTCAAACCTTTAGACTATCATTTCCCAGCGCATATCCCAGACTTGTACGCCCCATAAGTTATAACCATACATGGCAGTAAATTGTATTATTTTAGACTATCAAACCCATGCTTTCCCATACCTTCACTGTCACTACTCTCTGCTATAAGGTTGTTCATACAGTTCATCACAAGATCCAGGCTTTTAAGACACGTGCACCCCCATCTACACTGTCATCATTAAAGAACCTCTTTCGATCTCTTTTTTTTTATAGCGGAATTCACGTGGACAGCCCTCCCACTATTCCCTCTCTGACCACTAGTTATGCTCACGGAACCTCCTCCACCTCCCTGCTCTCCAGCACGGTAGCTGGTGCACTGCTGTCCACTGTGGAACGCTGTCCGGACAGAGAAGCCGTGGTATTCCTAAAGGGCGGGATCAGGAAGACTTTTTCACAGTTACAGCATGATGTGAGTGGTCTCTATACTTCCTCTGTGGTCAGATCAGGGCTACATCAAATTGGACTACTGTGAGGAACTAGGCGGCCCCACATTATAACTGTATGAGTCGTGATGATTGCCCCATTGGTTCTGTCATATGCTGTGTGGGTTACACAGTCTGTATAAGGACAACAAAGTCCAGAGAAGATGGGAAAATCCAAGTGTCTGATGTAATATAAGGTGATACAGTATCTGTAATTAGTACTCCATTAGGGCTGGGTTAAACATTTACAACTTAGTGAGATAAAAATTGATCAGTTGTCCTTTTGCAACCTTTGAGCACCAACAAATACAGTAGCTGTTGGTAGTACTAACCGATTAGTTAGGATGTACAAGGTACAAGGTCTTCACCTTGAGTGCATTGACTGGACTTCTTATAACACAACTCACACTTAAGCAAGTATAAAAATAGAAATGTCCAGCTCATGGGATCGAAAGACGCTGCTTGCATAAATAGTTCCAAAGTCGAACACTAGCTTCAGTAGACCGTGTATGTAATTGAATAACTTATTTGACAATGACAAGTTGTTGACAAGCTCAGCTATGCTAACGTCTGTGCTTTGCTCCACCATCGTCATCCTCAGGTCGACCAGGCTGCTGCAGGACTGCTGGCCATGGGCCTCAAGAAGGGGGACAGATTGGGCATATGGGGCCCCAACATATATGAGTGGGTGCTATTCCAGTTTGCCACAGCCAAGGCTGGCATCATACTGGTGAGCACCTTTTGCACGGCAAAAGAGACTTTTCAGATACTGAAGCGTTATTTTTTTAGGTAGAATATATCAAGATTCTTCTTATTCTTTGACTGTTTTTACACCCCTAACAGGTATCAGTGAATCCAGCGTACCAGGTACAAGAAGTGGAGTTTGCATTAAGAAAGGTGGGTCATGTCAAAAGCTACACATTGAGCTAATCCATTCCCCTTCGGATGTTTTGCATAGGCCCCTTTCTCTGATAACCTGCACGATCCATAATGGCAACCATAATGGCAACCATACAGTTGGTAAGATACCCCTCTCTATGATGCTGCCTCTTAGGTGGGATGCAAGGCGATCCTGTGCCCGACCCAGTTTAAGACTCAAAATTACTGTGACATGTTGAGACAGATCTGTCCGGAGATTGAATCCGCCAGCCCTGGAGCCCTAAAGAGTGCTAAGTATGACTGCTATGCCTGCTAGTAGGATTAGTAGGTGAAGGCTGTATAACTTTGTCAGCCTGCATCCAAGTAACTCCCATTGTCAAATATACTGTAATCTAAGTGACCAATTCACCGCCCCTTTCCCTAATCTTGATACCTGATCCTCTCCTCCCTTTCAGGCTCCCAGACCTCCGCGTCGTGATTGTGACAGACAGCCAACAGCCCGGCATGTTTAGTTTGAGCGATGTGATGCAAGCCGGGAGCAGCCAGTACATTCAGCAGCTACAGGATCTTCAGAAGAAACTCTCGAGCGACGATCCAATCAACATTCAGTTTACATCGGTACCGCTCACTCTTTTCATCTTGTTTGGCACTGTGCTTGATCATTTTCTACAACCATTTGTCCCATTGTAAAAACCAAGACACACGTCACTCTCTCACGATTATGTCTGTTATCAGGGCACAACCGGGTCCCCGAAAGGTGCCACGCTGTCCCACCACAACATCGTCAACAATGCCTTCATAATCGGCAGACGCGTGGGCTACGATTGGAGGGTGAGCAAGCCACTTAGGTGGATAGATATGGGTTCACTGTGTGCGGATAGATATGTGTTACCCTGTGTTTCCCTATACATTCATTCTCCGTCTCCCCTGATCTCTCTGGACCCCCCCCTCCCCAGCCTGACGTGCGAGTCTGCCTACCAGTGCCCCTGTTTCACTGCTTCGGCTCCGTGGGTGGTGGCATGTGCATGGCCGTGCATGGTGCCACCATCGTCTTCCCCTCCCCTGGGTACGACGGGCGCGCCAATCTGGTAGCGATGGAGAGCGAAAGGTAGTTCAACCAGTATTGATGTATTCACTACACAAGCCTTTAAGCAGTTTGATGCTTAGTACAGTGACCGATGTGTTATCACGCAAGTACTATTGTTGATAGATATTGTTTTGTGTTCCTTTTAGGTGCACTTTTGTATATGGCACCCCTACCATGTATATTGACATGCTGGGAAACCCTGACTTGGCCAAGTTTGACTTGTCTTCGGTGGAGGCAGGTAAGAGGCTATATCACTTCATTTTGATTCAACTTTGAGTTATGTGCAGCCAGGTCTGTTTTAGTGGGCAAGACCATTTGTAATTATTGATTGTGATGAGTAACTAATGTCAGGGTATTTTGCATTGCAGGCATCGTGGCTGGTTCTCCATGCCCCCCTGAAGTTGCAAAGAAGGTCATCTCTACTATGGGCATCAAGCATTTAACAGTAAGTTATTGAAAATGTACGTAATGAAGTTGGCAGGAATAACTGACCTAAAATTGCCACTGAAACTTGTCAAGCTATGAATATAATTGGCTCATCACGTTGATCATATGTGAGAGAGACTTGTTTGAAGAAGAACATCCTCGCAGATCCGTGTTCCAAGCATAAAGACGATCCTTGTTCTCAGGCTGTCTCACAGAGTAAGATTCTGGGGCAGGTCTCTTGTCCACCCAGGCCCGTGGGAGGAGGTACATCTGGGGCGGAAATTCTCTTAGAGTTGCTTAGTCTGTGACCAATTTATGGGAAGTCCGCTAAGATTTTAAACATCCAAACAGTTAAACTCTAAACTCACACACCACATTGTATCCAGAAAATCTTGCTGCCCGGGTTCTGTATTTTGGAACGAAATGTTCCATCACATTGTAAGACAGAACAAGTCGACTGCTTTTCTTTTTGGTTTTGTTTATTGGAGGTGAGAATCACTCCCAAAAGTCGAGTTTAGTATAAGAGCCATCTTTAAGTTTAAGAGCATTATGGACAGTCCCAAAGTTTGGGAACTGTTAAATTATAATAGCTAATCCCGTAGATTTGAAAGTTACTCTTTCATGTGGTTCTACTTTGGTATTCCCCAAAATCAGGAAATCAGAAATATAACAACATTTTTACAATACATTGAGAAACAAATCAATGCTTTATCAAGGGATATTATATAAATAGGCAAATATCCTAATAAACCATGTTTCAGCTAATCACGATTAAAAAAAACGGTGCCATACTGTCCAATCCCTGTGTGGTTGTGTCAGTGTTTCCCACAAGTCCCTTTGGAATACTGGGAGTAGGTTAAACACATGTCAAAAACTATATTGAAACAGATATATATATATAACTGGAAAGAAGTCTCTTATTAATGTTGACCTATCAATAATGCTCACGTTTGCAAAGTCTCCATGTCTCGAGTCTCAGTCCTCAGCCGCCTGTGCTGTGAGGTGGTTTATCTTTGGACAGAGTTTGTGAAGTATAAGGTCAGGTCAAGTCAAGATATGTCTGAGTCACCTTTACACTCACGTTTCCTCCAAGATGTTGTCACACGGTCTCTCAGAAATCCCACTGGCAATGTGAGACACGACAAGCAGTGAAATGACCCACAATAAATAAAAGGATCCCTGTGAAAGATTCCATATTAGGTTTGTGTGTGGGTTGGGGGGGGGTTTGTTGTCATGGCAGCATATTGTTGGGTCCTGAGAGTTGAGGGTGTAAAATTGACACAGCAATGAAAGAGGAGTGTTGATTGTGGGAAACTTGACAAATTTCTCAGCTGTGGAGAGATAATATAAATTTGTGTTTTTATTGATAAAATATATTTTGTCGTAATTTATGTCTTATGTTTATATATATATAAACAGTATATGTGCTGTTATTTGTGTATGTGTGTGTGTTATGCATGCATCTTATTTGGCAAGTGATTAGATGGACAGTCTTGAAGTAGCAGTTAGCATTGCTGTCTTTCTCTGCTTGCCCGCTGTATCCTGTCACCTGGACAGGCATCCCATAGCATCTCCTGCACAAAGACAAAACAAGCAACCAAATCACAGTTTGCCATATTCAGGAAACCCTATGACCAGGACATACTGTAGCAGAAAGGACTAAACAGGACCCCAGGGGGAAGATGGAGAAAACCAGTCGACATTAGGAAGGATAGAGAGTTCTGTTTTTTCGGAATTTATAGATGTTTATTTACCCCTCCTAGGTCAGATGTCCTGTTTAATGGCGTGTTCCCTTCTTGTCTCTCTTTGTCTTGACTTTGCAGCTGCTGAAGGCAGAGCTGTCTCGTATTTGCTTGCCTCTTTGGTGGGAAGGAGAGGCACACAGTGCATCTGGGCGTTGGCGACTAGAGTCCATCCACCTGTATAGAAGGAGAATTACAGTAGTCTATAATACAGGAGTATAGGGAACACATAGTGACAGTTGATGTACTTCAGGGGCAGTGCTCACCTGCGCAGAGGAGCCAGCGTGCAGGTGCAAGCCCAGGGGTTGTTGGAGATGGTAAGGTTGGTGATGGTGATGAATTCCAGGCTTTTAGGGAGATTCTTGAGCTTGTTGTTGTCCAGGTTCAGAGATTTGATGGCTGTCACTCCGCTGAAAGCACCCTCGGAGAACTAGGGGAAGAGATGCAGAAAGCAGGAGTTTTTCATAGGTTAACTATCATCAAATATCTGCTAACCAATGCAGTTTGCGCCTGTGCAATTTTGTTTGATACTGTGCATGCATTGTGCTTCTGTGAAGATTTACTCAAGTTTTTAAATTGGGATTAGATCTAATGCTACTGTCCACTGATCAGGGGACAGTTTGTGTAACACAGTCCAGGGAATCTCTCCCTTTGCTCCAGAATTACTCTGACATAAAAAGCCTGTGTTCATACCTGGTCAATTTCATATGCATCTGCGAGGCTGCTAAAAACGCCACAGAGGTGCAAGGTGAACTGATATTCTCTGTGTCGAGTTTTGCCTCTTACCAGAGAGAGACGAGGGGAAGTCTGGAGGCAGGCCTGACTAAGGGGGTGGGCTCTGAGGGCTTCTTATGTAAGTCTACAAGATATTGGGCTGTTGAAGCTCCTTTTTGGAAATTTCCACTGCCGAGGGATGAGAGTGCAGAAGTGGAGGCTTGTAATTTGCAGCAATGGAAGATGGATGACTTCCAGCGGGGCCAGGTTGTTTTTGCTCTCTCTTCCTTTCGTCTCTCTCTTCAAGCCGCTCCTTTGCCAGGAAGGCTCGCAAAGGGCCCAATTGTCCATTCACTTGGGGGCGATGGCCAGCTAAAAATACCTCACTTCATGGGGCTATGGAACACCCTGGCTCTGTTTACCTGTCTCCTAACCCCTCCTGACCTGTTTACAGGACCCTCGGAGCTGAAAATAACACTTGTGTAATAATTAGGCTGGGACATGCTTGGATGTGAGCCAGCAAACAAAAACACACTATAAATACCTACATTCGTCCGTCAAGGAGCGTGACCCGTACTTTATATCTGACTCTCCATCTCCCGCTGCTTCGTCTTGCTCTCATACACTCACAGTCAGAGAGGCTTGTTGTTATTATATCACTGGTCTCCTTCTCAAGCCCAGGTAGACTCGCATGTTGTTTTAACTTGTTGACTAAACCTTGAGTCTGGAAAGGTCTGTTGTGTAGCGAGGTAGCATAGTCGCTTCACTGTGACTGGACTGAAGCAAAGAGCGTACTTCTCTGATAAGTGTTCAGCCATCTCCATATATTGACCTGAACCACAAAGAAGAAGGTTGGCCAAGCCTTGCAATACCTGCCCATAGTAGTGTGTTTCTGATTTAGCATTTAGAAGGTTAGAATTTGATCAACCTTAACTAAGATGTGTGATGACTGGAGGCAAGTGATGTCACACAGCTATGTCACATTGCTTGGAAATCCCAAATAGGGAAACACCAGTAACATGACAGATATTTTGTCTTTCTCCATTTTTAAGGGTGGAGATGGGACGATGATTTATAATCAGCGTGTTCTTCCGTTACAGACGGTGCATCAACCACTGCTATGTTTGAACAATATTTAACTTTCAGTATATATTGGCTATGCAAAATGCTGTTTAGACCTTGACATTCATCAAGCTGTAAAACAGAGACAAAATAATTCAGACTTAAAACTCAGGATTGTTTTGTTAGCAGATTGACAGACACAGAGAGAGAGAGGAGAGAGAGAGAGAGAGAGAGAGAGAGGGGGGCATCCTGCTGGGTGACCACATGTGCATCCTGAACCCTGCCGGAGAGCACATGTGACCTGCTTACTTCCCAGATGCAACCAATGGTAGATCAATTCACCACGAGGATCTCATTACAGTGAGACAGATGGGGAACAACAGCAAACCACAGCAAACAGATGACGGCCTCAGTATTCTGCCTTTCATAAATCTACATGGTCAGCCTTCATATGATGAATGATCCAAATCTCCCATGAAGCTTCCTGTGAGGAGAAGTCCTCGGGCTACAGGAACACAACTAGGCGAGCAGGGAAATGACTGTTGGCTCCAGGGGGAGTTGGCCCGGCAGCTAGCCTTGCATTTAAATAAGCTGATGAAATATGGTCAAGATGAGCTATAGCCAGAACCAAAACAAACAGACAACCCCCTCCTTTTCATAGGATGGAATGGAATGGAATATTAGGAAAAGTATACAAATCTAGAGGTTTTATGTGTTCAGTGTGCATTTGATGTAGCGCCGCTCTTAATAAGATGTTTGTGCAGTCAAACAAAACATTATTATATCCTTAGTTGACGGAAGAAAATAAATTATAACACTGGAAAAGCAACTCTTACAAACATTGCTCTCACTTCATGTTGACCACATCAGTCTATTACCCAGTGCCCTGTGTCATGTAATCACAACCAAGGGGGCTCTTTGCAATCCGACATTTTCAATCCTCCGATCCAACCATCCGATTTAATCAGAGACTCACCTTCTCCAAGCCCATGTTGTCCAGATGCAGCGTCTCCATGTAGCGTCCGAAGCTCTGGAAGGCGTTGTCGGGGATGTTGCGGAGGGGGTTCCTAGCCAGGGTGAGCTCTTCCACCACTCGGAGCTTGCTCATGGCTGCAGAGGGGTACGTGGACAGCCTGTTCCCGTCCAGAGACAGGATGGCCAGGTTCTCCACCTCGTCCAGAGAGCCTGGCTGCAGCGAGCTCAGCTCGTTCCCGCTCATGTGCAGCCAGCGCAGGTCCTTGGCTCCGGTGAAGGTCCCCGGACGCAGGTCGCGCAGCTTGTTGTCGTTCAGTTGCAGAATGAAGAGGTTTATCATGGGTGAGAGGACGCCCTTGGGCAGGTCACTGATGCGGTTGCCGTCCAGGTAGAGGTAGGTGAGCTCACCGAGGTCCTCGAAGGCACCCGGTTTGATGTTGCTGATCTCATTGTTGGACAGGTAGAGGTAGATGAGCTTCTTGAGCCCCTTGAAGGCCTGGCCACCGATCTCTCGGATCTGGCAGTGCTGCAGGTGCAGGGAGATGAGCCCCTTCATGTCGTTGAAGGAGCCCATGGGAAGGCTGCCCAGGTTGTTCCTCTGGAGGTTCAGCAGCCGCGTGGCCTCGGACACCCGCGGGATCTTCTTCAGACCCACGTTGTCACAGATGACGTGCTGCAGGTCCCCATGGCAGTGGCACTGGCTGGGACACTGGCTCGGGGCGCCCCACACCGCAGGGTGCAGGACCAGGAGACAGCTCCACGCCAACAGGAAGTTCACACACCACATACTGACACCTCTGGTCTAGACGTATTGGTTTTGTCTGTCCACTTGCCCCTTCTGTTGCTTTGGTCTTCTGTTTTCTGAGAGCCTCTCTGCGATGCCGGTCGAATGCTCCTTGCAAGAGGCGGCTTGAGAGGAAAAGAAACCTGGAGGGTTTCGGAGAGGGAAGAGGAGAGGTGTGTTAGAGAGAGGGGGAGAGTGTATGACCGAGAGAAAGGTGGGCAGTGCAGAGAGATTCACTTTGGGCTTTGAGAGGAGGACGGCAGTCAACAGAACACAGCACTATTTATAACATTTATTTGAGGGAAAAAACGGAGGACTCGCCACGGCGTTACGTGGAAAGGTCTGAGAGAGGAAGTCAAGTGTCAGGGTAGAGGTTAACCCTGTACGAGCAGGACAGGCTGGAATGTCCATCTGTACACTGGCATTTATAACACCTAAAACAACTTTTATGATCAATCCTTTTTGGCATTTTATTTTAAGCTTAAATCAACTTGATGAATGGAGTCAATGTTTCTTTTTCGAAAACAAACTTGCTCATTTTGTATCTTTAATCGAGTACCAACTCTATCTTGGGGTCTCTTGTTTTGAAACAATAATAAATCCAATGTTCTAAAAGGTGAATGTGATCCTGGCTTCCAATCATCATTGGAGTTATTTCTGAAAATGCACCTGTGTGTAGACTTCATTCAGGCCCTAAGAGGTTAAGATGGTGATTATATTTCAGTCTGCGGTTGAAGGCAATGGAGCCACTCCTGTGCGGTTGTTTTATAACCCTAATGGTCCCCAGATGCTTGGCAAGTGGCAAGACTTATTTTCAAGTCACAACAATTGGACACTACCCTCCTTTTCCTCCAAAAGAATTCAAATGCAGAAGTTCATATCTGCTTACATATTGTCCTTTCTTTTTAAATAAGCAAAGCTTTTACGTCATCGTCTGTGACTACTCTTTTCTTTAGTGGTGGCGAGCCAGCTAGGTGTGGCTGAATTTAGTTTCAGCAGATGGGATTGTCGTAAGTAAGCCACATATTTCACAGTCTTTCACATTCAGGAGTGATGTGGTGCGTGTTTATTGAGGAGGGTGTCAACCAACCAGGTGTTTATGAGACCAAGTCGTCTGTCATGTTCAAATAATGCATGCGAAGCAGACTATAGGAGCAAGAGAGAGATGGTGAGAGGGAGAGAGTTTAATTCATCCACTGATCGGCTCAGGTCCTTGGATGACTTGGCCTTAGGTGGGTGAGTTTATGAGTCTGATAGATACTCTCAGGATACTCGGAATCTCGAGTTTACTCAACAAATTTAACGTTTTATTGGGAATGTCTTTTTCCTAGTTTTCCATTGGAACATACTCATGCTTGAACTTCTCCTGCGATGCCCCTTTGTGCCAGTCAGGACTTTATTACCCTTCTCCACACCTTCACACTGCAACTGCACCCTGGCACTGGGAGGGGGAGGTACATATCCCTTCTAAAAGAGGGGTTCTCGTGGCAACAGAGGAGTCTTCTGGTTCTCTGTCCAGCTGCCAAGTGTCCTCCGTTAAACAGCTCCAAGTACATCACAAGGTTTTTCATAAGCCTTGTGAGAGAACGGGAACCAAGCCACCATGCTTGAAGTACGATTGCCATCAGCAATATTTTTTTGAGCGCTTGTAAAGAGCCACAATGTTCGTTACAGTTAGCCACAGACATGAATACCCTCAGTAGGAAGGCACCGTCCCACAGGTGTGCCAGTTGTCAGGGGGGCACCACATACCTCACTGAGCTCCCAGGCCCAGGTTTGTTCTCACACTTGCTGATTCAGATGGGTAGGTTGTGTGAAGACCAGCTGGAGTCCAGCTCTGACACAGAGCGTTTTACCGGACAGATATTCTTCTCCATGCCTTGTCAGTGACCTCCAATGAGATTACATCTGATTATTTAAACTTTGCAAATGGTTCTGGATGCCTTGTTATGATGATAGTCAATGCTCATACATTGTGTGTTCTTTCTATACTTGTAGATTGGCTATGGAACTACTGAAAACAGCCCAGTAACGTTCTGTGGGTTCCCAATAGACAACATGGAAAGGAAGACTGAGACTGTTGGATGCATCACTAGCCACATTGAGGTATTCCTAATACATTAATTATTGACATTGGAAAGGCACAGCATTTTTCCGCTCAACTGATTGATCTCTGCCTTTGTAGGCCAAGGTGGTAGACCCTACAACCCGACAGATGGTGCCCCTTGGGGACCAGGGAGAGCTGATGATTAGAGGCTATTGTGTCATGCTGAACTACTGGGATGACGTCGTTAAAACAAACGAGTGCATCACCGAGGACCGTTGGTACATGACTGGGTGAGTAGATAATGTGGTACAGTACACAACATCACATCAGACAGTGGCAATGCTTAAAGCTTTCTACGTCTACATCAAATCACGCTGCATTTGTTTCCCCTCATTTCATGATGACACTTGCGGTAGTGCACATGCTGACATTTTTACGAGTTCTGTCTGTGTCACAGTGACATCGCTAGCCTTGACGGCTACGGCTACTGCCGCATCGAGGGCCGAATCAAAGACATGATCATCCGGGGAGGGGAGAACATCTACCCCGCGGAAGTGGAGCAGTTCCTGCACACCCACCCGAAGGTCCATGAGGCACAGGTACATATTCAGTCTGGGTGTTGACCTGTATTAAATGAAGCATATGTATCTGGGCTATGTATATGTATCTCTAATCTGTGGCTACATGGCACAAACCTGTTAAGAATGAGGTAAATATCTCTCTCAGGTTGTTGGAGTAAAGGATGAACGTATGGGAGAGGAGTTGTGTGCCTGTATCAAGCTGAAGGAAGGACAGGACTGCAGTGCCGAGGAGATCCAAGCTTACTGCAAGGGCAAAGTAAGACTATTGATTTACTGTCATGTACCTTGTAATGGCACACACATATGGAGAGCACCATATCAGCACCATGTCATGGTGATTGGATAACAGCAGTCCTGTTATTTGTCTTTTTCTGTTCAGATTTCTCATTTCAAGGTCCCACGCTATGTGACATTTGTGAAGAGCTACCCACTCACTGTTTCAGGAAAGGTACGTTTTAAGCTACACTTGTTCAAAGATATGCTTAGGCACAAGACGCACCTCCTCAGTCTTCCTTAGAGGACAGTTTTGAACTTGAGGTTGAACCTGTTCGTGCCAAAATGACGTTGTGTCCTTGGACAAGGCACTTCACCCTACTTGGATAAGAGCGTCTGCTAAATGACTAAATGTAAAGTGAGCTATTAACCAGTCTGCACTCTGCACACAAACGCTCTTCAGCTGAACTGTTGGACCAGTCACAGAAACATAGCTGCTGTCTGGTTGATTAGGTAAACCACTCCTGACATTAAACATTCTAACCCTTTGTTTTCTCTTCTCTCTCCTTGGCTCAGATTCAGAAGAACAAACTGCGTGAACAGACAGAAAAGTTACTGGGACTGTAAATGAATGAAAATGGTAGGGACCAAATGTGTGGATTGTAGCTGAGATATCCATCTTGTGTTTTTGGTCTACTCAGTAAAACTCCATAACCAGATCAAAGCACAGCCATGAACCATTGATTGCCAAATTTTCCTTTTGATGTTCTATACAATATTTAGGGTTTTATATACCATCAGTCCTTGGATGATAGAAATTAGTACAGTTTAAATATCAATGGGCTATGATATAGTGAATGTTGATCAGTACAATGTGCTGTATTTGGGTCTATGTACTCGACCTGTTATAGCAAATCAAACCAGTTTACAACTTCTACTTCAGTACATCTTTTCTAGCATAACATGTAGGCTTTATATTATTGACCATGAAACCTCTTTTCGTTTCCTTTTCATTACCAAAATAAACGCTGTCTCACTATTGAAGCCAGTTGTAGACGTGTCTGTTTTTATCAGGTGGCAGAAGAAGTTTTTTCTCCTATTGATCTTAGCGGCAGGTGGATGTCCAGTAAACCTTTGGAACGCTACATACGCACACATGCATGAGGACTCCCAGCTGTGTAGGATTTCCTTTCAGGTCCACCCAGGACATGTGCTCTGCACATGGTGCTTAGCTGGAGCAGGCTGCTTTGAGGTCTGGACCTGAGACACATTCAACAGAACTGAGGAGTCTGTGGTCTTCATGTGCTGCCTCACGTGTTAGCAAGGAATGCACTGATGAAAAAGTAAGGATGATTGTTTATTGAATGTATAAATAGGAAAAGGAAATTACAATTCACATATTTCACGAGGGACATTTGCTTCCTTAATGTATTGAGAGTTTATGACCATGTCTATTATCAAATAGATACATCAACCACTGGCAATGCTCGCCTTTAAAACTAGATTTGATATGCACAGCAGGCATTATACACAGCAGTCATCCATCAACCTGTCCTTGCTGACCAAAGAAGGGGCATCATCTCCCTCATGTGGCAGTAACGTGTTGTAGCAATGTAGACCCTGTTCAAGGACAGTAACTGGAGGACAAAATGTTCAACCTATACAATAAAATCTGTGTCAAACTGTTTTCTGTCAAACCATCCTTATGCAGTTCCAGGCAGTGTGATCCTGCCTGAGTCCAGTCACTCTCTCAGAGAGTATAGATGTATCAGTCCATCAGATACCCAGTCTAAAAGGACCAGAGGCACCTGCGGTCCTCTATGTCCATACTAATCCTTGGGAAGAGGGATCCCCAGAGTGGTCTGATGGTGGCCCTGCAATCGCCCCTCTGCCCTGGCCACCTGCTGCTCCGTACAGTAGTCCTGAACAAACACAGAGGCCAGGTTGCGCAAGCGGGGGCTCTCGGAGAGGGAGAAGCGCAGCATGCACTGCACCACCGTGGTGTCTGTGGTGAGAGAGCGGGAGGCTGCCGTGGTGAGGTTCATGAGTGTGGAGATGGCTGACAGTATCGTCTCCTCTCGCCGGCTTGACAGGCAGCTGGTTACCAAGGCAACGCCATCACTCTGCAGGATCTGGTCTCGGCACTCAGGGTCCATACTCATGTTACACAGCCCTCCTGAAAGAGATTAGTGAAGACAGAGTAAGCTGCCTTGCATCTCTCTGTTGAGTGGGAGGGCTTTTCAAGCAACTTTGTTTACAACATCTGATCTGTGTGCTCAATACTTACCCATCCCAAATTCAACAAAGTTCTCGTTTTCTTCTGTGAGCATGTCCAAGAAGAGGTCCATCACCTGAAGCGTTCGTAGGTCCACCATGTTTCTGGGGTCATATGCAAAATTGGCCAAATTCGCCAGTACTTGCTCTTTGGCCTCTAAATGATAGCAATATTTTCATCGTTAGTGTAGGTAGACTAGTCCATGCAGTTCACACACATGTTGGGTCTCTTAAGCTTCGTTAAGCTAAAATATCAACCAAGATTTGTAATAATTAATTTTATAATTATTGCAACGTACCGTCATTGTCTGTGTCCTGAAATTCGGTAACGAGTGTCTGTAAGTATTCAAAACGATCAGGTCCTGTCGAATTTCCCGGCTTCCCTGACATCGTAACTTACATCTGACTAGTAGTAAGAGATAATCAAGCTACACCTTCTAAACATCTTGGAAACACAATACTCCTCAAACCACATAGCCTGCTATCTGTGTAATTTCAAAACATATTTGTTATTTTTCTTCTTTCCTGTTTAAAAGGTGATTGCAATATTTTTGTTGCTTGACGCTTGCTTTTGGCAGGCACTGCTACAAGTCCGTCGACTAAATATCTCCCCACAAACATGATGATATTTAAATGTTCCACAATAGAGTTATCTACATTGCGAGTGGATTTTGGATAGTAAACATTGTTTAAGTTTGCTGATACATATGTCACAAGAATTTTGCAATACGTATATATCATGTAAGTAGTATGTTTAACTAAAAGCAAGTTAACTACCCTTGAGAATTTGTTTTGTAATGAAGGGAGCGGAAGTGCATGATACGTGAGTTTTAGCACGCTTACATGACGACCAGATAGAGAGGGTCGTTGAACAGATTTGGAGGGGGTGTGTCAGCCAGTCTATCAAAATAATACTATTATGGTAATAATTTGCCCGAAGACCCTGAACAGTTAATCCTGCGCGTCGTCCTACATTCGGACACCTAACTGTTCCCACCATGAAAGAACATCACCAACTGTCCACTGCAAAGCGCCTTACCAAACCTATTTTGTTTGGAACATTACTCGTGGGACTTGCTACTGCTTTCTTCAACAGGTACACTCATTCTTTATATATCTTAAGGATACATTTGAAATCTTAATTGTTTACGATGGCATAATCCACTCTCACACAACCCATAATGATTAAATAACCTTGACCATCTTACATTCCCCAGAACTAAACACAAATGCGAGTATACATGCAACATGCTTGTCAACACTGAATTTCACCTCTTATCATTAGCAGTTCTGATTAATTGGCAAATAGACAAAGTTCAACATAACAAAATGCATGTTCCAGGGCCACAACAGTCAACATCTCATCTTGTTCCACCAGAGATGGCAAAAGTACCCACACCATTCACTCAAG
Source organism: Mallotus villosus (assembly GCA_903064625.1). Taxonomy (NCBI): domain Eukaryota; kingdom Metazoa; phylum Chordata; class Actinopteri; order Osmeriformes; family Salangidae; genus Mallotus; species Mallotus villosus. The sequence continues at coordinate 169,620 of CAEFZP010005710.1, forward strand.
TAGAAGTACTCATGTTCAAAAGAGCCTGGTTTAAAAATGTAAGAAGTAGAAAGTACAGATATTTGTACTGATACCAGAAATATCTACAGTAACAAAATATTTCCCATTTCTGTGTTCCAACATGTGAGAACACTGATTGCGTTCAGTGACATGTTCATTGTAAAGCACTGTGCCTTCCCCAGACACCTATTCTTTGAGGACATCGCAGCGATCCGGGCAGAGGAGCGAGCCCGTAATGAAGCCAAACTGATGGAGATCTTGGAGAGAAGACATAGGCAGATGGAGGAGCTAGCTGAGAAGAAAGGAGGCATGTGAAGGGAAATGGAATGGTTCTTCACCTTCTAGGCACAACTGACAGCGGACTCCCTCCAGTTGAGGTGGCACTACATTATCCTTCTTGTGACGTGAAATCGACTGTTCAGTCGGGAAAAATATTTAAGGTGATGGAGGGATGTGAGCCACCTGGTGTGAGGGTTTTGAAAATACTGTGATGCAGTTTGTAAGCTCTTTACCCAAACTGAAATGTTTTCAAATGACTTGCATGGACTGATATACTTATATACTTGTTATAAAGTTCAACAAAATAATTCCCCCCATTTCTGTCCCAATTATCAGCCTCAGCTGAGTGAAGTTTAATTGTCTTAGAATATGTAAAAATCAGTGTATTTGATGCTACCTATTATGGTAAGGTTTGGTTCACCTGTAATAAAACTAAAGAATTCTTGTAAGTTTGGTCTATTTGATATTACCTTGAAATAAATGTATAGAATCAGAACGGGTCAATTCAGAGCTGCGACTGAATGTATTGTACAGCTACCTACCACCGGAGGGAGATATCTTTCTTTATTAAAATGTTTATAATTTACGAAATAATAAACATGCTAATATTAAATCTATCAACAGCTACCAAAATATATTTGAGACTAGATTGGCATCGTTTTTATTCTCACTTTAAGACAGACAACAGGTTGTAAATCATCATATAATACATGAACAAATGTATGATTACATCCTTTTTATTTAAACACATGCCATTAAAGAAATCAGAAATAAATTAAAACATTTTACATGAAGAGGACAAACAGGCAATATTGCACTTGAATAAAACGTAAATATCCGCACAAGGTCAAGTGCTACACTTGCTTATAATGGTGTTGTGACATTTACAAGAAACCATAAAATACTAACATTTAAATGCCAGAGAAGATTAAAAATGTTGGTAGTTTCTGTTTAAACTCCAAAGTAAAACACTGGCTAAATCGTCGGCACTACTTCAGTGGACATCTGTAAATAACGATCAATATGACCAATATTGTGCACACTGTCATATGGTTCAATAACATTAAGTAACATCTCTTCCCTTTTTAACGCAACCAACTGATACTTTGTAACTAGTTATAGACAGACTATTTTATGCAGAAATAAAAGAACAACACACTGTAACTCTCATGGCTATAAGAGTAAAGACAAATGGTTTAAAAGGTTGACATTGAAGGTTTAAACTCCCCTCAATCATTTATGGCAAACATGTGAGGAGCCTGTCCACATGGCAAAAAAATCATTCCAGGCTATTTAACCCATCGGGTACACGTGTGCCTTCCCATTAATGCTGCCAATCCCATTCCTGCAAACCACGGTCTGGGTCACAGCTGCTAGATGAAGATATTACAGTAATTCAGATGTTTGCATTTAGCCCCCAGAGACAGACAAAAAAACATATATATATATATATATATACAGTATATATATATCAGATAAACATATACAGGACATACCCACAAGTACTGACTCGTCATAACACACAGTGCAGTGACTGCAAAAAGGGCCAGAATTAACAGTGTGAAAAGTGTTTTATAGTGCTAGCCATTCTCTGTGCTCTCCGGATTCTGCAGATGTCCACACAATCCTTTGTCCCACGGGCAGTGGCGAGAGAGTGGGGTTGTAAATAAGGGGGCTTGCTGGGGCACAACACCGTCACACGGTTAAAGACAGAAGGCCAGGGGGAGAGGCAGAAGGGGGAGCTGTGATGGCCGTCAGGGTGCCAGGGTCCAGTCCATTCACCGGCCTGCTACAGAAACAAACGACATGGGTCAGATCCTCTCAGGGTGACACTTTCTCTTTAAACATCATCTTTGATGAGAGAGCTAAGTTATGGCAGCTGTGCATTAGCCTATACGACAGAAGAACGCTACAATGATGTTATTACGTGACATTTGAATAGTATGAATTGATCTACATGCCTATCTGATGGACCGGATATCACTTTTAGCCACCATGACCTGCTTTTCTCAGCTGTTAACCAAACAAAGGGCGTCTTTGAAGCCGCAGTCAATGTGGTGGACAGACGATGCCAACACAGGGCGAAACCAGTGACCCGAGTCACACAGCAAGTCACTTCTCATTCTCTCCTCATTACGCTCCTGACAACTGACACACACTCACACACACACACTCACACACCACACACACACACACACACACACGGGATGCTTCCAACCCACTGGGTAGCCACCTACCATGCACGTGCAGCCATTTATGGAACTAGATGACATCAACAGATCACATAGAAGGCTGCGACTAGAGAAAGCCCTGCTGGAGAATGTGAAGTAAAGGAGTTGTGTTTACAAGACACAGGCAGTGTGTTAAAGGTTACCACTCTCTGTCTGCTTTGCAGCACTGATGGAAAACCATGCCCATGCTTGGCAACAGTCCATAGGCTGATACTGTGTGTTAGGGCTCAGGGCTACGGAGGAGGAGGTTGCGCCTGTCTGAAGGAGACTGCTGTCCCTATTTCTATTCTATATCCCAAAAACGGTCACCGATCTTACACAACCCACTTGAAATCTAGTGCCGACTTCATGCTCCGACTTCAACCTGCGGGTGACAAAACTGTGACCTTGTGTACCAATCTGCACGCTCAGCCAATCAGCTACTCCTTCACATCAGCAGGAAGATAAGCCACTTGTGTTCCTACTGCCTCTCACACAGCCCATCGCCATGGTAATGGACATCTGCTCTAGTAGGAGACCTCGGCAGAGGACAAAGGAGTTACACAGCATGCCGTCATCCATCGCTAATACAGTTAGCCGTGTACAGTAGTAGTCGTTATTGGCGGTAACCTGGGAAAAGCATCACCACATGTCATCTCCAACTCGCCACCCATGACTCATCTCCCAAACGACAACTAGAATCACTACTCACACCAGCAGACAGACAGTCAATGAAAAGGATATCTATCAGCTAAGAGAAAGAAAAGAAAGAAGCAGGGAGAATGACACCACCCCCAGGAGTGGTTAGTGGAGACGACGATGACCTCATCCAGCCCACAGTGAGGAAGTCTACCCAGCATCACATGACACAGGACAGGAGGCTGGTTAAAGCAGCATGCAGGTGAATCCCCACACTCAGGGTAACGGAAGGAGCATTACCCAGAATTAACGCAGGGAATATGACCCTCTCTCTCCTGCTGGGGAAAAACACACAGGTCTAAGACTGTTCATCCACCCTCCTCCTCCTGCCGCTCAAGGTCATCAACATTATCAACAGAATATTTATCATCGTTCATGGCTTTTAAACACTCCCCCGAACGTTCTCCCTTAATTACAACATGTCGTCTACACAAACACTCTGAAAGATTAACCCGGCAACAGCGAGCACCAAATCCATTTAAACAGATATCCTTTATCATGGAGAAAGGGGATGAATGATGATCGACGAAGGTAGAAGTATCAGGCCTCGATCCATTTGACATAAGAGGCTTATCACAATCAGATCCCCACCCTTTCCCATAAAAGCCTCGGCCGCCGTCGTTCGATACAGGTGAGTAACTCGCGAGTCATCACCGAAAGCTAAAGGACTTCCAGGAGAGAGTACTCACGCTTTGTCGAAGTACGACGTTGTGTGGAGCGAGTGAGAGAACTTGGCCGTGTTCCCGTTGATCACGTTCCCGTTCTCGGTAACGTACGACTTCCTGGCTTTCTGGTCCTTGGCGTAGTTTCCTGCAAGCTGCCAGCTTAGACTCCAAGGCCTGGAAGAGACACAAAGGGAGAAGATTCTCTCGTCACACAGACAGACAGATGTTGTGTGACTGGACACAGGTGAACCGTGAACCCCGTTGGCTTAGCATGAACGCTGAACGTGTGGCGGCGGACCGACTCACCCCTACTTTCCGTAGCAAGTCGCTAACAATGTTGAGGGCAGATATCCTAGCTGAGGGAGTCAGAGGGGAGTTGGTGCCGTAGCCATTGGACAACGCTGAGGAAACACAAAATACAATAAGCAACCACCGACCTACCGGTCGAATAAAGAAAATACATTCTAAAGGGTTCCCGGAGCCTCTCCGTACCTGTTGGGTTGGCGAAGGCGTTGTCGAGGCTCTGGCCCAGCGGAGTGGCAGGCAGAGACAGAGGAGCATGCACAGCAGTGTCCATCTTGATGTCTTCCTGGGTGGGGGAGCTGGGAGCAGACATCCTGTCCGTCTGACGCTCTCGGACAGCCAGCTCCTGCCGTAAATCTGTCGGGACAGGCACGGGGCAACGTTTACCACGACTGGGGCCCGAAAGACCGACAAGCGCCGATGCCGTGAGAATGTGCGTGTTTTCATTTCACACCGATGATATAAAGCTAAGAGGCGGAGCTACGGTGTGCTAATGAGGAGAGATGTCGTTAGCGAGGGAGAACGGGTCAATAAGCACCTCTGGCCTCATCCTTTAATCTCTGCACCGACACCAGGAGGGATTCCTTCTCGTCCAGCTCGCTCTCCAGGAAGGCGTTCCGCTCGATGGCCTGGTTCAAACGCTGCTCAAAGTCCTCCAGAGACACAATGGTAGCCCTGGATTAGAATTCAAAAGGTTCTGGATTAGATTCAAAGGTACGAAAAGAGAGAGAGAGAGATAGAAAGAGTGAAGTAGGGAGGACGGGTATGAATTATTATTAAATAAACATAAGAAATGAACGATGTGCGTGTCAGTGTCATGCATCTTGTTTGGTGAAAATCAAGGGACTGATTTATCTCCTGTCAGGGATAGACTAATCATCACTCTGAGGAATTTACATCTCTGGCATCTTTGGTAGCACTAATCTGAATCCCATTCAAGCCAATTACAGCAATCAGGTCCACTTGGGCCTCTTGCCCGCAATAATTGGAAAGGGGATTTTGCATTGGTGTACTGATTACTCCCATTGAGGAAATTAACTAGGGAATATACCTCTGTCGAAACAGCTGGGCCGGTTAAGATGTCAGACCTGTGATCAACTCCAGTCGGCACAGGCCTAAAGTCGGCCGCTGGATGTGTTTCTCAAATGTATTTGGGGGGTGTACTAGTTTTCAAATGACTTGGAGTTATATCACATTTCAGGTATTCAGGCCTGTCCTATGGAGTTCAGTCATGGTAGTATGTTCCTATGCGTGTTGACTGTGAGTCTGCTGACCTCTTGGCCCTCTCCAGGTCATCGTTGGACTGCTCCAGTTCTCTGACGTATTTGTGGAGCTGCTCCTTGATGCTGCGTGTCTGGCCCAGGTCGTCCTCCAGCACGGAGATCTGCTTGTAGCTCTGGGAATACTGCTGTTCCAGCTTCTCCTACAGGGGGGGGAGGGGGGGGGAGGGAGGGAGGGGGGAGGGAGGGGGGGGAGGGTGGGGTGGAGGGAGCGTAGTGTGGAGGGAGGGAGGGCAGTATGGAGGGAGGTGTGGAGAGGAGAGGAGAAAGACGGGGAGAGGGAATGGAATAAAAAAAGAGCGAGAGAAAAAGGGGGGTTCACATTTACATTTACTGTACCAGGGACATTAGATTCTACAAATGCCATATGCGACAAAATCGGTTCGAGGGAGAAGTTAACCTAGATTTTAACATCTATTTTTCAGACTGCTGTTTCATGCGCCGCTGCTCTCCCATTCTCAGGCTTAGGGATGTGACCTACATCGCCAGCTCTCTAACCATTCACCTCAAAGCTTTATCCTGGCCTTGTCTGTCTGTCTGACCTACTGTGTAACTATCTGCACTCACGAAGGAGTCGATTACAGAGTAACGTGGGACACTCTTCCCATAACAGTGCTGAAATGCCATTGTGAATGTGTCATAGTCCCATACTGTGCCTTTACTAAACAAACATAAGACATGAGCTGTTGCTTTTACAGGACTCGTCACTGACTGTACAAATACATTCCTAGAACCTTATGACCCCATCCCTGGAGCCTTGTCCATGTCACGTGAACGCGAGTGAACGGACATGAACGCGAGTGCCATCGTACATATTTGCCTACGAAAACAATTTTTTTTTGAAATTGTGTCGATGAAAAGGCCACCAATCGGACCTCATTCCTAACACATGTTCTTCTCTCCATGGGCAGACTTGATTTGCCTGGCTGGAGATATACCGTCATGTGACCACGGGGCACTGAGCTCTGTTCAATTCTAATTCTTTCCTAATTATGGAGCGAAAACACACATAGGAGAGAGACACTGATGCATTATTCATGACATTCATGCTGGCACAGCTGGAATGATCACTTGAGGCCCAAGAAAGCACAGGTGTCAGTTTAATCTCCTCACTTGTGACCAGAGTTGGGATATCGAGCACATGTATTCCGTGTACCTCACGGTGCGAAAGATATTTCCTCTAGTAGAGTACTGTTTAGATTTAGAAGGTCTGGGTTAGGCCTCTGGTGGAATGCTAGCTAGGATGCACCTGCTGCAACAATGGGGCTTCAGTCTCTGGGGACAACTGGTGATGTATGGGAGCTTGAAAGAATAATCAATTATTGAATTCAAGGGTAACAGGAGTTTGTGTGTTACAATTGTGCTTGTGTCAGCAGGTAAGCTAAAAGCCCAAAACAGTACATACATGTCCATTAGTACGGGTTAAGAAAGAAGATCTTAAAGTATGAAACAAAGTCTAAAATGTACTTTGGACTGTGTCCATGTAGCCGATGTGTATCGGTGAAACTCACTCCTCAGGTATGTAATGAGCCAGTGAATAGCTATCTTTTCTTTGGCAAGTTGGTAGTGGTGGCGCTTGGGAAGCCAGAGGTGGCGAGTTTGACTCCAGGTGGGAGCGATCTCCCGGTGGGGGAGTGAACAGGTGCCAGATACCTCTGACGGAACTTGCAAGGCCACGTTCGTTACATCCAGTATGATTTCGACCTTTAAGAACCTCGTTTACCTTGAGTGAGTCCACGTCAGTCTTGAGCCTCTGGTTGTCGGAGTGCAGGTCTCTCATGCGATGCTCCGCCTGGCCTAGCTGGGTCTCCAGCTCGGCCTCCAGCTCCCTGCTGCCCTCCTGGAACTCCAGCAGCTCCTCCTGGGACTCCTGGTAGCTGTGGAGGGGGAGGACAGCTCAGCACACAGGAACAACAACTGGATGGGAGCGCTGACGAAAATACATAAACCTGCAGAGTTTTGTCAGATTGACTATCTTCTTCCTGTTCCCCCTTTATAGCCTTCTCTAAAGTCAGGGGAGACATGTTTTTTTGCAGAGTTTTGACATGTCAGATTGACTATCTGCTTCCTGTTCCTCATAATAACCTTCTCTAAAGTCAGGGAAGACATATTTTGGGGAAAAGGGGGGTGTCTCTGTTAGGGAAAAAGTATAACATATATTACAAGTCGCATCACTTCCTAAAGCAAAAGGTTATGTAGTTTGTGGACAGTTCCCAACAGGAACAAGGTCAGCATAAATAACAGTCCAGGATACAGGCTGTATCCTAGATCTTTATTATTTATTTAACTATTACAGTGATATTTCCTGTAGTGTGAGACATAGATGGTATAAAAATACATTTTAACAACTGACTTCAAGTTCATTTGAATGGAAGTTGTTTAGTCAACAATCACTTAGGCCTACATTTTTGTCAGTTAACTCCATGCTCTTCCCTTTGGCACTTATTGTTGTTTTTTTCACAATGTACGATCCATGTTTGACTACTTGCAATGTTGGGGATATCTCGTTGTTATGATCAGTGACCTATGCACTATTGTAAAGCTCTCTCTTGGAAGTCGCTTTGGATAAAAGCGTCTGCTAAATGAATAAATGTAAATGTAAATGTACTAACATTCCTTTCAACAGGGAATCACATACAACGTCTCTTTATTGCTCTTGACTGTTTTAAAGAGGCCTCTAACCCCAGCTATGTTTCCAAACACATTAACATCCAGAAAGTGAAAATACAGCCCATAAGAAGATTATAAAATAACAAACAGATAGCTGTCTACTGTGGGTCTGTGGGCAGGGGAGGGGAGGGCAGATTCTCAGGATGTAGTGTTTAGGGTTATGTAAGTGTCTGCTTGTCCAAAACAGCTACGGATAACAGCGGTCTAAAAATGGCAGCTGCAGAGTCCAAGGGGGCACGCTCCAGGCATGTGACTGGCGGGACAGGCTGGAAGGGGTCTGGAGCCAGGGGGGCCATCGAAACCGTAAACACCACCAGCTCCAGGCTGTCCTGCCTGGGCAGGGGGCAGTGAAGCTGTCCTGTTCTGTCAGGGGGGCAGTGAAGCTGTCCTGTCAGGGCAGGGGGGCAGTGAGACTGTCCTGTCAGGGCAGGGGGGCAGTGAGACTGTCCTGTCAGGGCAGGGGGGCAGTGAGGCTGTCCTGCCAGGGCAGGGGGGCAGTGAGACTGTCCTGTCCTGTCGGGGGGGGGCAGTGAGACTGTCCTGTCAGGGCAGGGGGGCAGTGAGGCTGTCCTGACAGGGCAGGGGGGCAGTGAGACTGTCCTGTCCTGTCGGGGGGGGCAGTGAGACTGTCCTGTCAGGGCAGGGGGGCAGTGAGGCTGTCCTGTCAGGGCAGGGGGGCAGTGAAGCTGTCCTGCCAGGGCAGGGGGGCAGTGAGACTGTCCTGTCCTGTCGGGGGGGGCAGTGAGACTGTCCTGTCAGGGCAGGGGGGCAGTGAGGCTGTCCTGACAGGGCAGGGGGGCAGTGAGGCTGTCCTGTCCTGTCGGGGGGGGGCAGTGAGACTGTCCTGTCAGGGCAGGGGGGCAGTGAGGCTGTCCTGTCAGGGCAGGGGGGCAGTGAGACTGTCCTGTCAGGGCAGGGGGGCAGTGAGACTGTCCTGTCCTGTCGGGGGGGGGCAGTGAGACTGTCCTGTCAGGGCAGGGGGGCAGTGAGGCTGTCCTGTCAGGGCAGGGGGGCAGTGAGACTGTCCTGTCCTGTCGGGGGGGGGCAGTGAGACTGTCCTGTCAGGGCAGGGGGGCAGTGAGGCTGTCCTGTCAGGGCAGGGGGGCAGTGAAGCTGTCCTGCCAGGGCAGGGGGGCAGTGAGACTGTCCTGTCCTGTCGGGGGGGGCAGTGAGACTGTCCTGTCAGGGCAGGGGGGCAGTGAGGCTGTCCTGACAGGGCAGGGGGGCAGTGAGACTGTCCTGTCAGGGCAGGGGGGCAGTGAGACTGTCCTGACAGGGCAGGGGGGCAGTGAGACTGTCCTGTCAGGGCAGGGGGGCAGTGAGACTGTCCTATCAGGGCAGGGGGGCAGTGAGACTGTCCTATCAGGGCAGGGGGGCAGTGAAGCTGTCCTGTCAGGGCAGGGGGGCAGTGAGGGACCTTTAAACTCAGCAGGTCCTCTTTTCTGACATCTGTAGTTTATTCAAGCCCTGCACCCTCTGTGCTCTTTTCTCTGGCTTGTTTTTCTCAAGAGGAGGATGAGATCAAGTAATGTCATTGGTTATCTGCTGAAATTACAATACTATTTGTATGTAGCTTTGCATAAAGTGTTGGGTATACCCAACCATTCATCTAGAATATATACAAATCTTAAATTATAAATAATGTTACATCAGATTATTCAATTTGACCCTAACTGTGAACATGGACATAATCCTGTGCCCCACTGTTGTAGGGTTCTGGAGAATCCTCAAGCAACACAACAACTTCATGAAGCAGTACTTTACTGTAAGTCACTTTAGGCTTTTAGCAAATACTTAACCGATTCAAAGATCACACACTCACAGGAGAAGAAAAGAGGTGGTCTTTATTGTCCATGACTGTAAAGAGGTTAAATGTCCAGTCTTTTATGTAACTGGGTGTAAGCCTAAGCTTGTTTCCCAGTACGCTGGGTGTGTCTGCAGATCACCGTGATCTTATCGGTGACCCTTTGTATCAAGGAATCCAGCATAACGTGGACGTACACTCAGGGAAATAGACCATAAATAATGCCAACAGTATCAAGCTACCAAGCTTTTACTGTCAAGGAAAAAGAACAAAAAACCACAACTCCTCTTTGACGTAATTCCGTTTAGAGATAAAACACACAAAAGCTTTTACTTACCGATGTGAAAAAATATCTGTCCCTTTGACGAAAAGAAAGAGTGTTTCAAGAGAATTCCTGAGGGTGCTCTTACATAATGCTCTTTCAAAAGTTGAAACTGGATCTGCCATCTTTACTGCTCTATCCACGTAACAAGACTGGCTTTGGGAATTTTCTATCAAAAGGTGATGCTGTTCCCAGGCACCACAGACTATAAATCTACACCAGAATTTGTAATAAGAGTAAAGTGTAGACCAAAAGTTCTGAGCACAATCCAGCCGAAGAGGTTTAGTCTGTGTACAAATGTTAGGATGTGTGTGTAAGTTATGAAGCAAAATATGAATTCACAGCTGGTTACCTACCTCTTCTTGTACTTGAGGGAGTGCGACTTCCAAAAGTCGATCTCCTCATCTTTGGAGGAGAATTTTGGTATCATATCTGTATCCATGGTCATCCCAATCTGAAACACAAATAGAAAACAGTATAAGATCATTCCTGGTGATGTTGACACAGCATACAGCACAGTAGACTATAGCTTAATCGCCCACAGCCCAACTAAATCTAATATTGTACCATCTTCAGCTTCACTAATGCCTGATGAATGTGATCCAAAACGCAGCACATATTGCCTGGCTGGGACGATTCTTTAGGGCAGACTAGGCGATAGTTGACAGAGTGACCTTTTGTCCCCAGTACCCCCGCTCACTGATCGATACAGTTCCATCGCAACAAACTAGAAGCTATTTGTGTCCAGGCTGCTCCTGAGGGCATAGGAAGTGTGACCTGCGCTGTTTCTCTTTCCACCATCCATGCTGGCTTCGAGTCTATTGTGGCCGATACAGTTAGGCCGAGGCTAAACCAGGCCAGTAACAACTCTCCCTCCTGTGGCCTGTTGCCTGATTCTCTGAGCTCCCATGGCCTGCAGGACTGAGGGCTCAGCAGACTGCAGCATTGCAGGGGTTAGGAGAGGTCCCACCAGGACACTGCAGATCAGGATCAATCAACATTTAGACGGGAACAAGTCAACATAGACTCTCCTGAGGTTCTCCTTGACATAGATTAGACTGAGAAAGTATAGATAGCTCAAACAAAGTGAATATGCTTAAAACCAATAGATTAAACAACACTGGTTCGAAGCACACAATTTAGGTTCTAGGACTTGATGAGCGTCAACAAGAACAAGAGAGTCGACTGCTGTTAAAATACTCTAAACTGCCAGAGTCTGTTTCTAACAGTCATATTTTACCATCTCAGCAAAGACTAGCCTGCTAATACAATCTGGAAACTCCAACCTCTCTCAATCATTTTCCCTGTTTTCTTCCCCACAGGATGCATATTGGCCTAGCGATGGCAAAGGTAGGTGCGGTGGTGATTCAAAAGGACACATTCCTATACCATCACAGGGGTAAAGTCATGGCCCGAGGTCCCATACATTACAGTGACTAGGCTATACTTAGAGGGAGTAGAGCGGTGACTTAGACACGTCCTGCCAATGGAATCAGCTCAGTCAAGAACAAGGACAATAGGCTGTAGCTACATGAGTGTGAAAATATTGCTCCATGGCAGACTGAAGCCATAATGCTAATCATCGCCCTAAGTGAGTAAGTATTAAGTGAGACCAAGAATAACAGTAGGCTAGGCTATGTGTTGAGTTCCCACATTCAAGTGAAACCACTTGAGATCTGCTTTTAACTGCCAGGATTTAATTTAATTTGGAAACAATAGAGAAGGTCCAGAAATTAAAGGAATATAGGCTACTAGTCTCACTAACAAAAGTCAAATTAGAAATAGGCTTATTTACTTCGATTCACTCAGAACTCAAAGGATTTCTCATCCAGACAGACCATTGCACAGAAAAGACTTCTTTAACAATGGACTCATACTGTTATCTCTCTCTGCATAGGGATTGGCTCAGGCAGGCACAACAAGCTCTGAATACATTTCAGAACAAGCCAACAGAGAGAACAATATAACAACTTCTAACATCAGTTTTAAGTCAAGTGTTAATATGACAACACACAGCTAAAGGACATTTCCGTTGGAGAGCATGTTTTGTGTATTTGAGAAACAAATGTAATGTGCCGAAAGAATAGCGGCTAGCTTTCGAAATGGTTGAAGACTATCTAGTAGGACGTGTCACTAATACCTCCCTACCTTTAACAGCAACGATTACAGACATTTGACATGCAAATATCCATGGACATTTGAGAGCTTTATCTTTCAGAAAGACCGCCTATGTAGCTGTATACCATGAAGATAAGACATGACAGTAAACCATATCTCATAACGGCGCGCTCACAGCTGCATCTACATTTCTCTTAGCTTTTAGCACGCTATCCACTCTTATAACGTTACACATGACTGGGGTATGTCACCACACGGGGTGTGTCACCACACACACCTGCATACCAAGTCTAAATATAATATTTCCAACAACTGACAAATCTACGGGGTATAAAAAGCGTTACCGTCAAGTAGGAGTCCGAGCACTTGACACGCAACTGTCAGATCCGCTAAGGACCTTACACCCAGCTGTCTCATGTTATGTTGGCAGGCTTGTGTAGCTGGGTACAAATCCATCTAGCTGAAGCTAGGCTAACTAGCTAAGACGTTTTTTCATGTATTTGTCATGATACAACCAGAGACAATGCTACATTATTTCAACATCAATAGCCATGTACAACGACACAGATAAATCACGTTAATCAGTTCAATAGCTACCTGAACATTTCCAGTCGTTGCCTCGCCCTGTGGTTTTTAGTCCATCTTCGTCGACCTAGTTGCTCTGGTGGAAGAAGCTGTTGATGCTGACAGCAGTACTGTCTGGGGTTTTCACGCGCAGCTTTCGTCACATAACGCAAGCAAGAGAGGGCTGGGCTGGATGCGTTGACCGTCTTCAGAGCTGCGGATTACGCGCAGCCAGAAATGTAAATATTCGATCTTGAAAAATGGCATCATCTAGTGGCCACAATCGGCCATGCGATGAATTCAGTCACACTCAAACATACTTTGTAAAAAAGAACATTTTATTTTTTGTTTCTTTTAAACGTTATATCACCCCCCCCAAACATATTCCACTATTTTCTGTTCTGTTGTATTCTACCACAGTCCTTATTAGACAAGGCTTCTCGTTGTCCCTACAGGTTATCCCACCTCTTTCCACCTTTTCCTGACTCGTTGCTTAGATACAAAACCAAACACCCTTACCAATCATGGCTTCCAGATCGCAAAAAATTGATAAGACTTCTTTGAAAGAGTGGATCTTTGAAGACAGAATGTCACTGTTTGCAAAACTGGAGGAGTCCAACAGAGCAATTAGAAAGGTTTGTTCTGGAAAAGCAACTTCAGTGCATGATAATGACATCTTTATTCTGGCCCTAGAAATCATGTTTATTTTACAATAAGATGTGATGTTTCTTTATGTCTGCTCACTCAAAAATAGAAAATCGAGATATAGAGTTAGTGTCATGGTATAACTTGACCTTTCATGTGTTTGGGGTTTGGGGATAGTATAAGGGTTTGTAATAATTGGGTTTGTAATAAGGCGGCCTGGTTTGTGTGGCACCACTAACACAGAAGACTGCTTTCATATTGAAATGAGACCTGCTATTCTACTAAAGGAGAATGTGATTCGTTGTCATAGAGACTTAGCCTCTCCAACTGGCAATTCTGTGAATAAACAAGGTACCCTTAGCTGGCCTGGAGTGGGCAGTGTTAGTGGTTGGGTCAATGTCTGAGTGTGGCTGCATGAGAGTGGACAGAATGACTGTACGTACCAACACTAACAGCCCTATACAGAGAAAGTACGCATATTTCCATGTTGAGCAACCACTGCAAATATACATGTATATTGTATTTCAGTATATATATAGGGTATTATGGTTTATCAGGGACATCTGTGGACAGTCACTGCTGCTGCAGGCAGGGTTTATTACGCTGGGGGAGTAGTGGCAGGTTTCCAGGATATACCATGGAGGAGGTAAACAGAGAGAGAGGCGGAGACGACAATACGTTGCTTGCCTCAGTCAGTGTTTGGCTGTAAGAGAGATGGAGGCAGCCAGCCAGCAGAGTCTTAATCAACAGAAAGAGGAGGACGTCGGGACTAGTCTGTTTCACCATTTTATGGCACAGAGGAGACTTTTGAACCCTGAAGTTGAGATGGTTGGTAAAATACATCGGTTAGAAAGAGCTGAGACAACTAGTCACGAGTTCAAGGATATGATCAAAATGCCAATTAGTTAATGTGTTCATTTGTTTTCTTTGTGTTAAAGTGAGCATTTATGTTGGTTTGTTATGGCATGATTGATTGTTAAGGTAACGGTTTGCCCAAGTATTAATTCGTTTTTTCTCAATTCACATCGTCTTATTGCAGGTCTTATACTAATACCCTTCTTCTCTGTCTGTCCAGAAGTTCCTGTTACACCGGTTGGTCGTCATCGCCAGCCTCCCCCAGCCTCTCACCGACAGGACCGACTTGGGAGGTCAGACAGCCGTTACTTTAGAACACATTTAAGAGCCATTAAGTCTGAGAGGATGTGCATTCTTCGAGGGATTACAAGCCATCGCTGTTTCACTGACAGATACACCTGTACACACGCTCAGGTTTCAGCCCTCACGCCAAATGAGAACTTGTTGATAGTTATAAAATAAATGCAATTTCACACTTTTATCTATCACTCAAATGTTGCACAAACTCCAAAAGGGATACTGACTCTCTCACACTTCTCTTCCTTCTTAGTCTGGATCCCTTTATATCCCTATTCACAAAGGGGCAGGACACCTTGAAGAGACTCTTTCTCTATGAAAGGGAATTCACTCACAAAAGAACAGCATTGAATGCAAGCAATAAAAGACAGCAATAGGAGTTTTCGCACTGAGAGACATAGTTAACCAGGAAACCAACCTTTACTATCGATAAGAATGACACAAATCCCTTTTGTTTCTTTCAGTGCATTACGAGGAACTGAACCAGCGCTTGCAGAAGTATTACCAAGGTGACAGTATCACAGGCTTGCTTTTGCTGTATCCAACCTGTATGCTCCACGTCATTGAGGTAACCAAGGATAAAATAATATTCATTGGTATTTATTAGGCCTGTCTGGGATGTCTGTGTCTCAATATAAACAATACATACATATATAGCAATAATATGCTAATAATATGCTATATAACAGTGGTGCTTTTCTTCCAGTCGTCCAGTGAGGTCCTGGTATCTGTTCTGCAGGACCTGACCAGCATGCAGGAGCTGCAACAGGGGTAACAACATGTTAAAGATAACACTCAATAAAGTATTGTTGTACCATATCAGGCATCTCTTAAAATAGCATAGTTGTGAATCGTTTGACATGCTGTTTTGACGTCGTCATGGCTCCTATCTATCTACAGCGCCCTGATCGAGGCCCCCAGGGTTCTGATGATGTCACATGACCTTCCCAGCCGGCTTTTCCAGCAGTGGAGCTACAAAGTGCTGAATGTACAGGCCAGGACCCTGAATGACGTGTCCGGGGAGGAGGTCACAGAAGCGCTGATCAGGACTGTGTTGTCCCTGCTGCTCAAGCTGGGAAATCACCATCAAAACGCAAACAAGGTACAGTACATCGTTAATGTTACGTTCCCCAGTATTGTGTTCGTGGTTGTCTGTGTGTGTTTCCCTTTTAGGTTCCCTCCTTACAATCTGAGGTAAAAAACACCAAAGCCAGGCATCGCATGTGTTCGAAAGACAGATGAACGGTCATTTATTTTTCAGGGTTCTAAGACGCTTCCAGGGTCTGTGCTGGATGAGGTTCCAGACTTGATCGTTCCTCAGGACGTTCTTACCCAGCTGCTGAGCAGAGGGGAGCTCCTCACGCCACTGCAGTACCTGAAGACCTACCACTCACCAGTCAGTGTCCTCATGGACTCTGGTAAGACAGTCACAGGATATAGAAGTAGCGCACATCTAAAATCCTTAACTAGGTGTAGAGCATGTATAGAAGAAAAACATGCCCCAGTTTTAGTTTGTTGCAACATTTAGACCATGATATGTGTCAAGTTAAACCTAATCAAAATGCACAATAAAGTAAGACTGGGATTGTTCGAAGGGCACGTGTTTGGAAGCAGTCGACCAACCACAGTTTAGTCTCATGGCCGAAAGGTCAAAGGTATGATTCCGTCAGCATGTCATTGGTGCATGTGCATTGACCTCAGACACTAATACTGCATGCATCGTGTAAAAAATGAACCAGCATGACCTCTGCTGTACAGTATGTCTGAAAGGCAATGTAAATATACCTTGCGTTATTTACAAAGTGCAGTAGATTATCGCCTAAGATGTGTGCTTATATAACTCCATTCCACCAGTGCTTAATGTCACCCTTTCTGCATGCCATGTACTTTGGCTATGATGTGGAGATTGTTGCTGATGTAACGGCATATACCCTGCTCAAAAACAATTATGGAACACTTTGAAAACACATCAGATGTCAATGTGAATAAATATGATGGTGGATATCTATAGCTACTGATATGCCATACCCTGATAACAAAAACTGTTCCTTTAATTATTTTGAGCAGCTTCTTATTGCAACAAGAATATATTTTACATGATTTTATGTGACTCATTTTGTTTGACTTCACAGAGACTGTCTGGCCTCCACCAGAGCACTTGATCATTGTCTGAATTATGGCTCCTGAGACAGGATTGTGGATGTAGCCTGTGTTTGTTGTGTCTTGTCTTTCACTGTAATTAACGTGTACAACAGTCACAACTGATTGGCAAGCAAAAAACAAAATGTATTGTTTCGTAATATATTATAGTTATAATGATCACGGATGGCAGTACTTAGTATCATCACTGCATTATTGTTACTCAGATCATTCATAACTGTTTAGCAAGACACTGTATTTCTTATTTGTCACATTTACTTCTTTACACATGGGAGGATTTAAAATACACACCATAAGAAAAATACAGTCAGAATTTAAAAAATG
Source organism: Mallotus villosus (assembly GCA_903064625.1). Lineage (NCBI taxonomy): Eukaryota > Metazoa > Chordata > Actinopteri > Osmeriformes > Salangidae > Mallotus > Mallotus villosus. Next base: position 186,815 of record CAEFZP010005710.1, read on the forward strand.
GTTTTTAATAGTTTGAACATTCTGATGAGGATTGTTTCGGATCTTACAGTACACACTGTGTTCCACTTGGTGACAGAGGACATGTCCATGTAAATACCTCCCCTCCTTATCGGATCATTAAAAGAGGGTCTCAAATGCCATCACAGTTTGACACAGTTTGACAAATATCCTAAATGTCTCTAAGTCACCCACTCCTTCCCTTTTTACTGTATTTTGGCCCCCATTACTTAAACATAAACTATGCAAAAGCGATGAATGTAATATGGACTTGTTTATCAAACAATAGCTGCATGCACCACAGTGTTAGACCATACAAATGCTCATACAGGCAAACTTGGTATTGTGGAGTTTGATGTCTGGCTGATAAGCAGACATTTCTTCATAAGAAATTAGGTTTGTTGATATTGCAGATATAAGCGCACAGTTCCAGTCACAGCCAAAGTAATTTTGTGTCATTGTTGCTTCACAAAACAAATCCAGTTCAGTTATGTTCAGTTGGTTGGTATTTTCTCATCTAGTTTCAAGGAAAACAGCTGTCAAAGGCATGATGTGATGATAAGTTGGATGTGAATATTAAATCATGCTACTGGATGTAAATACAATATACTTTGACTCAGCTGAGAGTGAGTTATCGATTAGAACAAGATGGAATGTTGGAGCTTGACAAAAAGTGAACCAAAGAGAACCTGCGATTTGAAATTGCTCATGGGCAACACTGAATGATTCCTCCTGCTTTGCAAATCTATGTCTTTCCACACATCATGACAATAATGACGAGCACAAGTAGGACCGACGATGAGAAACATTTCACGAGGTCAAAAAGCATGCCTCTGATTTTCACACAAAGGACAATGCCTGGTCATGACCTGCCTTCCCTCTCCCACCCAAAGCCCCAAGCCTCATCACAATACACTATCAAATATCCCTCCACTCAGTTGGACTTAAAACTACAACCACAACATAAATAATTTTCCTTTTAAAACGACCTGAGGTGAACATGTAAATAGTCACCAGTACATTCCACCTATTTATTTCAAACAAGGCCTTTTCTTTTTATCTTTCAATGGGCATGCTAAGAGAAAAATAATAATACTGAAAATGTATCTGGAATCTCTTACCAACTGTCCCTGATCCACAACATTAAATCTGTTTTTGTGTTCGAAATGTATGTACAAGCCACCGCAAGACAGAAAGCAACCCCTCGTTAGAGAACAGCTACAGAACAGCACATCATCACAGACAGTCCAGACACAGAACAGACCATTCACCTCAGCACATCCTAATTGTAACAAGAGCTTTTAAAAATGGTATGCAATTTGCCAATAATTTGTCAAACCCATAATGTATGACTGCATCACATGTTGCACTAATGCCTCACTATTGGCAGAATTCATAGAAAAGACAAATGACAAAATCCAAAATACATTGATTAAATATAAACTGTAGAAAACGTCCAATCATTTGTAAGAGAGTTTCAACTCCTATGAGGTTCTCTGTTCATAAATAGTGTAATTGCACTTTTTATTTTGAAAATTGAAACATTTTTATTGTGGAGCTGTCTATTCAGAATTGTGTTGAATTGTATTGCTTCTAAAAGGAGGATAGAACTGTGTCTATTATTATTGTAATCAAAACTGCAAACTCTTCGTGTTACTATGGAAATTATTGAATCTACGGTGGTCCTAGTTTCCTTTACTAACTGCCATTATTTAAATGTGTATTAGTGTTCTCATGGGCAGGCTGTGGATTTGCTGTCTGCTTGCTACTGTATGAGTGAGTCCGAAGCAGCAATACAGTGATGCAGCATTTTCCGTTTTGGACTAAGTCTTCAGCTCTATGGTACATGACTGCACAACAGGCACTGTCTGCATTCTAAATGAGCTGTCCTATAAAGTAGATTTAACCTTGGATCTATGTCAGTGCTATTAGAACTACCGTATGATATTTGTTGCTGATAAGTGTGCAAAGCTTACTGCATTTTGTTGAGTGTGAATCTGGCAATATTACTGTATGTCAGGACCAAAACAACACATACATATCAATATATATACTTTGAATTAATATTAATATTTTCATACTGTATCTTCATATATATTTAATCATCTCCCCTCTAGGTACTGTATATATACACATTATGTACACAGGCTTTATTATTTACAGTAGTGTTGTGAATAAAATATATCGCACTTCAAAGTCTGAGAGTGAAAGATCAGTGTAGCATCTTCCAGGCAATTACTGTATTCGTTTATGGATGGGAAGGTTTCACAAAAGTCTTCCTAACAAAGAGGTCATCATTTTTCCGTAGATCATAATCAACAAAAGGCAAAATAACCCACTTGTTCAAAGTCTGGCTGGTCGTATTTCTGGGGTCTGTCCTGGTTCATCAGTCTCATGAGTCACTTGTTTATGAAACTCAGTTGAAATATCAATAAACTTCATTCTAAGATGCAAAAATACTCACAATTACTTTCACTTCACACACAGCATCTCAGACCGTCTCCTCTCACTGCGTTGGCGTGTTCAGACACAGCAACTTCTCTGTGTTTAGAGGCTCCCTTAATATCAAAAGACCAGCTGAAAGCACCAACAGTCTCAATATGAACCCGACCACAAAATCACAAAATATCACACCCATACAAGCATTCTTTAAAAAAACAAAATCTTCTCGATATTTCCTCTCTGGTAGCTGAGCAGACATGCTAGTGAGAATGTCTTGCCAGAGATGAATCCCAGAGCCCTAGAACCACAGAGCTAGGAGCTCTAGAACCACAGAGATGAATCCCAGAGCTCTAGAACCACAGAGCTAGGAGCTCTAGAACCACAGAGATGAATCCCAGAGCTCTAGAACCACAGAGCTAGGAGCTCTAGAACCACAGAGATGAATCCCAGAGCTCTAGAACCACAGAGCTAGGAGCTCTAGAACCACAGAGATGAATCCCAGAGCTCTAGAACCACAGAGCTAGGAGCTCTAGAACCACAGAGATGAATCCCAGAGCTCTAGAACCACAGAGCTAGGAGCTCTAGAACCACAGAAATGAATCCCAGAGCTCTAGAACCACAGAGCTAGGAGCTCTAGAAACACAGAGATGAATCCCAGAGCTCTCGTTAAAGCTGAGAACCACAGAGAGGAGTCCGTCCTACCCTGCACATTCCAGTCATACTGAGGATTAAGCTCCCCACTCCTTACTGTTATCTCAACTATTTCTATTCCTTCATAGTCCCTCCATACACAAACCACAGAGGCCTAGGTCTCTACCATGTCATCATTTTTGATCAAGTTCTGAACACTCTATAGGAAAGAGTGAGTGTTTCTCTGTACTAAAATATCAATTTCCAACTCATAATATTGTTAATATTACACTTCTGTTAATATTATATTATCTGAAATGTACAGTATAAACAATAACTTAAAATGATTTACGATCTCTAGATTCAGATGTATCTCCCGTTTGAAAGTCGGATTTTATATTCAGCTTGTTGAATTACCAGAGGTTCCCACACACACTCCTACACAAACACAGTACACACTGCTCAAACACAATACACACACTTTTCAAACACATCGCTCGCAGGCACATTCACAATGGACAAGACAAGGGGTTGCCAGTGGTAGATTTCTGAATTGGTGCCCCGGGTATACACAAGGGAGGAACTCTGTGTGGCATCAAGGGAAATCATTTAGTCTTGGTGAAAGAAAGACGAATATCTATACATTGACAGGACAGAGATGTACAATAATTGTGCTTCCTTTCATACTGCACTCACATACTGCAGGAGCAGCTTTCACTGAGCAGCTTGATTTCCTGTCTGGTACGTGAAGCTAAAGGCAATATTGCAAATAACTCAAATAAGGCCAAAAGAAAGATAAAAGTTCCTTAAAATGACCATACCACAGAATCACATGAAGTCAGCATAAAACCTAGAATTGTGTCGGATTGAATGTATCGAAAGTTCCTCCCCTCCTCAAGTGTCAAACAGCTGATAAAAGCCACCATGCTGATATCAGTAATTGTCATATTCGTATTTATTAATAAATGTGTATGTGGTGTGAGTTTTTTTATTTGTATAACTTGGCTGATTCTGGTGTTTTGTGTAAATGGGTGAAAACAGGAGGTGACAGAACGCTGGGTAGGTCAAAGGTCAGGTGGAAGGCGCTGACTCCCGGAGGAAGGACGGTACAGTTGAAGAGCCGAGGGCGGAGTTTCATTGTCATAGTACCGTGCTCTCAGACTCTTCCTCCGACTCTGCTAGGTTGATAGATTCGACCACAGCCACAGAATTCCTGTAGGGGGCGCACCTTGGCTCGTCAAAGATACCGTCCAGCTCCACATTAATGATGGGAATATCCAGGTTACAGAGAGAATCTGAGGGACAGAGATACAAGAATGAGATCAACAACAAGAGAGAAGGAAACGAGAGACAGGGTAGAGTCTTAGAGACTTGCTCAGAACCACAGATCCGTGCAGGGCTACATGAATTTTGAATGATGCATTAAACACGGCAGTCGAGTCATCGTGAGCTCGGAACGTAGCTTTGAGCTTCAGTGTCAGGAAGTGCACACCGTGTCAAACTCAAACACCTCAGCTCACAGACACGGTTTGCAATACTGCACGTGCTCCCTAGAATGAAAGCCACTGTAAACCCATATCCATGTTTATCTCACATTCATGTGAGGATGATGGCTTCCATCGTGTAACACTGAAATGGGTAATAAGAACAACGAGTGACTGGACAAAACATCAGGTGTACTGAATCAGCAGTGGGGTTGAGGCACAGGCTTGCTGGGTCGAGGGGCGGTGGTGGTGGAGGCCATGGAGGGGGTGTGTGTGTGGGGGGGTGGGTCAACTGTGCAGTGTGTACAGTAAGCAAGGGGCAGCAGGGGTATAAAAAAGGACGTTCTTTGGCAGATCAAAATAACGTCAGACCGTTTTCGTGGACGGCGTCTTAATCACACACGTCCACTAAGCCATGCATCGAGTCAGTCTCAGCCACCATGCAGAAGGCCAACAAAATGGGTTAGTGGTGGACTGAACAAATATAGTATATATCTATATATATATAGATAGATATATACATATAAGAGGTCATGTATACAGGTAAATATACAGACAGTTGGAATCAGCTCCATTCTGAGCCAAAATGGCGGACATTGGTGGTGGTGAGGAGAGGCTTTAGTACAGTACAGTCCTGCTTACCCTAAAAGTCCCTCTCACAATATGCCCATACAGAACCTCTCGCCTCATACAGCTGTAGGCAGACAATGACAGTAGTCGACAAAAAGAAAAATAATAGAAAGATAAGAGATAAGTTAGAGTCTTCCAGAGGAAATAGAAACGAGCTTTTAACCTTTAAACAGTGTACTTGAAATCAGATGTGTAACTGCACGACATTGAACTGACCATTGCTAGAGAGAGAGAGAGAGAGAGAGAGAGAGAGAGAGAGAGAGAGAGAGAGAGTGTGTGTTTTTGAGGTTTTGAGCTGCAACAGTGCAGACGTTTTTACCTGTGGACATGCTCTCCCCAGGAGACAATCCATCCAGCAGGCCGTGTTCCAGAGGCTGGGGGCTGGAGCCAGGGGTGGAGGGGGGCTGAGGAGGGGGCAGGCTGGGCCTCTGCCTGGGTGGCTTGGGAGTGGGCCTGGCCTTGGTGAGCGTGCCAGCGAGCGAGGGAGGGGAGGAGAGGGACGGCGTGGTCGCTGTCTGGGCCTGTCCAGGAGAGCCTATGGTGGCGTAGCCCTGGGGGTAGCTGAAGCCGTACGGGGAGGGGGTACTGGGAGGGGTTGGGGGACAAGCTGACCGGGGAAGGCTGACCGGTTGACTGGTCTGACATCCCCCCCGACTGAGGGTACGGCGCTTTAGGTGGGATGGGGGCCAACTTTTTGGCTGTGGAGGAAAAACACGTAGAGAGACTGTGTGAAACAGAAGGCAGTTTACTGTCACTGAGAAGTGGCAAGGCTGAGAACAGCCAATCTGTCTGCTCAGCGGGCACTACTTCCTCTGTTCATGTACAGGCAACATGGGATGTATAGATAAACACAGACACAGGCAGAGTGAGTACCTCTTCTCAGAGTGAGAGGGCTGTGTTCAGCGTGTTGAGTCGGACCACCGGACGCTGTTGATCCCTGTTGGCTCTTCTGTCCAATCACAGGGGAGAGCTCCTTGTTCTTCAGTGTACTAGTAGAACCGAAAAAAATACATATGAATAGTAATAATGTGTGTCCTTCATTACATATTCATTATAGTTCGCTTCTTTGTTTCATCTTGAACCCATTTCGAAAATCCCTTGAAACACCCATAGTTCAATGTCAATTTATTTGAGTTATCCCTAACGCACACAATATGGACCAGTTTTATTATGGTGGAGCAAGGTCTGAACCAAACCCTTTGGGCTAGATAGATTTTTCTGCCTTTTATGGTGCTATGCAGTCAGAATTGCAGTACAAAAGAGAGCTTGAAGGTCATAAGGCATAACCAGTTTATACCAGCATCTGAATTGCAGCCCCCAGCGTCAGATCCCCCCGCCCACAGACAGCAGATGAGACATGGATGGGTGAGTGAAACTGGAAGGATTTAGTCAGGGTGGGGCTATGCAAATGAGGTTAAAATACAGACGTTTCAGGTTGTGTAAAAATACAATGATGGGGATCTTGCTGTCCATGTATTTCACTTAATCACTCCTATGTCCAATTCTGATTCAGGAGCTAAGCCAAGTCCAAACTATGGCCTACTGGACACTCAAATTCATTTCCTATAATTTTATTCAGAGAGAGCTTAGGGTATTGTTGCTTAGAAACCAGAATGCCATGGCAACATAGACGTGTACATTCTCCAGAGAATTATTCATACTAAAACACTCCAATTTGGATTTATTCATACTAAAACAATCCAGTTTCAAGATAATGTTTTTTTATGATGGGAATCATTTCACCTTGAACCACAAATGCTGGAGACAAAAAGCGAGACAAATGAATGAATAAAACAGGGATGCTGACACTTGAGAAATAGCTCACTCTCACTCTCCCCTTTCTTTCCACATACTGCATCCCTCTCTCATTATCTGACTGGACTTGTGCGAGTGTGTGCAGGTGCGTATATTTTGGGAAGACTGTGAGTTTCTGTCGGAGTTCAGGAAATTGGCAGGTAGGGTGACGTATTTACCTAGTCAGCTTGGCTCCTCTCTCTCGGTTACTGGCACAGGCTCCCCAAGGAGGGGGGGCTGATAGGGGGGTGTTAGGGGGGAGGGAGCCGAGGGGCGGGTCGTGCCGGGCTAGAACGAGGGGGGTTTTGATGTAGAGGGGGGAGTCGTTAGTTTCGGACGGGATTGCATGCAGAGCATCGGGTAGGGAGCCCTGTTTGGGCAGGTGCAGGGAGCTGGGCTTGGGGTTAGAGTTGATGTCAAGCTGGTGGGGGGATGGGCACAAGGGAGGGAGTGGGGGAGGGCTGTAGCCAGGCCAGCGGGGGGGAGGTGGGGGGGGAGGGCCCCGGGGGCAAGGACTCTGGACCGGGGGCAACAGGCCGCACACACTGCGGGGCCCGGGGGTAAAAATGATGGGGAGGTAGGTAACCGGAGGAGAAAGAGGAGGAAGAGGGATAAGGGGGAGGGGGTTTCTCCTCCTCAGGGGAGGGGTAGGCATAACAGGAGTCCGACCAATTGGAGGACGCATCCTCCGAGCTGCAATGATAAAAATGTAAATGATGTCACAGGGAAGTGAGCTGTGCTGAGTCAGAGAGAGGCAAACATTCGCAACGCTCTTTCACTAGAGACGATTACATTTGTTGGTGTCTGATAGGAGGGGAGTGCGAGGCCAGTGGGGCGTTTCGGAAAGGTTTGTGAGTTTTCAGTCCCCAGTGCGGTTTATTGTGAGAACATGTGAGGGATTTGAATGAGGAAGGGATTAGTTTACCATAACGTTTAACACAGTCGGGTTAAAAGGGGGAGAAGAGAGGTCTAAAGAGAACAGCACTAAATAAGAATCTAACTAAAAGACACATTTAATTCAGGCCATGCATAATACAACCGTCACAGTCTCACAATTTAAATGTTTCATGAAACAAATAAAATGGTGTACAGATGATAAAAGCATTGTCTATTAAAGCTTGCAGAATGCTGCAGTCTGTATAAGGTGGCCAGGAGAGGAGATGCATGCAAATACTGGATTGGCAAACCGTCTCTCTCTCTGTTGATTTTGTCTTTAAACGACTGAGACTAACTGTCATGGTTTGGGAACTGACATGTATATGGTAGAAAGAACATCCTCAAACAAAAGTAAACCTAACTCTGGCCCTCAACAAAAGATGACAACAACCTAACACAATGTGGATATCGTACTTCAAAGAACTCTAAGTAAGAAGACCAAATACAAGGGCGAAAAAACACCACAACATTAACAAAACGTCACAGGAGGTCAGGCGGGTAGTTTGACAAAGCATGCGACGAATGTGGGCGGGGTTTGGGTTCACGCAGAGCTGACGAGTGGCGAGTGAGATTGTTTGTCAACGCCCACAGTGAGTTACATACGACAACAGTGGTGGGAGGGGTCAACGGCGTTTAGGTGTCAGGTGCTGGTTGTAGCGGCACTGAGGCACACAGGAAATGGGAGTGGTGGGTTAAGGGGCGTACTAGCCTTACCTGGCGCGGTCACCGCTAGTGGGAGGAGGGGTGGGAGAGGGGGATGTAGAAAAGTCCCCTTGCTGCTCGGGGAGGAGCACGTCTGAGGGCAGGCCGGGGGGCAGCATGCCCGGTGGCGTGGAGGAGGTTTTACGGGCCGAAGATGACCCTCGGCGGGACACCCAAGAGGTGTCCATCACCCTGACACCCATGCTGCAGCGGGATAGAAAGGCACAGCCAATCAAATAGAGGGATATGGGGGTGAGGGGTCAGCTTAGCCGACATGGTTGCAGGAACACATCGTACTACTGCTACGGTTCAGATTTTCAGTTGAGACCTCTTACTGTGAGTTTGTAATATCGTTAACTGAATGACAAAACAGTTGAGAGCTTTTGTGTGTTGGATTCTCGTTATTGGAGCTATTGTAAGAGGTCCGTCCAGTGCCATGCGACGCAAAGGTGCGTTTAAGGAAACAATTCACGGACAATCTTTGTTCACACAGGAACTTGACAGCAGCTATTTGCCACCACTTTGTCAGCACACTGTGTGAAACATTGAACTATAGGAATCCAAGTGTCACTTAAGTGCACAATCCTGAAAGGAATACGAACAGACAAATGTCAGGGAGAGCATTTCTCCCTTCACGCTTTTAATGTTATTGAAAGACGCCTAACGACAGATCAGAAAAGGACATGAAAAGAGCGGTACAGTACCTTTGGATTTTCCTAATGCTGCTTTGGAAGAGGAAAAATGTAAATATGAGGGGTAAAGATCATGAGAAACTCCCTGGGCTTCATGACAGCATCACTATCAAAGCATCACTGTGAGAGTGTCTGGGGCTCTGTGGAGAACCAAGATGGCGGCGTGACAGGGTGGGGCTTGGTTTAGAGGGGGTTGTGATTACAGTCATGCTGAGAGTAATGAGGAGAGGGATTCAAGGGGTGAAGAGGTACCATCCCTACAGATATCCGAGTAAGTCCTACCGGGTAATCCAATTATCGCTTCATTTAGTACTAATTAGGACACAGTTTCCCAATGGGTACGAAAATACCACAAAATACCACAAAATTAAACAAGTTAAATGGATCATCCGACGTTTTACTACAGGGTGAAGAAATGACCATGCAATCTAGGGTGTGTTGAGAAACACTTCACTCAATAGCAATATAGCGTTACAAGACACACTGAATCCCACGTAAAAAGAAAACAAGCCTAAAAGAGATGTTAAAGGAGAAAACTAGGAGTTGCTAGACTGAGATAGATGTCTCCTGACATTTTATCGGGCCGTCCGAAGCGACAGAACGCTCCCTAACCTGAGCTGCTGGCTCTGAAAGGGTGTCTGTTTCCAATGAAAGCCGAGCCCTATTGATTGGTCCCAGCCTGGGCCTGGCCAGGTTTAATTAGCTGAGCTTATGTGGTCCCTGGGCTGGGGGGCTCAGACAGGCTGCTCTGCTGGGCAGGAGCCGATAAGACGGAGGTCGTTTTAAAAGAGAGAGCGAGAACATGATTGACTTGAAACTAATCCTCCTCACTTCACTCCAACGGCTACCTTCCTAACGTCACAGACCAAACTCTTTATTTTACCTCCTTTCTTTTTCTCTCTTTTTTTCTCTCTTTCCTTTAGTCTTTTCTGTTTCTCTTTTTCTCTCACGCATTCTCTGTTGCCCTTCAAATAGCTTCGGGGAGGAGACATCAAGAGTGAAGAGAACTGAAAGCCTTCACTGAGTGAGAGAGAAAACCCAAGACTGAACTCTTCACCGAGTTCAACATTGTAGCCGAGGAGTTTTGATCAAAAGAAACATTCATAACCGCAATCTTCACACACATTTTTTTTCCTGTCTACCAAAAAAGCTTGCGTGCCACAAAATCCTTCTATCCTCGAGTCTGCCCAACTTACTTTACAAACCTGAAACATTCACATTACCATACCTAACGCACAGTCTGGCTAATGGTTCAGGTTCCAGGTGTGAGTGATGGAGGAACAACAGGAAGGAAAGCCAGTGGGCAGAGAGTAATGGAAGGTTTCAGAGTAATGAGTGAAAGAGAGGGTTGGAGAGGAAATGGAGAGGGTGAAAGAGAGGGATTGGAGAGGAAATGGAGAGGGTGAAACAGAGGGTTGGACAGGAAATGGAGAGGGTGAAAGAGAGGGTTGGACAGGAAATGGAGAGGGTGAAAGAGAGGGTTGGACAGGAAATGGAGAGGGTGAAAGAGAGGGTTGGAGAGGAAATGGAGAGGGTGAAAGAGAGGGTTGGACAGGAAATGGAGAGGGTGAAAGAGAGGGTAGGACAGGAAATGGAGAGGGTGAAACAGGGAGCTGTGTCGTACCCGTCCTTCTTATAGAACTCCAGCATCATGTTGTCGGTGGCAACACTGAGGGGGCGTCGGCTCTGGTCGTTATGCTTGCGGTCGGTGTGGTCCATATCCGGGGAGGGCATGGAGCTGAAGTTGGCGTTGTGGTTGGTGTGAACGGGACTGCCGTAGTTTCCTGTCACGTTAAACTCAATCTCTGAAAGTTGGAGAGAGAGAGAGACAGATATCGTCTACGTCATCAGAATGAACTTAATTTAGTCTTCAAAGTTTGTTTATGTCTCTTTCTTGCTCATATCTAATTTATTTTGACAAAGTCTGTCCCGGTCCTTTAAGATGTATGTCACTCTAATATGCTCTGTCTGCACTTGGGAGCGCAGGGTGGCTCACTGGTTAAGAGCGTGTACCATGTAGGCTGAGGCCTAACCACAGGAGCCCAGGTTCCATTACAGCTCAGGCTGAATGTCCTCCCCCCTCTCCCTCTCCCTCTCCCTCTCCCTCTCCCTCTCCCTCTCCCTCTCCCTCTCCCTCTCCCTCTCCCTCCCTCTCCCTCTCCCTCTCCCTCTCCCTCTCCCTCTCCCTCTCCCTCTCCCTCTCCCTCTCCCTCTCCCTCTCCCTCTCCCTCTCCCTCTCCCTCTCCCTCTCCCTCTCCCTCTCCCTCGCTTTGTCTCTGTCTCTTGCTCTCTCTCTCTCTCTCTCCTTCATTCCCAGTCCCTCTACACTGTCTCTATAGTCTATTTTCCCATGTGTCCAAACTTTTGACTGGTACTGTACATGTCTAAAGATGTGTCTGTACTTGCAGTGGGATGGAACAAGCACAATAGCGCTGTAATATGAAATCCTAATGGATGAGTGGCAGGTCTTCCTGTCTAATGGAGAGATCTCGTACTCACCTCCAGGGAAGAACCAGTCTGCATGCTGTATGATTGGCTCAATGATGCCTACGATCTGCAAGGACACAGTTGTCATCATCTCAGTGATGTTCCTGCAGAGAAAGGAGAGGGAAGAGACAGTGGAATGATTCTACTCTGACGCAAGAGTGAAGTCAAGGCTAGACATAAGTACCAAGGCAGAGACAGTTTAATGTCAGTTATTTTAGAGAATTTTCCATAAAATTCAACTTTAGAGTTTCCAAGCGATATCAAGTAAATGTATTTATTGTTGAAGAGCTTGCTTCACCTTTCTGAATAGGTTTGAACATTGATATATCTTTGTTAAATATCTATAAGCATTCTTCATCTTTAAATGGTTCTGTCTGGGTGTTACTGAGCTGTCTGTGAACGTCAGAACAGAGATCCATATCCTACCCTTCATCGTGAGTCCACAGGAGGTTTGGGGCCCAGGACGATCGCAATATTTCCAGGGGTCATCTTATTTGCATCCTGGTACTCGTTCAACTTGGCAAGGAATTTGATTACGTACCTGTGAAAACATTGACACAAACATCAAACAATAATAAACTGTTGACCACATTATTCATTCATTATTAATGTATTCATTAATGTAGGATATTAATAATGTCACTGGTAAGGACAGAGCCCTGTTGACAGTGGTTTTATGGATCATTCTCAAATGACTCATAGCTTTAGGGAGCATCAAACAAATCATTCCAGTGAACCTACATTAGATCCCCCCCCCAAAAAAAAAGAAACCACAAAAAATAAGCCTCTTTGTGCGGTTGTATCATGGTATTGTCATGTGCTGTGGTTTCTCATTGCTCTCATCCTCTCACCAATTTGACTTTTGATCATGTGACAAAAAACCCTCAAGATTCTATAAAGTCGGCGTTGTAAAAAGAGGAGAAAAATGTGGGGCATCGTGATGCGATAAGATGACTCACTTGAAGTTGTTGCTGTTGGCCGTGGGCAGCTGCTCGCAGGCTGTGAGGAGAGCCTGAAGTCTCTTGTCCTGGTCTGGAATACTGGGAGGACAAACGAAAAAGCAAAACCGTGTACAAGAGAAATGATCTTGTCTAAGGACCAGTGAGCTCATCCTTTTAGGAAAGGGATGTTTACTGAGAGGACATGTTTTCATCTGAAACAGGGTAAATAAGTGTGAATAGAGGCTTACTTTGAAGCTTGGATCCACTCTTCGTAGAGTTCAAAGGTCATCAGTGGCTCTGGGAGTTCACGTAGGTATGACTTCAAAGCACCTGAGACACAGAGGATGAATATCAACTTAAACAATAGACTGGAGGTTTCGAGTACAATATGTGCAACAGCAACAAACGATGTCCAGAAGAGAATCTCATCCTGTTGTATATTTCCAAAACACGTGCTTGATAGAGGGATTAGTACTTGGCCAGGAAAGAGGTCAAGTCAACAGACAAACACAAGAGTAACCAGCTCTGTCCTTTCTGGAAGCATGTGGGTATAATACTGGCTATTCAATAAAACACAGTGCATAATGTCACGAGAAAGATTTGGCTTTTTATGTAATTTCGTATCGTAGATGTATGGAATCATACGAGCCATGCTTATTGGACTGGCACTGACCAGAGATCATCATGAGCTAGGAGTGACAAAGTCATTTCCTTTTCCATCAGCACTGATAAGGCCAGAGGGCTGTAATCAGCTACGCATATTATTGTATCTGCCCTCCTCTATGTAGACCCCTCTGTCTGCTTCCCCTAGGGATGCTGGGATGGGGGACTAATCAAGCCAATAGGATCCCTCACACAATGTGGCAGTACTGATCACAAGGCAGTGGATGTGTTATTATATTTGTGTACTTATATATAATATGTCTATAATATGTGTATTGTACTTTACGGTGTGTGTGTGTGTGTGTGATTGTGTGTGTTGTGTGTGTGTGTGTGTGTGTGTGTGTGTGTGTGTGATTGTGTGTGTGTGTGTGTGTTGTGTGTGTGTGTGATTGTGTGTGTGGAGGGGGAGCACAAACTAAACACATTAAATGCCTGCACCTCCAGGGAGGGTGTCTGACTGCTGTCAGCGAAGACTCTGCTGCGGGTTGCTAGCTTGGTGTCTCTGGATCGTGTGCGATGCAGAACACAAAGCTGGGTCGACACTCTACTCCACCCTCAGGAGAGGAGGTCATTAATGAGCTGTACGGCTGGCCTGGATCTGTGAGCAGCGTCTTGTTAAACACGGCTCCATCAGAGAGCATCAGGAAGCCCCCTTCTCCAGGCTCACACAGGGTCTCAGTGTGGTGCAGAACAATTAGAGCGAATCCAGGTTGCAATGGATCCAAGTAGCATACTGCCTTAGCTCGATGAGATAGTAGAATGGAGGGTAACTAGGAGCTACAGACCTGCTCTGTGAGCGAAACAGATAAGGAAGATTCTAGCTTCGACTGTTGCAAATATGTCTCTCTTATGATATGTACCACCGCCGCAGAAAGCAAATCACTAAAACATAATCTTATCTGCAAAATCTAATTTACGGAGCCCGCCTGCATCGACATGTCAAATTAACCTTTAGTGGAGACTTCCGCTGCAAGGTTGGCAGAAGTGTTTGGTATTCTAGACAGAAATGTAACCCAGCGGACGAGTTTTAAGCTAAACGGCGGGGGTTGGGGGGTCAGTTGGCATGGTAACAAGCCCATAGTGGTAGGCTCCTGGTAGGCATGGTGGGGTTGGTTGGTAGGCTGGTGACTCACCTGCGATAGCGTGCGGATCTGCGGAGTACTCCTGAACATCCATCACCCCACAGTCTAGAGAGGCTTTCAGCTTCTTCAGTTTGGAGGCAGAGGGAGCGACTCTGAACAAGCCCTGAGAGAAACACAGACAGAACGACAAGCAGCTGTGAAACCTATTCCCTCTCCGTGGCATTACACCGTCTGAAATATACCACGCCGTAACCTTACAGTGAACTATGTATTAAACGGTTTAGTTTTGGAAGAGATGTTAGAAAAGATAGTGATTGGAAGCAGAGTGCACACTGACCTCTTCCTGCATGCCACACTCCAGGAGCATGGTGACGCAGGCTTCGATGGGGAAGGCAATATCCCTCCCGCTGAGGGCCAAGTGCTCCTCTAGAGGCTTCCCGTAGCACGGCTTCTCTACCCACATCTCTGTAGACACACACACACACACAGACACACATACACAGACACACACACACACACACAGACACACACACATAAGCACACACACACACACACACACACACACAGACACAGACACACACAGACACAGACACACACAAGCACACACACACTCGGGGTTTACACAGCAGGCAGAGGCATGTCGTTATCTAGTGATGTGCCAGGCGTTAATAGACTTTTAACAGAATTATCATAAGAGGACGCTTATTGATCTAATGGAAACGATCTCATGTGGCCAGAGATGGGCTGGGATTGTGGACATCCACACCAGTGGCCTGTCTGCAGGGCCAGATGAAGAGAGGGTGTCAGGGAGGGTGGTTCAGGAAGGGTGTGTTTAGGAGAAAGTGTCAGGGAGCGTGTGTTAAGGAGGGTGTGTTAAGGACAAAGTGTCAGGGAGCGTGTGTTAAGGAGGGTGTGTTAAGGAGAAAGTGTCAGGGAGTGTGTGTTAAGGAGGGTGTGTTAAGGAGAAAGTGTCAGGGAGCGTGTGTTAAGGAGGGTGTGTTAAGGAGAAAGTGTCAGGGAGCGTGTGTTAAGGAGGGTGTGTTAAGGAGAAAGTGTCAGGGAGTGTGTGTTAAGGAGAGTGTGTTAAGGAGAAAGTGTCAGGGAGCGTGTGTTAAGGAGGGTGTGTTAAGGAGGGTGTGTTAAGGAGAAAGTGTCAGGGAGGGTGTGTTAAGGAGGGTGTGTTAAGGAGGGTGTGTTAAGGAGAAAGTGTCTGGGAGGGTGTGTCAGGGAGGGTGTGTTAAGGAGGGTGTGTTAAGGAGAAAGTGTCTGGGAGGGTGTGTCAGGGAGGGTGTGTTAAGGAGGGTGTGTTAAGGAGAAAGTGTCAGGGAGGGTGTGTTAAGGAGGGTGTGTTAAGGAGAAAGTGTCTGGGAGTGTGTGTTAAGGAGGGTGTGTTAAGGAGAAAGTGTCTGGGAGGGTGTGTCAGGGAGGGTGTGTTAAGGAGAAAGTGTCTGGGAGGGTGTGTTAGGGAGGGTGTGTTAAGGAGGGTGTGTTAAGGAGAAAGTGTCTGGGAGGGTGTGTCAGGGAGGGTGTGTTAAGGAGGGTGTGTTTAAGGAGAAAGTGTCTGGGAGTGTGTGTTAAGGAGGGTGTGTTAAGGAGAAAGTGTCTGGGAGGAAGTGTCAGGGAGGGTGTGTTAAGGAGGGTGTGTTAAGGAGAAAGTGTCAGGGAGGGTGTGTTAAGGAGGGTGTGTTAAGGAGAAAGTGTCTGGGAGTGTGTGTTAAGGAGGGTGTGTTAAGGAGAAAGTGTCTGGGAGGGTGTGTCAGGGAGGGTGTGTTAAGGAGAAAGTGTCTGGGAGGGTGTGTTAGGGAGGGTGTGTTAAGGAGGGTGTGTTAAGGAGAAAGTGTCTGGGAGGGTGTGTCAGGGAGGGTGTGTTAAGGAGGGTGTGTTAAGGAGAAAGTGTCTGGGAGTGTGTGTTAAGGAGGGTGTGTTAAGGAGAAAGTGTCTGGGAGGGTGTGTCAGGGAGGGTGTGTTAAGGAGGGTGTGTCAGGGAGGGTGTGTTAAGGAGGGTGTGTCAGGGAGGGTGTGTTAAGGAGGGTGTGTCAGGGAGGGTGTGTCAGGAGGGTGTGTCAGGGAGGGTGTGTTAAGGAGGGTGTGTTAAGGAGGGTGTGTTAAGGAGGAGAGAAGCTGGGCAGGCTCACCCTGCTGGGCTTTGATCTGGGGCAGAACACTCTGGAGCAGCTCCAACGACTTCCTGTGGTACTCTGCCTGGACCTCTATCAACTGGAGACGAGAGGAGAGAAGGAGGTGGACAGGAAGACAGGAAGACAGGAAGACACAAACAGCGGTCAGGAGAAGCCGAGAGGGCAGAGAGCCGTCCAGGGTGTGTGGGACGCTCTACTCACTGTCTGAAAGTAGCTTGCATAGTCGATTTCTTTGGCCACAAAACTGTACATGTCCGCTGATAACTGATCCTAGGGAAACACCAAAACAGAACCTTGACATTTGAAAAAGCTGACAGCTTTATAAGTGTGGTAAAAATCAGGAAGAGCTGAAGGGAATGTGAGGAAAGGAGGTGGGGGGTTATAAGGAGGGGACTGACTCGACAAATTTCCATCCGATTGGCCGCCTCCTCCATCTCTTCCCTGTGGTGGTCGGACTTGGCCCCTGTCGCCTGCAGGTTACTGGAGAGACCTGAAGATTTGGATGACTGATGAAACCTGGGGGTTGGAGAGCAGGAGGGGGAAAGGGGTGTTGGAAACGGGGGGGAATAATAAGGTTAAGTCCCAATTTTCATTCATGCCATTCATTCAGTCATTTATTTATTCGCTCGCTCGCTCGCTGACTCATTCATTCAGCTCATTCCTTTTTCTCCTTCACTTCTACTTCTCCCTAGCCTCACTCTCTCTCTCTTTCTCCTACTTTGGTCGAGGAGTGTGTGTGTGTGTCTGATGGGGCAGAGTCATCGAGCAGAGATAATGTTTATCGCTGCCAGGGGAACTCAGCACACACAGTGGGGCGCTGGGAAAAATTGGCTGAGATTTGGGTCAGCACTGGACCTTGGAGGAGGAAAAATCAGTCGAAGCACATTTTCCCAGCGTCACAGCCCATAATATGTGTGTAATGACAGTGAGTCAGCAGAGAGAGGCTATTTTCCTGACCATTCCTCAGATACAGACAGAGCACCTAGGTACAGTGGCCCTGTTCTTCACAGGACTGTAAAAGCGAAGGAAAACCTGGTCAGCAGAAGACACACAATAGGCGGTGGAGACGAAAGGCCAGCCGTGGTCAGGAAGTAATGTTAAGCTTTCGTTCATTTTTATGGACACTGAATGGACACTGGTCGTAATTTCTAAAATACTGACACTCAATAAGCACTGTTGACATAGGACTAAGACAAAGGAAAACACTCAAATTTAACATGGAGAGTTTTGGTCCAGCCTATTTCCGGCCCGGCAAAAGCTTCAGCTGTATATGCAACCATATCCCAGTGACATTCACCTGGAACCTTCCTTCCAGCTATTCACAGAGGATGGAGTTTCCCCCAGACAGGACAGTCTCCAAGTCACACACTGCTTCACACACACACACTGCTTCACACACACACACACACACACACACACACACACACACACACCACACACACACACACCCCCCCACACACACACACACACACACACACACAGTAATGAACACACTCCTTCACACAGACACTTTGATAAACATACAGTTGAGTGAGCTCTCCCTCTCAGCAGCCAGCTCTCACCGTGTGCGTGCAGAGTCCATGTCCAGCACCAGTTTAGCTAAATGTTTCCTTTGTTTCTGGATGTTGGGGATTTCCACCTGAGAGAAGACAAGAGGAATACTGAAACAAAGAGCTCTATTTATCCATGTAATCTCTGTCTTGTGGTGTGGGAGATGTGACAGAAACAGACACTGTATTGTTATCAGAGGTTTGTCACCTGCCTTCACTTATCTGTAATTTAATGACTCATTTCTGTAAGTATAGAATGTCTTGAGAAATGTGTTTGCAGATGGCTTCGAATGGCTGTGATATTCAAGTCTTAATGGCAGTGGGACAGATGGTTGGTACCTCTGCCAGGTCATACAGGGGCTCCACCACGTCTCTCTCGATGGTGAGCTCAAACAGAATGAGCTCCTGGGCAAGTTTGTCCTGTGTCTCGCCACACAGCTTCAGCATTTTCCTGAGGTAGCCAATGAGAGGGCAGAGAGATGACACGCCCATGACCAATCAGAACACTTAAATGTATTCAGGAAGTTATACAAACTAGGACAATAATTAATTTCCCACATATGAAAAAGTCAGTCAATGAAAATGAGCTACACATTAGTGGTGTACAGTCACCTGATGCAAAACATGATGTAAAACTCATTAGCTTTACAGGAACGCATTATTTATTTAGTGACCCTGACACATACTAGGCAAATCATGGATCATGAATCATATCTGGTTCACTGGGTGACACCGCAAGCCTTTCCATGTCATCGCTCTCCGGAAACACACTGTGATGGATGTGTCACACAATCAATCTGTAATTTAAATAATTACTCGAGTGTTGTTGAGTGTGTATGTCTGTTTGTGTGTCTGTTTGTGTGTGTGTGTGATTGTGTACTCACCCCAGAAGACAGTCGTCCCCCAGCACAGCAGCCCCCTCCACCATACATTGTGCGAGTGTCGTGAGAGGGAGTTTCTTCTACACACAAAAAAAGAACATGAGGAAAAGGTCCAGCGCTCTCGACTGGGAGCAGAGATATCCATGCTGTGTTTCCCCTCTGGACGCTCCCTGTCTGGCTAAACCGCCCGGCAACGGGCTCAAGCTCAGTGTAGCCGAGCCAGACAGACAGAAGGACAGAGGCGGGAAAACAGCCGGTCACAGACGGCAGACGTAGGTACTCACCGAGGGCGATCTGACAGACTTCTTCTCCACATCCACGCCCTGCTGGCCCTGCAGACAGGCAGTCAGCTTCTTGTGGGTGCTGTGGGACACCTGTTTGACGAGCTCCAGTCGCTTCTCCACCTGCCAGGGAGGACACGGCTCACTGAGCTGGGAGCCACACACACGTCCACGTGGATACACACTCAGACACTCACACACACATACACACTCGGTCACTCAATCACTCACTCACTCACTCAAACACATATACATACACTCAGTCAGTCACTTACACACACACACACACACACACACACACATCTTCATATATTCCCACACTCACTCACTCTCACACACACACATCCACTTGCAAACACACACTGAGGCACACCCCTCCGCATTCACACACATTTAACTCCATCGAACTCCCTCAATCACACACACATTCCTGTAAAGGATCATGTCAAGCCTCCCCATGTGTCATCCCAAGCACATACAAGCACAGAAGCATGTGTGCATGCGGTACAAAGGTAAGAGCTGGTCATGTGAGGACAGCACTAAGTGGTGCCCAGGAAGGGTTCTCCACTGTTTCTAACAGCCATCGAAAACCAATCTGGTGGACCTGATGTCACCGCCATTTCACGAGTCCATTAATCTGATCAATCGCAGCTCGACGGTCTCAGCCAACCTGAGGGTGTGCTCTCGATGTGTCTCGTGCTTGGAGGGGCCGTTTTGGAACTGATTAACTTGGGGGGTCATTCAGAAAAGCAATTTCACACACAATAGATGTGTGGAGATACTGCAGGATGCTCGTCCTCTGAACAGGTCCTACACACACACACACACACACACACTACACACACACACACACTACACACACACACTACACACACTACACACACACACACACACACACACTACACGCACACCCACGCACACACACACACACTCACACACTCACACACTCACACACTACACGCACACACACACACACACCCACACACGCACACTACAGACACTACACACACTACACACACTCACACAAAGCCTCATTGTGCATCTTACCAGGAGGAGGTCCTCACTTAACACTTCAGTTTTCTCAGCCCTGTAATGAAGAAAGAGGCCGTGAGGGTGGAGTGAGGCTACATTATGTAACAAGTTATCAGGGGAAAACATATACTGCTGAATCAACATCATTACATCATCGAGTGCAATTTTATGTGCATGATTAATTTCCCCTTCGATGCCTTGAGCTTAATCATATGACAGGAATGTTTATATTGAGTCCTTGCAGCGCTGAGTGGGGAAGAATCATAACTAGGCTACATAACTATCACTTGGCTGACAAGATCAAATTCGGTATCTTTCTGACACATTTAGCTGAGTGGTAATCTGGCAGTCTCCAGCCTGATCCCTATCACTGTCTCTCTTCTAGCGTTCACTTCAATCTCTGCGCAAGGTTTGGTACTTTCTGTCCCACAGTCACTTTGTACAGCTCAAGCAGACGGTAACGCCAAAGATCTCAATCTTGAGAATGATATGTTCTGTTAGGGAGGACATGGGGGATGCAAAGTCACGTCCCTCGGTCGGCCAAAGCATGCTTCTCATCCCCTCTCTCTTTTACACATTCCATGTCCATTCAGTCATCAACACCCATCTGAATGTGTTTAACACAGACGAGTCACATGTCACGTCAAGTCAAACGGAAAATCGTGTAGAATCCATCCATGATTCGAAAGCGTGTTGATACAGTCTAAATCAGTGCTACGCTTTCTCTCTCCCTCTGCCGAGCACATGCTGGAGAATTGCACAGTCACTGCACCGCTGTTCGGCTTCTCTCTGGTCACTGTTGCATGAATGGCAGACAATCCCGTCTCCAGCTACCGTCTCCAGTGACCCAGACACCACAGGGCATACAGCGCTAGCACAACTCATGTGTTTCTCACACGGTCACCTCACACAGGGAACACACAGGCACGGTGCAGTCACCTCACACAGGGAACACACAGACAGAGGTGCCACACGCACAGGTGGACGGGCAGACAGACCCTGGTGCTCCTGGGTCCTCAGGTGGCCCCTTGCTGGTCCTGGAGGTGTATACCTGCATTCGATTCTACACAGCATCCTCCAGATGGTCTGTTTGCTAGCACAATCCATTCAAACATATAATATCCAGCTGTCCTGTCACTAGTGACCCATATGTTATCTGTGACAGTTCCCTTCCCCCCCTTCACATACAAACATACACCTCCCCCCCAACACACACACAAACACACTATAACCGAGACCTAAAGTAGACCTGGTTGGAATGGAGAGACTTACAGTGCATTGCTGTTCCGTCGTGAGCTTCTATTCCTGGAAAAACTGCCTAGTTTTTGCTTCCACCTCCCCATAGCATGTGGGAGGAAGTATAGTGCAGACTGACTGGTTTTTAGAAAATGGCAGAGCCAACAAGAGAGAGATGGAGAAATAAGGAGAAAGGTAAGGAGGGTGTGCCAGAGAGGTGGTCACCTTAAGAATGAAACCTGTCTGGTCCTTTCCCTCTCTCATCAACCACCCCTACTCCACTCCACCCTCCTGTCACTTAGACACACTCCCCCTCTAAGAGCAGGTAAAGGTGTTGGGAGTTCTACAGAGGGAGTATTTCGCAGCTCAAAATGGTAAGGCTGAGAGGGGGCGACGGCCAAGAGGCAGAAGTGCCGGGCTCTTTAAGGCAGAGCCTCGATAACTCAAGCTGTTTCTATTCTCAGCCAACCAGCCCAGTTTATTGATCTGGGTGATGAAGAACAGTGGGGAAGCTGGAGCAGAGGCTTTCTCTCTGGTTCCATCTCCAGCCAGGCGGAGCAGGAGCCTAAGCCACAGCAGCACCCTGCCTGTGTGTGGGGGGGGCGTCAGGCTCTGCTCTGCACTTAGCTAATGAAGGTAGGTGTGGCTGTCTAAGAGAGAAAGAGAGAGAGAGAGAGAGAGAGAGAGTGGGAGGGAGGGAGGGACAAGAGACATAGAGAGAGAGGGACAGAGAGAGAGAGAGAGAGAGAGGTCCGCATGAATATGCTTGAGGGTTTGTATGACTGCTAGTGTATTTACTTAACCGAATTTATGAAATATCACAGATCAATTCAAGTATGTGAGCTATTTTTTGGAAACAGAAGGGATCTTGCCCGAGACTGTGTACTGTGGCAGGCTCTCTCTCCTGGACGAGACCCCTAAGCTGTAACATTTAGTCATTTTAGCAGACGCTCTTATCCAAAGTGACTTACAGTAAGTACATGGACATTCTCCCTGAGGCAAGTAGGGTGAAGTGCCTTGCCCAAAGCCACAAACAATTGGCACGGCCGGGAATCTAACCAACAACCTTCTTATTAATAGCCCGACTCCCTAACCGCTCAGCCATCTGACCCCCAGCTGTTAGCCGTGGGGAGGCTCATGAAAGAGATTCACACTGCTGCATGAAGTCAGCCATGAGGTAATGACTCTCTTACACAAACATGGGCACGGTCTAATAAGCAGATTAGTAATCAGTTTAACTCGACACACACACACAAACACACACGCACACAATAAGTCTTTCCTCTGAGATATATTCATCCAGCCCAGGTCTGGGGCTGCTCTGTCCGTCTTCCTGGGAGGACTGTTTGATCGATCGCAGCCAAGCTGAGATAACAGCGGCTACATCGCCCTGAGACCAGGCTCAGACACACACACACGCACGCCCAGACCCATCCCTCTGTAGCCCTCTCACTCTGAAGGTGACATGATGAACGAGGGGCTTCAGCAGCGTTACACTACCCTGTCTCCTAGGGAACAAGCAACCACACACACACACCCCAAGTTAAACAGAGAGACAAGACAGGATGACATCATCAGTGCTACCTGAAGCTACCTAACCGGTGGAACTCCTTAGTTCCTTGACAATACAGCACAGTCCAATGAATATCTGATTAAGCTAGTAGGCCTATAGTTCAGCTGCTCCTCGTGTCTGTGTGAAGGTTTGATTGAGTTTGAACTGCTGCGCCCTCAATTACCACCAGGAAACATGTTCCCCTCCTGTCTGCTGTGTGGTGGAGTTCAATGACCTCAACATCCAGTACATTAAACCTCAAGAACAAGATTCAATAGGCTGACTACAACCAGAGAAGCATCATCTCTGTACTATGCTCTCATCCTGTATTCAGACTACAGCATAGTAATATCATTGGAAAATCTTAACATCCTGAAGATAAACACACAACACACACACCACCCACACACACACAGGACACACACAGACACACACACACACACACGCACACACAGGACACAGTCTTTAAGAGAAGCTGAGAAATGTAAGGCTGCCTTCTCCGAGAGGAACATCCCACACATGACAGCTGTTGTGCGATCATCAGAGCTCATATTAGAGATCTCTGCAGACTTGTTTTTTTTATTTCCTGGCCCATATTTAGCCAGGAAACACACACACACACACACACACACACACACACACACTGTAATTTGAAGGGGAACAGAGAGAACAAGTACAAGGGAAGAAAAAGAGGGCAGTATAGGAAGGAGGTAGGAAATACATGATAAGCTGTTAAGGGAAAAAAGAGAGAATACTGAAATGCGCTGGAGATGAAACACGAGGAGCAGAGAGACGGGCGAGGCAGAGATGAGGCAGCCCGAACACGAGGAGCAGAGAGATGGGCGAGGCAGAGATAGAGAGATGAGGCAGCCCGAAGGAGGCAGAGTGTCAGCTGTATGTGTTCTGCTGACGTGTGACGTGGGGATTGGGCCCTTATGGATGGTGTAGGGACCACAGCTGAGGAGGGGGAGGCCGTCCAGCATGGCAAAAACGCTCAACATACCGGACATACTGTCCACGGCCGTCAGAGGCAATAGAACAGTGTATAATACTACTCACAACTAAAACTAGAATGTCACGGAAGGCAAGTGCAGTGTGTCCAGTAGGGTAGGTCCAGAGATAGGGTTCAGTTCAGACTGCAGCTCCTTATGCAATGGCCTCGTCTCTTCATGCAGCATGTCAGTATAAGTAGTTGGATTCTGTACAGTGTGACTGTAAAGATTAAGGTAGAGCAGAGAAGGGAATGGGCTGTGCAGCAGTTACAGCAGTCCAGGACAGAGGAACACTGCTGCACATTCTGATGTCATACAGGGAGTTCCCAATGGAAGAGAGAGAGAGAAGGAACACTGACAAAGAGAGAAAGAGAGAGAGAGAGAGAGAGAGAGAGAGAGAGAGAGAGAAGGAACACTGACAAAGAGAGAGAGAGAGATAGAGAGAGATAGAGATGAGAGAGAGCATGAGAGAGATAGATCATGAGAGACAGAATAGAGAGAGAGAGATAGAGAAGAGAGAGAGCATAGAGAGCAGTGACTAGAGACGAGAGAGAGATAGAGAGAGAGATGCAGAGATAGAGATAGAGAGAGAGCTAGAGTAGAGAGAGAAATGAGAGAGACACGTTTACCATGACCCTCGTGTCCCACCCTTTAAGAAACCTGGAGAGAGAAGGGAAGAAAAATAGGCGTATAGATGTGCAGATGCTTCTATTTCATAAATGTATCGTGTCTTTTTTCCAATAGTTCCTCCATAAGTGATGAGAGAGAGAGAGAGAGAGAGAGAGAGAGGTGGGGAGAGAATGCTCACTGTTGTCCAACACAATCACACACTTTGATGCACTTCAGTGCAGTTCATTTTCAACCTTTTATACAAAAAATACATAAATAACAAACAAACCCCAAAGTTCAATCGACATCTTGGATGCTAAAAAGTACAGCCTATAAAAATGGCTGAGTCACATGTATGTCGTCGACCCAGAATACAAGGCTACCTACACGCTTGATTGAAGCCTGGCAAACAAATGGCTAACACTCCTGAGTAGATCCTGTAAATACGATAAGCTGTCTGTAACCTGGGGCCGGCAAGACACCTCACCAGTAAACACAATCTGGAGGCTTAGAGCAGGATCATGACAACGACCAGTTTCTCACACAGATGAAGGAAGAGTCGATGCGAAGGAGAAAAGACCGAGGGGAAAGAAAGAACACAGGCTGAAACAGACTTCTCTTAGAACAAACAGACAGACAGACAGACAGACAGACAGACAGACAGACAGACAGACAGACGTAAACACACGTAGGAAGTCTAGTCTTATCAAGGATTAATCAATCCGCCAAGAGCTTCACCTCACTAAGGCCTTCCTGTCTGAGACTGAGAGGAGACCATGGGTCTATTCATCTCGTCTCTCCGCTGTTCGAGCCGTCACAATAAAAGGACGCTAAATGCTAAGCAGCCTTTTAATAAAGTGACTGAAGCTCGTTAGTGTGTTGTCGTTGAGAAGCACTTCCTGTAACTACTGTTAGATGGCCTTTCTCCGCATTAAAGGGAAACCCCCATAGCTATGAACGAGAGTTAAATCCCTTTTAAACTGTGTTAATCAGGGTTAGTGTACAGGAGGATCAGGGCTGATATTCTGTATTGCTATCAACCCTAATCTCTATGGCAGTACTTATTCAGTACTAGCTGGCAAGCGTCGTACCGGTAGAAGAGGGGGGAGGATGTGTGTGTGTGTTGTTGGACACGGTAGGAGCCGGAATCAGGCGCATAGCCCAGCTAACGCCAGCTCACAGCCTGAGATGCCATAATTCCATTTTGTCCCCGTGGTCTGGTGGGCGGAGCCTCGGTCGGGCTGCTTTAATGGACAGAGCAGGTTAATGAGAGTGACAGAGCCTGAGACACTGCTCACTCTGGGTTCTACCCTAAGGAGTCGAGATCGAGAGCGCTAGCTGCGCTAGAGAGACGAGCTAGCGAGAGAGAGTCTCTCGAGAGCGCGAGTCGATCGAGAGAGCGATCGAGCTCTATGATCTCTCTAGCTCTCTCTATCTCTCTCTCTCTCTCTCTCTATCTCTCTCTCTCTCTCCCTCCCTCCCTCTCTCTCTCTCTCTCTCTGTCTCTCGATTGCCCACGCTCACGTCTCTCTCCCCCTTTTACAGACCATTCATTGTTTTTTTTTGTATGTTAATCTTATATACTTATGCAACAATATAGAGAATATAATATATACATGTATACTGTATATTACCAGAGACTCGACACTCCTATGCTGTAGTGGGTTTAGGTTAGTGTGTTGGTGCACTAAAACAGGCCCATTGTTTTGTGGAAGGCTGCCAGGTCATCAACATGGTCTGATTTTCCAGTCTCCACCCTCTCATGACATCTAGGCATGATTATGCCGATGTCGTTCATGTGTGAGCCTCCCAGGGCTAAATTGCTCTTAATCACACCATTCAATTTCACAATCAGCCTCCCAGACACCTGTCTGCCACAGGGCCTCCAATCAATAAAGCTCTAATCATGCTCTGCTCTGCATCGCTCTGACTAGCAGCGGGATATGACAAAGGCACTGCTGCATCTTGAAGGGGCTATTAGTGACGGAAAGGCTTCAATTTGTGTCTGCGCACTGCTTGATATTCTCCTCAGAGACAGAAGCAGGAACATCACTACGCCAGCAGGAAGTAGCGATGGACGTTTCACCCTTCTGCCATGTTGAACTGAAT
The DNA here is from genome assembly GCA_903064625.1 of Mallotus villosus. Lineage (NCBI taxonomy): Eukaryota > Metazoa > Chordata > Actinopteri > Osmeriformes > Salangidae > Mallotus > Mallotus villosus. The sequence continues at coordinate 213,675 of CAEFZP010005710.1, forward strand.
ATCTGCCATTGGATCAAAAGGGATCTCAAAAAGGGTAACTGGTTCAAGGACAAAAGGCAACCTCCCCCCCGCCCACTTTCTTCCAGGTGAGGTTAGATTTACCCAGCATGCTTTAGCTCTCACTGCTAACTGGGAGAGTGGGGGGTGGTGGTTGCCATGGTGACAGGCGCACCACTCAGAGATGGATATGGCTCTGGAGTGGAGGTGTCGTCTGAAGATGAATGCAGCGTTGAAGTCAACTGGAGTATTTTTCTTTAATGAGAAAAAACATTGGGGTCCTAAGTGAGAGTGCCAGATAGAGGCCAAGCATTCATTTGTCCTCGCCACCCAAGTTAAGATCTGTATCTCTTTTTCTCAATCACACACATATCCTCCTCATGCACAAACACACACACACACCTCTTCAAGGTCATATGCTCTGCTGTAATGTGTGTAGGAGGAGAGGAGGTGGAATATAAAACTACACCATGGAATCTTCAAACAGCTACTGGGTGTCGCTGTCAGTTGAATAATCAGAGAAAATGTAAATCTATTAGCATGAGCATACATGTTCAGTAGTGTGTGTGTGTGTGTGTGTGTGTGTGTGTGTGTGTGTGTGTACTTCACAAATCCCTACATGGCCTTAGTTGCTCTTTATATGTAAATCAACACATGACTGGATAAAAAAACTCGGCCTGAAAAAATCCACTGATCCTAAAATGTTCTTGATGAGCTTTGTGAACAACCCCTCCCCCCCATTGTTCAGTGGATCCTTCCAACAGTTATATCACCCTGAAATCTCCCCCCTTGCAGCACGGAACATGGTTCAGTCTGGATATGACCTCACAGCCCAGAGCACACACTGCATAGTAAACAGTGACTACGTCTTAAGGGCTCAGCCCGCTGGTCTAGTTAGTTCAGAAACACAACAAATTGAAGTCTTAACTTCCCATCCAGGGACTTGCTGATCCAAACAGCCTTATCTTTCATTCGGTAAAAAGCACAAAAAAAGGTCTGGCCATTCACATTGAGCGGCCTCTGACCCCACTACCACAGTCAGGTGGCTGAGCGGTTAGGGAATCGGGCTATTAATCAGAAGGTTGCCGGTTCGATTCCAGACCGTTACAAATTATGTTGTGTCCTTGGGCAAGGCGCTAAACCCTACTTGCCTCGGGGGAATGTCCCTGTACTTACTGTATAAGTCGCTCTGGATAAGAGCGTCTGCTAAATGACTAAATGTAAATGTTCCCCTGGCCCAGGATGAGGAGGCAGAATGAGCAGCTTGGGAAGCGGAACAGCGACACTGCTCAAGGACCATTTTTGCTGAAACATTCATGTACTGGCTGCATCAATATTTAAGCGCTGCTAAAAATATTGGGCTCCAACATAAATAGAGCAAGACAAGGGTGTGTTTGGTCCTGCGCAGGTCTACCTTTATGAAGGGTATATAGAAAGTGTGTATGTCTGTTTCGTGCGTGCATGTGTAGAAATGTGCGTTTTCCGCATATTGACAAAACAACGCACGTCTGTTAGCCGCGTCCTGCCTCGTCACAACCCCTGTTTCACACGACCCAGCTGACCGGGTCGCTGGCCGTCTCCTCACACTGCACAGCTGACACAGACCCTCCCCAGACGTCTACAGCCTGAGCTTTGGTCTGGAGTCTTTACACAGCTGGCCTGTACAGGAGGCTTGGTCTGAGGCCGTCACTCCTGACATGAGACCAGCGGATGCCTATAGGCTGAGCTGAAGCCACCTCAGGGCCCAGTGCAACGACGAGTTGGCGCGGCAACGGAAACATATTTCAGGTTTTTAAAGAAGTTATCGCTGAATAATTCAACTGAATTCAGGGCTCATGCAAATAGCATAACTGACTCCAGCACCAGGTTAAGCCCTGGTTCTGCTGATTGCTCCAGTATGTCAACATGTTACAGCGGGCGTGAAAAACAGCCTGTTTTCCCTGTGTGAAGAACATCTGGTAGGAGGACTCAGCCAGCCTGTTGGTCCCTCCACACTGCTAAATCTCTCACTCATGCTAATCATGCCTGAATCACAGCCAGGAGTGGAGTGCTGGGGTTACACATTTTGGCAAATAAAGGCTTGCTACACTTTCTCTCTCTCTTTCTCTCTCTCTCTCTCTTTCTCTTGTTTGTTTCGGTCTCTCTTCCTCTGTAAGTCTCTCTCTTTATCTATATTTATGTCCTTATATCTGAATTTATATTCCTCTTCTTTTTTCCCTCTCTTTCTCTCTTCTCGTTTTCTCTTTTATCGAGCTTCTTTTCAGCTCTCTCCATTCTCTTGCCCTGTAGGGAACAGGGTTGTTCAGCGTTGTGTGGGGAGGACAGAGAGCCCTGGTGCTGGGTGTAGGGACAGTTCTCTGGGCTGCTCACAGTGCGACACGGTGGAGTCCTACTCTCTGCCAAGTTCTCATACTAAACAATTAGAGAGAATGACTAATAGTGGTGTTGGGAGGGAGACAGAGAAAGAGAGGAAATGAACACCCTGAGGAAAAGATGAAAACATCCCAAGTTAGAAAGGTAATTACAGAGAGAATATTAAATACTAAACATCTAACTAAATCTACACTTATATAAAATTGTCCCCAGACTGTAGCAGGTGACAGCTGCAGCCAGACAGCATTCTGAAATTCCCAACGAAAGTGGTCCTCTCGTCTCGAAGGGAGGGTTTGTTTGTTTCTTTTAGAAGGACGAGAGCTCCAGGTTTCTGAAAGGGTGGGACACGAGGGTCATGGTAAACTCTCTCTCTCTCTCTCTCTCTCTCTCTGCTCTCTCTCTCTCACACACTCTGTCTCTCTCTCTCCTTCCTCTCCCTCCCTCCTCTCTCTCTCTTCCTCTCCCTCCTCTCTCTCTCTGCCTCCCTCTCTCTCTTCCTCCTCTCTCTCTCTCTCTCTCTCCCTCCTCTCCCTCTCGCTCTCCCTCTCCCCTGCGTCTGATGATGAAAGCCTGGCGTGCCCTTTTGCAGTACCACAGGGGAGGGAGTGGCTCCCGTCGTCACTGTTGGCTCTCTGTTTGCAGTCACACAGCAGCAGCCTCACCACCACTCACATCACACTCTGCCCATTGTCTCCTCTCTCGAGGTGACATTTACCCTTGGCAATCTTGAACACTTCGTTTGGTATCCACCAAAAAATAAACACACACAAACAATCCCCCCCTATCAGATCAAAACATCCCCATAGACCAAATATAGATAGTGTAAGTATCAGACTGGCAAAATAGATGTTTTCCACCTACAATTGGCAGGTATAATAGTTTATAACAATGGCTTAGCTGGTTACTGTATTGTGCCAGGCTGCAATTATCTACAGGTCAGACAGGTTGAAGGTGCAGCTGCAAAGGTAGTTCCCATCATGCTCCACTCCCCGAACACCAGTGCTTTCCCAGGGAGGAGGAGCCAAAGGGACATGATCGATTAGCGAGGCAACAACAACTGAGCTAATGTCTTAAATTAGCGTTAGCACACAGAATCTTACAGATACTAGTTGTAGTCTTGTAAGTGTTTAACAAAGCAGTTCCCTACAAATACCTTCTCCCTCCACTTCTCAAAACAAGAACACTCCAGTTTGAGAACATGGCAAGTTTCTTTTCTACTCCAGTGGCCAATAAATCTGATTTACCATCAAGCCACAGGAAGACCGAGACAGGAATTTAGTTTCCCAGGATGATACTCCTTGAAAACAGTGTTCAGCGTTAAACTCCCTAGATAAATGCTCTTCCTGCCAGTGAATGACAATCTGGTATTTGAACATATGCTAGTGCTTGGAGTAAATGGGTTGAACGGACTTGTTTGAAAAGCCTGTTGAGAAGTAGTTGTGTATGGGAAGATACAGCAATTCTCCATAACAGAACAACACAAATAAGATTATTGCAGGCTGGATAAGGGGATTATATCAGGGCTCCTAACTTTTTTCCTCACTGTCCCAGTACCATGCCGAAGTGCAAAATGATTAGTCCCAAACTGAACTTGACCTTTTCCAAAATGAAAATTCCTGTGTTTTCGCATTTTCAGGTATTTTCAACATATCCAGACATCCCACCTGCAGAGACTCAAATCCGGGAGGTGGTTCCTTCCCGGACCTTCCGGGAGACTGGGATTACTGCACTATCTAAGTAATGTAAATGTTCTTGCTTGTTTCATGATGGGGCTTACACAATTCTCAGTGTGGCTGTAGTAAAACACTACGTTTCTAAAGGTTTAAAAAAGGTTTGGGAAAAAGTTTTGAAGGTTTTCGAAAAAAGTTTTTGAATAGCCAAAAATGAAAATATTTTTAAAAAGTTACATTTTTTGGGTTTCTTCTAAAAAAACGTTTATATGTTAATATGTTTCACCCGCCTTGTGTTTAAAAGTGTTGAACCACTATGTATGAATTTTATATTGTTATGGTCTATCGTCCCAAAGTCTGTGTCGTCCAAGACATATTTTTCATCCCCGAGACGACCCCATTCGAGCCCTGGATGACATCGTTATCTGATACTATGATCTCAGAGATAAGGTACGAGGAGAACTGGAAGATGCGATGATTCAGCCAGATCCAATCTCAGCACTACAGAATACTGCTTGTGTAACTGAAGGGAGCTGCATGTGTTCCTCTCAGCGACAGACTGAGGATGACTCCCTCCGTCCTGCATCCCTCCAGGAGGGCTTGGTTTGAGAGATGAAGTGATGCTCTGCAGAAACAGATACATGCCCCTCGCCTCCGCAACACACACACACACTCTGAGCAGAATGGTAGGAGAAGGGGTGAACACACACTCCTCCCACACACCAACACACACACACACACTGTCTGCATGCTTATAGAGGATGTCCGAATGTAGAATGATCTGGTTATTGGTTACTGATGCATGGCTGGCTGTACGGGGAGCTACCCTGCACCCCAGCATGTCTCTGTCTGTGGTCCATGCCTCATCCCGCCCTCCAGGCCTCCCGCGACACCACAACTCTGCTCCTCCTATCAACACACACCCCAGCATGTCTCTGTCTGTGGTCCATGCCTCGTACCGCCCTCCAGGCCTCCCGCAGCACCACAACTCTGCTCCTCCTATCAACACACACCCCCAGCTTGGATCCTCATTTAAAAGTGTTTGACCTGTGCAAGAAAGTCTGATCCTGAACTACAATGGAAGGAAGTGTTGACTGTCAGCTGACTGTCTAGATCTACTTAGGAGTGTGTTTGTCTGTCTGTACAAGGCCAGTACATGCACTTGTTGTAGTGTGAAAAAGTACTTGGTAATGGTAACATAATATATGTTTGAACATGAACATGGACTGTGTACGACATACAGTGGAAACTGTAGACTGAGATTGAGTCTAAAGTCCATCACAGGCTCTCTACGTCACTGGAGAATAAAGTTACAGAAAGCATCAAGTGACACACAGAATCAACAAATATCAGCATGGTCTCCAGAAAGTGGCAGCCAGCGTCTGCCCTGTGTGAGGCTTGAGGTGTGTCTGTTGACCAAGGGCACCTTTAAACCGCATGCATATTAGAAAAGTGACAACGGATAGAAAGGAGCACATGTCAACGCCCCTCGAAGAAACGCCTGTAAAACAGACAGGCAACATTCCTAGACGGGAATGCCGCTCAGCATCCTGCAATAAAGTGGACAGAGATAACAGCTACTGAACTACGTAGCAGACAAGACAATCGACACTAATACAGACAAAACCTGATCTGTGTGTACTATACAGAAAGTGTGTCTTTGTGTGCTTGACAGTATGTGTGTGTGTGTGTGTGTTCTGTGCAGTGTATAGGTGGGGTGTGGAATAGAGGGAAGGAGAGAGAGAAAGAGGGTGAGTAGAAGATAGTGTGGAACAGAGTAGGATCAGTGGAGGCGTGTCCTAACTCTCTCCCCTCACTGCCAGATTAACTCACACACAGAACAGCAGGTGGAATGTTTCTCTCATATCCTCGTCCCCGGGGGACCAGCATCACTGCAGCTCCCCTGACACAGGTGTTAGTGTAACACACCACCCACATTGGCACAGGCACATGCAGGATAAACCCTGACAGATGCCGGCCACATTCCCGAGATAAACCCTGTCGAGTCAAACAAACAAATCTGGTGCCATACACTATGAACCGGTACTATACCGATCCAAAGTAGAACGCGTAATCCTTTATTTAGTCGTAACATCCGCATTGCAAAATCTCATAAATGTCCACGTACGGTTTACCCTTCAATACACGCGCACACACACACCTACACACACTTTCATTACATGTGCAGCCTGACGAAGAGGGCGTCCTGCAGCCACGCACACTGCAGAGGAAGTGAGGTTCCCCCTCGGGCGCGGCCCTCTGGGGTTACGTGTACCCGTTACCATGAGCTTCGCAGACACCGAATTCTAATAAAGCAGAACCATTAAAACCTAGAGATATTTATGGCCCTCAGTCAGCGCTCTCTCTCTGCAAGGCCTCCTCCTCATTCCCCCCGACCCACATTCCATCCTATCGCGCTGAAATATTAATCATATCAACCCCTGATCTCGGATGTATGCCTCAACAGCAGCTTACAGATACAAGGGCGTGCTTGTGCTGCATCTGATCAGATTGTAGACAACAAGTCCAGTGTGTAACTGCATATACGAATGGAAAATAGTTAGGATTTCTCTCATTTGTGACTGAAAACATGGCACGTGGTTCTCTGTCACTGGAACTACCACGCCAATTAGAGTTAGTGTGTGCCATTATAGTGTGCCAATTTCAATCTGGAAAGGTCACACAGCCCGTCTCATCAAAGGAATGACAAAGGCTCCTTGCGTTGACTGGATCCAATTACATCCTGGTGTCACTCATTCGGATCATTTAAATGCACACCGAGGCAGAGGAGGGCGTCGGCTTGGGCAGAGCAGCCCGAGCATCTGTTTCTCGCCTCCACACCGAATCCACCACGAGCGTTTGCAATGCCTCGTCTTCTGGTTCTGGTGCGAGTTTCGTGTTTTTCCAAATGTCAGCTGTGATTTCATCCGCATGCTAAGGCTCTCCGACTGGGCGACAGATGCCTGGGCTGAGAAGCGGCGTTCAGGCCCCCCCGAGCGATGCACAGCATATCCCTACCCTCTCATCTGTCTTCAAACGTGCACTCAGCACCACTGGAATGACATGAGGTGGGACTATGGAAGGCTCTAGAATGCTGCCTGTTTGCAATTCAGCTCAAAAACACAGCTAGCGAGGGAGGGTCCTCTTTAGAGTCCAGAGAGGCACACTTTGAAGTCAAACACGCCATCGTGAGTCTGGTTCACCACATGCATTAGGAAGAGCACCTGCTAGGTGATTATGAAACATACGCTGTCTGATTTCCTGGCTACAGATCATAGAAGCTAGCGAGCTTTGGGGCTAGCATTTATGGAATTATTTAAAAAAACAACTACTGGTTTGGGATGTGGACATGACCATGGGTTCACCCTCCGGGAGTCCGACACAGCCCAGCTGCGGGGCGGACACGTCCTGTCTCATCTGTCTCAGCGTGTGTGAGAGATAAGATATGAGGTCTCCCGTTCAGCACAGAGATTTGCTCTCATGCAGTGTTGCACTGACAGTTTGGGTCTGAGTGGCCACGCGCTCAGTCAACTCTGTCAGCTCTGCATCTCTGAGGCAGGCAGAGAGATCCTCTGAAAGTCCTGACTCCGGGTAAGGAACTCTGAGGGCGATGAGTCATCAACACCACACCCACCCCAGGACTTGCAGTTCCACCCTGACGGAGACACACAGCCTGGGTGTGGTCCGACAGACACATGGACACAGCATGGCCGTTTGATTATCCTGAAATATCATACTTCACATCTGTTCATGGGTCCTGGTTATACTTTGTGGTGTTAGCACTGTATGGATGAAAGAAAAGTTGTTCCTTTTAATCCAGCTGCTGACATGGGTATTGCGGGAGGCCGGATTGAGGAGTATATACGTCAGAGAATCATGTTACCAAAACAGAAAATCCCACTTACGCCCGTTGCCAAAGTAGGTCAAAGTTTTGCTGAGAATGCTGGAATGACTGCAAGTATAGTATCAGACATACAAAAACAGGTATCAAGACCTGAAAATATCTTTACAAAAGATGAAGCAGAGAGGATATCATGAACAAAACAGAGTAGCCTACTCACCAAAGCGAACCAGTTTCTGTTTGATACCGAATAGTTAACATGGCACATACCATATCTGTGGCCACATTGCATCAGAATGGTAAGAGAATGACATGGTCCCATATCTCAGGGAAAAAAACCTTTTGAACATTCATATATTGAATAATAACGGACAGCAATATAGAAGGTGTACAGCGTGCCACCACATAAAGACTGTGATTGTAAAGGATTACAATCACAGATTAGAACAGGAGGGAAACCAGAGGATAAAACCTCTCATACAGCCAGTAACCTTCATGCTGGGTCATGCAGTAACCACGGTGACTGAAGGAGATAGGCTCAGTTTCGGAGCCACGATGTCACAGGAACCACGATTAGCGGGGAGATGACTTGACGTATGGGGACAAAGAAGCCACTAAATCAGTGTAAGTGTCTCTGTCGTGCTCACTGCAGGTAGTCCCAGGGTACTTTGGAGTGACAGAAGGATATTCAGTGTCATAAAAAAAAACTGGAGGGGAAACTTCTTGTATCAATATCCCGCGGATCAATGATCCAGTGATTTATCTGGCAGATACGGGGTAATAACTACTGAGTTATTCAGCCGTCTGGGGACAGTGCTCTGGCAGCGAGCGCTCACACAGCAGGGGGCACGTGGGATTGAGACGCCCACTTCCTGGTGCAAGATATTTGTCATTCCTGTATGACAGGAAGTGGGCGGGTGAAAGAGCTACAGAGTAAAGTGGGTCACTATACAGACCTCATCTGAGTCTTTACAGACACCATAGTGGAGTGGGTCACTATACAGACCTCATATGAGTCTTTACGGACACCAGAGTGGAGTGGGTCACTATGCAGACCTCATCTGAGTCTTTACAGACACCAGGGTGAAGTGGGTCACTATACAGACCTCATCTGAATCTTTACAGACACCAGAGTAAAGTGGGTCACTATACAGACCTCATCTGAATCTTTACAGACACCAGAGTAAAGTGGGTCACTATGCAGACCTCATCTGAATCTTTACAGACACCAGAGTAAAGTGGGTCACTATGCAGACCTCATCTGAGTCTTTACGGACACCAGAGTGGAGTGGGTCAGTATACAGACCTCATCTGAGTCTTTACGGACACCATAGTGGAGTGGGTCACTATACAGACCTCATCTGAGTCTTTACGGACACCATAGTGAAGTGGGTCACTATACAGACCTCATCTGAGTCTTTACGGACACCAGGGTGAAGTGGGTCACTATACAGACCTCATCTGAGTCTTTACGGACACCAGGGTGAAGTGGGTCACTATGCAGACCTCTCTTGAATTATTACGGACACGGCAGGAGACGTTAAACCATCACCAAACCTGATACCTTAGCACTAATAGGCCATAGTTGTGGTGTTTGTTCGAGAATTCTTTTTTATGACCCGGTTCATCATAAGTACTGAGATGGCCTGTAGGAGGTATGGAAGACAGATCCATTCCTCTCTAACAAACATGTCTTCCTCTATCTGATCTCAGGAGCTTCGCAGCATGAGTATCTCCCCCAAGCGTCCTCTATTACGACTCTAGCTTTGATTTGACAAAACACGGACTCCTCGTAAAAAGATGACGACTTGGGGTAGAGATCCATTTTCAAGCATGAAAGAGACTTGAATCTGGGCTAACAGTGCCCCTGGTGTGCACTGGCTCATTATGGAGCCGTATCACGTTATTGTGTCTGACATCTTTATGTTCTATGAAACATTTTCATGTAGGAGTTGCACTCCTGACTGGAGATGGGTTGTTGTCTGAGGCAGCTTTGAAACTTTTATTTTCGAAAGGGCAACTCAAGTTCCTGGGCTAAAATAAGCACGCAGTTGACACCCAGAACATAAACAATTTACCCAGAGGGATCACAAAGTGGGGGTTTGCACACGTCCCTGCGCCCTCTTGGTTTACCTGTAAACGAGAGCACACCTGGAAGTGAGAGGGTATCACTGTCCTCAGGTGTGTGCAATAGCGCCACGCCCACTTCTTAAATGTCGTGTTTAGTGTCACACATGGTATTTGTCGCATTTAAAGGGCAGATAATGGTTGGCCCACCCAGCAAGACAAATAACATATCCTAGCACTTGAGCAGGGTTGACTAAAAAAGACCCAATTTATCATCCTCAGTACCCTGTCGTGAAGCTTTGTTCCAGACTATTTTTTGCCACTATGTTGCTTTTGGTGTTCAGAGTTAGGGGAACTAATTGGCTCCACTTCTTGTGGCAATACGTTATACTGACAAGGACGTAAACCTGTGTTGTTTTTGTCTTTGATCTGGTCTTATTAAAAGTGAAGGCAAAGTTGATATGTCCAGAAAAAGGCTGAATTCTAAAGTTGCCCCAGTTTGGGGGAAGTCTCTATCTCCATGTTGGCTGTAAGAAAATATAGCAAGATCAAGTTATCACTCGGTGTATTCATCAACAGCAACACAAAGTATGGAAATTGTAAGGTACAATAATAATAACAATATTTGTCCATAATCCAAATGTCTGCTTTCTGTTTGAATGATCCTATATTAAACATTAAAATATTTAATCTGTTGGATCATTTTCCATGGAATGTGTTTAAAAAAAGAGAAAGTCAATTTAGTCATTAGTTTCAGTGCTGTCCAATTACAAAACTTTAGTATGAAGAACTACTTTAGTGCTGGCAAGATCTGCATTAGCCGTAAAGCTGTTCCTTTACAAGGTGTGTGGGATAAAGAGATTTGAAGGCCTCTGCGGGGAGAGGAAGTCTCTGGTTCATTGTAGAAGGAGATTAGATACATTTTCACATTCACTGCACAAGACACAGCCGAGCCTACGCAGTCACATGGAACACTGCTTGAGGATGTCCATAGAAATCCCAACATGAATTAAATTAAAGTCAGCATTGAATAAAGTATTATCTAACTGGAATTTAAGGAGATGACCATTTAAGCTATTCCAGAACAAAAACTATAGTTACATTGAAGCCAATTGCAAGTGTGTTAATCCTGTGAAAGAAACTCAATGAGACTACAGCCTTGAACTTGGAGTCGTAGGTATCCTGTATGTGTGAAGAGTAATGAAGTATAATTCAGGCATTTCAACACATTTACACATTGCCATGGAATGCAAGTGTGGAAATGAAGACTTGTGGGCTGAAACACATTAAAGTGATGTATGACAGAAGAACCCAGAGGCTGGTTTAAGGGGTTAATGTTGAGCTGGGGGGGAGACACATTCTGGAAGGAGAGCAGGAAACGAAGGGGAGGTTTTTCCTCAGCTCTCTCTGCTCTGTTCCCTCCAGACAACCTCAGACGAGCTCTCACCCTCTCCTCCACCGCCCCCCATCCACTGTGCTGTGATAAGTGACTCGTCTCCCCTGTGTCCAGACTCCATCATCAGACAACATTCTTCGTAGCGGAGTCTGTTTTCTGCCCCTCCCAGAATACTACCCTACTCCTGCATTGACATTGCTCTGTCTCTCTTCCTCTCCCTCTCTCTCTGTCTCTCTCTCTCTCTCTCCCCCCCCTCTCTCTCTCTCTCTCCCCCTTTCCGTCACAGACACACTCATCCCCCCTCTCGTTCCACTACCATGCTATCATCCTCTTCCTCTCTGACCACAAGGAAACACTACAGTGGCCACTAGCTATGATGTGCTCTGCAAAGGTTCTCTGACGATCAAGCACTTTAACAGTAGAGCTGTAGTGAGAAGAGAAGGAGCCGTTAAGGTTGAGACTCTCTCTGCTGTCACCGTCTGCAGGTCATCAGCGGAGAGATCAGGGCGGGACGCAGGTCATGATTCTCAGTTATATTACACAGACAGTGCAGCCACCACTGTACAGATGATGGGTGACATGACATTATCGAGTGATTTAACTACAGTAATAGTTCTGCACTGCCTCTGAACATAATAGCTCAAGTTTAATGATGTTATATCAGGGTAAGTATTATATAACTGGTCAAGCGTGACCTTGGTCTCAGTGCAGCAAACGAAAGCGACGTTTCAGGGGGCTGTTTCAGCTTGGTGCCAGTGGTCTGTGATGCCGTAGCACTCGTAACCCAACTGTGCCCTCCTCACCCTTTGCCCTCAGCCCACACCTAGTCTGTCACTCTGCTGCCAGGGACACCTGAGCTCTGGGGCTTTGACTTCTCATTAAAGTTTAAGAGGTAGGTAGGTGTAGTAGGGGTGGCCACGCCTCTCTGACAGCTGGGGTGGGGGGTGGAGGGGTGGGGGGTGGAGGGGTAGGGTGTGTTCTTGTGATCCCGTATGGATCAAATGTCCGGACAGAGTTCAGAGAGCAAATCGGCAGTCAGGCCCTGTACTGAAGGTCATTTGCTATACTGTACAGAGCTCACAGGTCTGGTAGAGCCCCATAGGGAAGCTTCTGAAACATGGTGCACACAGTTACAGTTACACGTATTACATCACTTATATTCTTGGCTGCCAATGTAAAATTGTGTGTTTAATATATCAATAATGATCAATTCTTGTCATACTTTAGTTATTGTGTGTGTGTGTGTTATCTTCATCGTATGTTCTCTGAATGTGTGCCAGGCTATTTCCCTCCCAGTAATACTAGTGTCCTATTTTTAAAAACCTGAAAAGCCTTGAAAAAAAAATGGAGATAAAAAACCCCCAGTGATGACTATCCTTCCCGACCCCGCTGGACTATTTCCCTGTTTCCGAGAGAGATTAGGCTCAGCAAATATCCCTCCACAGGGGTGGAGAAAAGCATGAGGCATAGGCCACCATTACAGAGGCTGGAAAACTACCACAAAGGACGGATGGATGGAGAGAGAGAGCAACGTGAAAGAAGAAAAATCGTTCCCATTAGAATGGGGAATGGTTCCGTCTCTCACTACCAGAAACAGCTACCTAATGTGAATATAATGAGGTAGGCCTCTCTATCCTCCATCAGCCTCATTCATAAAGGCATACATTTTCTTTTTAATACCATTTGATGAAAGAGAAGCAGAGCAGTTTTTTTACCCAATCGGCCTCAGTAGAAAAGAAGGTATGGGTGAAGATCAACACGATTCGGACTATTAAGGCCAATTTCACAACAGTGAGGAGTGAAAACACCACAAGGAACAATGTGTGTCTGTCACCGCCCTGAAATGTTAGACTCATGGAATCCTCTGTTCATTCCTGATTAATGATGTGTTTTCTTATTCGATTTAGTGATGACGGATTGTACTCTCTGTGGGACTTCATTTGGCAGTGTTAGGAAGAGACGGGACTCAAGTTTACCACATCTGACATGTCTGAATTAGAATCAGCATGTCTGGGAGAAGATGTGGTCACTGAGTGGGTTTCAAACTCCCAACAGGCGTCAATTTGCATCTATTAGAACAGCAAAAACCATCGCAAGAGCTCTGGGGTTGTTATTCTACACGTGATGTAATTTCCTGTCCGGCCGAGACCATGTTTTTTCACGCATGTTGAGAGAGTACTCAGGTTTCCCCTTGGGGAGGGATTTACGAACATGTTTTGAGTAAGCTTAGGAGTATCCAGAGAGGCTATTTGTTGTCATTCTAGGTGGGTTCCTTTTACTAGCTTGCTAATAGGTCCACAGTCATCCACCCTGTCCCAGTGGTTGGCATGACGACGTAGTGACGGACTTCCGTAGGGAAGGTGGGGTAGAGGTGTGATGTCATTAATAGAGTGGGCCGGTGCCTGCCTCACTAGCACCCACGATCCGGGATGCCCTGGTGATGGAATGGGCGTGTCACGGGATAGCATGCAGTCAGGCCTGTTGCTCCATTTCTCGGAGTCAGACCCGATCGTCTGTTCCTTTCTCATTCCAGCTCGGTCTCAGCTCCTATGATGGATCATCTGTTTGATGAGGGAAACTGAAGATGTTTCACAGCTCCAATGTCCTGACAAGCTCTCTCCTGCACATGTCGTTCACAGGAAGAATGACTGATGATCAAAGTACGAGTAAAAACCAATAGAGTTTATGAAATATATCCAGTAAGAAACACTGTTCTAGAGAGGAAAAGACTCATCCTTCATCTTCCTCCACCTACCTCACTGCCTCCACCTCCCTCGCTCCCTCCCTACCTCCTTATCTCTGAGATGCTGTCATCAGTGGAGCTGAGCATGGTCGGGCGTGGCGTCTGCAGGGTCCTAAGGGGCTCAGACACAATCCACAGTGGCATCTCCCAACATCACACTCCAGTGGGTGCAGCTACGCTCCACTGGAGACGATGTCTCTTTGTGACTCCCCACGTTTCGCAGAAAAAACAGGCCTGATTTCCCAAAAGAACACACACAACTTAGGCTCTCGCGACGTGACTGAGATCCTTTTGGACTCCTCGTCTAGATTTGTCCCAATGTTACTGCACTGTTATGGAACCTCAACACGGACCACCAATAATTCAATCAGAGGGGTAAGTCTGTTGCATCGTGGTCAGTGTGAGACGAGGAAAACAAGATCACACGCTTCAGACTCCCTTCAACAGCACATTTTAGCAGCCAGTCGTCATGTCTGGAGATGCACTAGTCCTCGTTTTCGGTTGAACGTGAAGATACACGGACGGGTAAATCAATAAGCTGTGCACTGAGAGAGAAGGATGAGAAGCAGGAGACGGGTGTGGGAGGAGTGCTGATGGAAGGTGTGTGTATGTGATCATCAAAGAGTGAGGGGGAGGAAGCGTGAGAGAGTGAGAGACCCCCCCCCGCTCCCCAACCCCTCTGGCAGGCTCCTAGTCTCTTTCATTTTCTCATAATACATTTTCTCATAATTACAGTGGAATCCAGAGATAGGACCACACTCTAATTGCTTGCAGGAATCTATCATTACAACACTATCGGAATGATTAACAACGTAGACACAGACAAGGCCATACACATTTCACACACATACACACACCCACACACACACACACACACACACACACACACACACACTGACACACACACACACACACACACACACACACCGGGGGAACGATTATAATGGTTGTTCTCACCTTCTGGGCATCAACACCCCTTAGTACCCCAGTGAGGTGCAACCCTTCACACTCTAAAGGTAATGTCACCCATGTCAGGTTCTGTTAGGCATGACCCACTCCTGCACCCTCCCCGGACTGAACCAACACTCATTACGTCTGACCGTTTGACTTGGCACCCCAAGAGAACGCATTCACACAGAACTACACTTACCATCGGAGGGACTCATGAATACCAATCATTCGACCGGTGCAGGGAATCCAATCTATAAATCGTGAGGACGTTGTTAGCATTAACATAGAGCTCTGTACAATCAAGAATATGTCCGCCATGTTTGACAAATGAGATTCATTATCTTTTCGCTGAATGGTCCAGTGGACAGGGAGGATGAAAAACAGATTAGCATAATTTATGTTCACGCCTATCAAGTCATTTGTACTAATCCACAAAGTGGCTGCATAGAAACTCTTTATTTGGCCTTGCAGTTTGGTGGCCTCTTCTACTAAACAAAGCTAGTGGGGCGAATGGTTGATGTCTTGGTTGACAGGGTCAAGACAACAGGATCTCTCACACAAGGACACAGTAGGGTTGACCATGAAACATCCTTGTGGTGATATAGGGGGAATGGATGGGGATGCCAGACTGGATTTAGCCTCCCTGGGAAACTCTAAACCCTGACGGACATACATGTGTATGTGTGGCATGTGTGTAGTGTGTATGTGTGGCATGTGTGTAGTGTGTGTGTGTGTGTGTGTGTGTGTGTGTGTGTGTGTGTGTGGTGTGTGTGTGTGTGTGTGTGTGTAGTGTGTGTGCGTGTAGTGTATGTGTGTATGTGTGGCATGCCTGACATTAAGATACTAAATACATCTGGTGTCGGCTGGATATGTCTCCATGGTTCACAATTTCACAGGCAATGTATAGACACCACCTTGTGTCCTCCTCCTTTCTGTGATGCAGAAGTGCATGACTAGTACATAATTACCTTTACATCAGATTTGCTCATTCAATTCATCAGTCAATCAATTGTTGGTTTTGAGTTTGGGTATGACTGTAAATCATTCCCTTTGGCTTGACAGGAAAAAACAATTAAGTCCAAGATGGATAATCAAAATTGCGAGGACATTTCTCACAGAGACGAAAAAACAGGCAATTTATGCTACAGCAAGTCAGTGTGCAATCACAAGAAGCAACACAAGAGAGTGAGTCAATAATGGTTTATCCAGCAATTACATGCATGAATACTGTCTTTAGGGCCTTATTGTCTGTTGGCTACATTACCAATGTGACAAAGACTGGCCAAGCAATTTCCCAAACCGCTGTTGAGGATTAGAAACTCATTTTCTAACATCCTTGGAAATGTTTTTTTTTATCAGTGCAAACATTCTTTAGCTTCCTCTGCTGACCCAGCAGAATGACCGCAACACAACTCCTGTTTTTCAGGAGGAAACATTCCTGCTTCAAGAGACACTGCCACCCCTTCCCTCTAACGTAAACACACACTAGTGACCTGACCCCATACAGACCAAACCGTGGACCAAAAATGTGAAAGAAAAGCTAAAAATAAACCATTGACAGTAAATTATGCTACACATTTTCACCCAGAGCCCAGAGCCATATCATTACACTGAAGTACGGATGTGCTTGGGCCAGGTTCTTAAGATGTGGTTTTACCAGTTAACAGCTTAATGTGACCAGAACAACATCTCTATCACAACCAGACAAAGCCTGACAACGTACAATTCCAAATCTTCTTCACCAGGTGAGACAGGTAATGCCAAGGTCATCGTCGTACAAACATGTCACATGACATGTGTGGCTGGTGTGATGCTGGAGGCTCACCCCTCTAAATATGACTAATTGCCCCTGCTGTTCAGCCTCTTAGAATACAGGTTAAAACTCATTACGGGGTGTTACGCCTCAGTGGGCTGGTGTTCTGGCTCTCAGGGCAGACAAGGAAACGCTCCCACACTTAACAGACACATACACACCAGGCACACACACCCACATGTGAGCACACACACAGCTTGTTGCTTCTGCTGTTGCTGGCACTTTAACACAGGGATACAGACTCACATGGCTTTGAACCTTTGGGGGTAACGGCCTAAAAACTGTGATACGCGAAGATGTTGAACAAAATAACAACACACATGTATACACTGGCTACCACTGCGTCTTCCATGATGAAAGATTCCTTTGTTGCATCCCAAGTCCTTATCCTTAACAACGGTTTGAGATGGTTTTAGTACTTTTCTCCTGATATTGGTTCCAGTAATCTCCAATAACTGGTATAGAATGCCTTCATCAGGGTTTCCTGTTACTTTGACAAGTCCACTCTGTTGAGAGGTAATACCTTTAGCATCGATCAGAACATCTTTATCATGTATGGCTGACTCTCTGACGCTTGAAAGTGAGCCAGCAGTGTAGGAAAGCATACCACACACTGCCCCATAGGCATGCCAGCTTAATCTTTCCGTTTTTTGGGGCAACAAAAACAAACAAAACCATTGTTAATTTTCTTACAATGCCCCATCAATCCAGAACTTGTATACCTGCGAGCTGAAACTAGTTTGTCTGGTCCACAATATACCTTTTCATTCAGACAGGACCTGTTTTCCAATAACACCTGTATAATGAGTCTGTATAATGAGTATACGTTTAAATAAGCTCCACATCATTACTGTTCTGGGTTATGCAACAATAACTCCATTGAATCCAGACCAGAAAAGGCACAGTATCGAGCTGTAGGTGGGGTTGACAAATAAAGTGTGGGGAAACAACAGAACACCAGACTCCAGGGCAAAGAGACAGAGAATCTCATATCTGTAACAACGTCTCTCCAACCATGTGTCCCTGTAACAATCCAATGTGACCAGAGGGATTTTCTGGGATGCCACTCCGAACTACACAACCTCAACTGACATAACACCACCAAGGCCTTTGGCTCGGCTGTTGCCGTAGTAACAAAGATCTTGAGTTTCAGTTCACACCAGAGAATTGAAGGCATGATCCCCCCCATTAACTATCCACATTATACTAGTGCAGCAGCTGGATATGTGTCGGTTCCAAAACCGGCATCTTCTGGAAAGCCGGATGGTGCAATGTGATTTTTACGTTCTGACACCATCTCTAAAATTGTCCAGTGGTCTCTTATAACGCAACTTTGAATTTATTGTGACATGCATTCAGTATAAATCACGGCAAAGATACCCCTCCCTTCCCCCCTACATCTTAAATAGATAGTATAAACTCAATATACTTTGAAGGTAGCTGCCCATCACCAGTTTGGGATGGTACCCTACTCTGGCTGCGAGTAGCTTTTTTCGAGAATAGCTCCTGTCACTCGCATCTTCTTGTGCGCGAGCGTTTCTGCCTTGAATGACGACCACGTACGCAACCATGATCAATCTATATTTCCTATACTTAAAGGCATTCATTGTCGCCCGTAGCTGCCTAATGATGTTATTAATATGAAAACCCTTATAAAACTCATCAATATTTGCTATAGGCAGCTTAGACGCCGCACAACATCCTTCCATTACATGTTTTTTAAAGTGGTTGATTACACTGTAGAATTGTCTTTACCTGCCCACTGTTTGGTTGGCGAGCTGTCGCATTCGATTGAATTGCTTCTTCATCTTGTATTTTTCTGCGTTAACACCGATGGTTAGAGCGGTTCCACATATCTCATTGACAAACGGCCAGATCTCCAAAGAGGTAAAAGAGAAGGTCCACCCTTGAAAAATCCGTTTCTCTCATTGCTATAGCGAACACATCGCAAATTAAGGGAAATTGCAAGCTAATTTCTATGCATTTTATGGTTCCTGTCACCCACTCCACTGCTCAAAGATGCTGGACCAATTTTCTCCCTGGGCAGAGTGACAGCTCACGACGCCGCTCGCTAGTGCAGTATGGGAAAAGTAGTTTAATCTCCTATTTGGCTCAAAAGAGTCTAGCTAAGAATGACCGGTTTTCTTTTGTTAAATGACATGCTCACACAGATTTCTTGATATTCGGTACACTACACATCACATACATACATCACAAAGGTGATATGTATCATTATGAATGACATATTTAGCGGAAAATAAAAAAATCTCGATTGTACATGCGATAGAAAGGCAATTAGCACCATCATGTGGTAACAAAATACACATGTATTGTAGCTATACTGTTATAATACAACAGCAGGTGGCGGTACTGAGTTTAGCGTGGGGTGGCACTAGTTACATTGCGATTAAAACCACAGAAGAAGACAAGCATTACTTCCTTGAATGATCAAATGCAAAAGTTTCTACTTGTTGCTACTGTTAGGCAACCAGTGACAGACAAGTTTACCTTTCTTCTAGATATTGTAAAGCATATCCGTTGATTTTACTCGTCGACTTTGGACTGAGTTTGAAAAAATGCGGGACCGAACCAAGGAGTTGGGGAATGTAAGTTCCAAGAGCTAGCGCTAGCTAGTCAGCAAAAGTTAGCTCGCTAGCTCTACACGCTGACTTACATTGTCAATATGCAAGCAGTGGGTTTACAAAATTAACGCATATTTATATCTTAATGGTGTTAGCTAATTAACATTTTTTAAGGTGGTTAACTGGTCACATCGCTAGCTTGCCAACGTTCTCTAGTCAGATACAAATGAATGTATTGGCCAGCTAACGTAATTGTCCTTACCTTTTATACCGAAAGCAAAACAGAGGCCAGGACAGGGCATGTCACTGAGTCGAGTACATCGACCACAGCACATTTTCAAGCAATCGACTGAGCTACGTTATCTAATGTTATTATACTCAGCCTATGTAGGCCTCGATAGATGGCCTACATGGCTGTTGCCAACAATATAGGATTGTGTTGACGGTTTTAAATCATGCTCTTTCCACAACAGAAAGCTGAGTCCTCAGATGAGGATGAGGAAGTCTCTCTCATGATAAAGCCTGGCTCTTCCTCAGCAAAGGAAGAGAAGGAGAATGATGCATTTTTCAAGAAGGTTAGTTTTTGCCAGTTATTACAGCAAAGTAGTAGTGTTAATAGTAGCAGCCTAAGTAGTGATACTATAGCAATCTATTTACAAGCAAAGTGTCAGCCCTCAAAAGTCCTGGGAGTGAATCATCACCCCATAAATCCCTTAAGGGGGTTGTTAATGCCTTCTATGCCATTTCCACATCACCACACGTAGTCATCCCAGGAAGAGTATGATTTGTGTGGTTTGTGGGTGGCATGTTTTGGAACAGTTTGTTGTGTCAACAGTCTGTCTATGCAGCCCACCCAGGGTCACTGTCACCATGTGCACTTTATCTTGTTAGATCAAGGGTTCATGTGTGCTGCTGAGGTGATCATATCACTGTACACACCATGCTGTGTGCTCTCTCTCTCTCTCTCTCTCTCTCTCTCCCTCACCATACACACCTTGCTGTGTGCTGCTGAGGTGATCATATCTTCCATACACACCATGCTGTGTGCTCTCTCAGGTGAAGGAGATCCGGGACGGACTGGTGTTGCTCAAAAAGAAGGTCTCTGACCTTGAGAACAAACAGAAAACAGTGTTAGGCATGCCCACGCCAGAGGACAGTAAGTACACAGGATCACACCAGCTATTTCCCTTTTCTGCAAATCTCACTCAATGGATCTCTACGCGTTCAATCGGGAAACCTTGTTTTATATATGCATGTCGTTTTGAATAAGTGTCTGAATGAAAAGTAAATGCACGTCAATGATTCAATAAGTAGGGGTCAAGTCTCTGTGACGGCGGGCGATGGGGGGTGGTTGCGGGCGAGCAGCGATGGGGGGTGGTGGCGGGGACCAATGCATTTGGTACTACTTGGTTCAACGATCACTAAAGTGATGTGTGTGTCTGTTACAGACTTGAAAAGAGACCTCCAGACCCTCAGAGAAGAGATTAAAACGTTGGCCTGTCAGATTCAGAAAAGACTGAAGAGTAAGTCCATGAGCTGGCTTCGGTCACAAGTTGTATTAAAGGTATTTATTTTCTTGTTTGTCAGTAAATATTCTTGAATGTAGACTTGTAATATACTTTTAACCTTTTTGTTTTATAGCAATTGAACCTAAGAAAGTCGAAGAGGAAGGGAAGTATGTTGCTATTAACATTAGGATGCAAAGAGCACAGGTAAGAAACATCAGAATATATAAGGGCATCTTAAACTCATTGAAGTGTGATAAAAGTAAAAGTCTCTCCTTATTCTGATCCAATCATATTGGTCTTCACCCTCTTTTTCCCCAGCATGGAGTTCTCTCGAGGGAGTTTGTGGAGTTGATGGGTCACTGTAACACCATCCAGGCCCATTATAGAGATCGCAACGTGGAGAGGATAAAAAGGCAGATGAAAATCAGTATGTCTCGGTCAAGTACTGAATTGAAGCCTTTGTCTTGCCCTGCCTAGTCAGAAAGAGGAACCGTGAACACATTTCAACATGCTATGAATTTTAGTAACCTTTCGTTGTTACAAATTAGCCGAACTTTAGATCATTTTGATGCAGCCACTGATACGAGCTCTGTGTTCTCACAGCTGGAAACGATGTCACAGACGAGCAGTTGGACACCATGCTGGAAAGCGGGACAGACGGATGTTTTCACGCATAATGTGAGTCCTCGTAGTGACAATACGAGTCACTACACAAGTTAAATTCCCATACTGTTGAAGTGAGATATTGGGTATAGATTTGTTTTGTTTAATACATGCCAGTTGTTTTCACCGGACTTGAGGCTTGGAAGTGGTAAGCACACAATATAATCACTGTCCTGATGCACAGAGACCTACATTTCAGTATCCATACTGCAAGCTGTGAAGTCGAACCCCTTTACTGCTTGTTTATGTCTTGTTGGCTTTGTGTTTGTCTTCTGTACAGTCAAATCTGTTATAAATAAAAACGTGGTTGCAAGCTGAAAAATAACTACCATATTTTCTCGGTCACGCAGATCCTGAGTGACACTATGGCCACTAAACAGGCCCTGAATGAGATCGAGTCTCGGCACGATGAGATCCTCAAGCTCGAGAGGAGCATCAGGGACCTACACGAGATGTTCCAGTACCTGGCCATGGAGGTGGAGGCTCAGGTAACAACAGACGCTCTTATCCAGAGACACTTACAATAAGTACAGGGTGAAGTGCCTCGCCCAAGGACACAATGTCATTTGCACAGCCAGGAATCGAACCAGCAACCTTTGGATTACTAGCCCAGTTCGCTCAGCCACCTGACTCCCATTTACTTATATAGTGTTTGCAAGTATAGTCAAATACACTTACTTTGTAAGAAATTGATTTTTCTCCTCCTCGGTGCCAATGGATCAGTGCCGTATGTAAGGCAAATTAAACACTTTACTGTTAAATGTTTTTACGCAGTGGATCACTGTAATATAGGTCTAGCACATCACAATTCCAGATCACACATCGTGAAGCTCAATGTATATTTATATATGTTTGGATGAAACCATCAAGTAAGGTGTCTGTAATTATGTTTTTATTTTTAAAGGGGGAGATGGTGAACCGTATTGAAGCCAACATTTTAAGCTCTAGTGACTATGTGGTGAAGGCCGTGGAGAACACAGGGAAAGCTGTAGAGTACAAGACCAAAGCACGAAAGGTTCGCTTCAAACCTCTCACCTTTACATATTTAAGTATGTGACCTAAAGATGTGGTTGAACACGTGTTTCTTTCTTCCTGCAGAAGAAGATGTGGATTATGATCTGCTGTGCCATTCTCATCATTATCCTAGCCATTTCATTGGCTGTCAGCTTCGGCTGAGAGTCACTCTTAATTGTAAGTCAGCTCTCTTTTTATTTATAGAAATATGAACCCAGGGTTTTTCCGCAGCACTTTGCAGTTAAGGGGGCCACCAAGCAACACACGCCTGCCACCTTAACTTGCTGTCAAACAAAACCCTGGAACCTAATGTATACATCACACATTTGTTTCCACTTATGAACCTTTTGTTTCTTTCAGACGTCCTCAAACCCCTCTCCTACCCTGGGACCTTTTTTAAGAAAAAAAAACGTGTTTTATTGAGAACTGACCTTTTTAAACTAACGCCTTCACAGTTCAACACACACAGACAACCACCTTTAATCTCTTGTTCACACATTCTCGTCGAGAGGCAATCCTGAGGACTCCTTCATCCTTCTCTGCTGAGGCTTCCTCTCCACTGGCATCACAAGGGGATTCACCTGAGGAGATGTCTCAGCCGTGACAATTTCAAGAATGTTTATTCTTTACGGTGTCCATAAGGAAATATTGGATACCAAACGTGGCATGGCGCTGATCGTAACATGTACTCAGGAAAACCCCGTAGTAAGGCGATTCTAGTGTTAGTCTTTTTGTTTTATGAATTGCCAAGCTAAGAAAACGTTTCTAGCACTGTAGGTATCGGCTGCCATTTCAGATAGAGTAATATTATTAAATACAACTAATGTTTTGGTAAGTAATGATGACATGCAGTTGATGAAACTTGAAATATGTCTGAATATGCGGTTGTTACCCATGTATATTAATTTAGTTCATTATGATTGGCCTTTGAATTTGATCCCTTCCTAAAAAGGCTCCTGAAATGGTGTCTTAAGCACTGCAATGACCTATTTATATTGTGATTAGTCTAGATTGTTGTTGACAGTAAGCTGCTATAAGTGGTTTTTCTGCATCAAGAAGCATTGGGAATCCTTTTTCCAAACATGACTTTTGTTTTGCTTGACAGCTCAAAGGTTGACCTTGAAATCATGATGTAGTTCACTGTTATAAATGTACAACAAGGGATGGAACATTTAGGACTTATTTTTATGCTTTAATGTTTTATTGGGTTTGTTTGTTTTACGTCTAAAGTTTTCTTCCACAGATCCGTTTCATGGTGCTTTGCCCTAGCCTTAATGCTGTGGTCAACTCTCTCCCAACCAAGTGCATAGATGACATGTGTTAATACCTGTCCATTATTAGCCAGAAAGAGATTGAGGAGAACAGTGAGATATGGCTATTGTACATTACATGGCTGTTTATATTTTGTATCAAACTTTCAGCTCATTCATTTTAATGTATAATTGTTTTTAATATAAAGTATTGTCTCTTACCATACGGTTGTGTTCTGTAGACTGTTCTGCTGTTGGATTCATCTCCAGTGGTTGAGAGTTCGTTGAAACGTTGCACTGCATTTGGCAATTCATATCAAATTAATGGCATCAGACATTAAATAGTGGGTCAGTTTGGCCTAAAGAAATACAAAATGTACATTACTCTTATAGATCTGTCTGTACAATTAAACATTTTTTACAACTGCTGCAAGGAGGGAACACAGGGAAATTAGTTTTTTGGTCTTTTATTCAACGGTCATTTTGTCTTTAATCTTTCAAGTAAAACAATGTGGAATTACAAGGGAACAAAGGAATGTAACAAATGAAAGAAATCAAAATAAGACCATCACCATTATACCACCCATCCAATCAAACATCACCCAGCCCAAAAATAGCTTTGACAAATGCAAGTCCTCAAAAAGTTAATGATAATTTACAGAGCCTTCTGGAACTGTACCAGTATTTTTATTCACATATTGTCCAAGTACTTTACATGAAAAAGGAGCAATGGCAAATTGAGGTCAAAAATAAAAGATTTGGAATTGGGTAGCACTGATGAATAGGGGGTGCTTACCTTGTGATTCCCAGGAGGAAGTGGTTCCTTTTGGGGGGACTAATAAACCACACCCCCTACTTTAGACACTTGACAAGGCAAACTGGGATTCCAACAGCCTGGCCCACTAGGCACTCTTTTTCAAACTGAGTTAATGTTCTTTTAGTACACACTTCATGACAATATTGACCTTAATAACTGGCTTTGGGAAGGTAAGTGGTATAAAGAAGGCTCTGCATTGCCAGTGAGCAATACAATAATTCTCCTCCAGAGACATTGAGAGCTTAGGGTACATTGTGTGAGGTACCGGGGACTTAGTAACTGATTGAAATTTATGTCAAATAAAAAATATTACACCACAATGTACGCCAATGTTGAGGACAACATGTCAGATGTGCAAACGAGAAATGCAGGCTAGATTTAAAAGTAAGGATCAGATGGACAAGAAATTACAAGATAGGGAGGCCCAAGCAAAGACTAACTCCAGCATAGTGCAGCAAAGATCACATTTACAGATCTGCTCTCTTCCTCATACCCTGGAAGAAACCATCAAAGATCCAGAACTTATCAACTGACTAGAAAAGACAAGTCAGAACAGCTGACAACATTTCCAGAACCCAACTGTCTTAAAACCTTCAACTTACCACTCAAACGCCTCTTGAATGTTTGCACAAATGATTTCTCTCTCATAACCCTGGCAGAGGGCCAAACTCTGTATTAAGGGCACAATCTAACCCCATCTTTTAACAGACATCTCTTAGTATTCCAGTCTTTGTATATGATTACAGTACATAGTGTAAAACTAACAACGATTCGATCGCAGCCCGTTCAGACGTCCCCAGTGGTGCAGTCGGCTCCTTGTCCATGTGACCGTCCACCTTCAGGACTATACCAACACCTTTGAAAGGGGAAGTGCGACGCATCATCTGCTCTCCACGGCCAGGCATGTCTGAGCCTTCTCCCGGTTGCCATGACTGAACCGGAGGGGTCACACCCGTTCTAACGTGAGTGGAGGGAGAAGGCCCGAGAGGGAGGGAGGTCTCGGCCCGTACAGCACTCACAGGCCCCTCTCACCGCCGTCAAGAGTGACGACGCGAGCGGCAAAGCTTTGAGGTCGTCTCCCCCTCCCTCCCTCCCCCCCCCCGATCCCATTACTGCCTCCCGCTCGTAATTTGTCTCCAGTCACAATCCTTTACTCCCCTCCCCCTTTATCTGCTTGTTATGTATGCCCCTCCCATCATGTCTTGTTGTGACGGTGCTGCGTGGAGGAGGAGCGGGTGTTGCTGGCCGGGCGTGCGGGCCTGGGCTGCCGCCAGGGCCGCCACGCTCCGCAGCACCCTGTCTGGCGTGCCCTCTCCGGAGCCCGTGCTCGCTTCCTGCGAGCGTCTCCCTCGCTTCTGCGAGCGCCGACCCTTCCTGCTCCCCCTCCTCCCCCGGCTTTCTCTGTCCTTCCCTCGGCCGCTGCGCCTGGACCTCTCGGAGCCGCGGTCCGGCTCGCTCCCCGAGGAGGCGGCTCGGGAGCGGGCCTCCCTGGGCCCCGTGCTCTGGGAGCTCAGGCTGTGCGTGCGCTGGCTGCTGCTGTCGTCGCTGCTGCTCCGGCTGCTGCCTCCGTCCCCGTCGCTGCTGCCGCTGCTGCAGGCGCTGTGGCCCCTGGAGGAGCGAGTCTCTCGCCTCGCCCTCATCCTTCCCGTACTTCTTCCGGTCCTTGTCCTCCCGTTTGCCCCCTCGCTTGTTGTCCGTTTTGAGGGGAGGCACGAGGGCCCCGGGGCGTTGGCGTGTGGAGCGGGACGAGGAGTGGCAGGACTGCGTCTGGTTGGGCGTCTGTTTACTGCCACTGGGTTTGTTGGTGTTGTTGCTGCTGCAGGAGTTAGGCTGAGGGGTTGAGGGCAGACTTTTGCTTTTTGACTTCTGGCTCTTGTCTGAGGAAGCGGGAGAGGTCCCATGCTTGGCCCCCGAGTCTCTCCTGCTGGTGTGGCCGGGAGTGTCCACTCGGCCCCTCATGGCCAGGAGTTTGGCAGCAGCATTCAGAGCTGAACATCTCTTACCCAGGACCTCTGGCTGGGGCGGAGTAGAGCTCACACTATTGGGCTGTGGTTTGCTATCCGCAGTAGGCTTGGATCCCAAGGACTTTCGGGTGACCCGATTGGATGTCTCACTGCCAGACTCCCCTCCAGTGGAGGTGGTGTTGTTGGACAGAGTCCTGGCAGGCTTCCTCCTCGGTCGGTGACTCTCCCCGTCCTTCTCCCTCTCCGGACGGGGCTGGCCCGAGCGAGGCTGGCCACGCTCCTTCCTGGTTTCAGAAACGTCCGAGTCAGATGACGAGGAGGAGGGCCTGGACCGTCTTTTTTGATTGGTGGGCTCCTTCGCTCCGTTCCCCTCCCCCTTGTCCGAGTCGGCTTTGACCTCGGCCCGTCTCCTCTTGGGAGGCATCTTCTTCTCCGCGCTCTTCTTGTGGAGGGTGGAGGAGGGAGTGGTCTTCTTGTGGAGGGTGGAGGGAGTGGGGGTGGATGTGGAGCACACTGAGGAAGGTGAGGAGGAGCGGACCGACTCCTGGCTGCTCTGCCGACTGAGAGGCCTCTTCTTACTGGGGACTTTGTCCTCCGACTCCCGTCTCTCGGCTTCCTTCTTCTGAGAGCTCGACGACTTTCTTTCCGAGTCAGCGAGACTCTCTGACTTTTTTTCTGAGTCGGCGACAGAGTCTTTAGCGTCGCGGGAGGTCTCCGCTTTCCCCCGTTTTGGTTGAGAGTCACAGACCTCTCCTCTGTCCTCTGACGCCTTGCCGCCTGCCGTCTCCCCCACAGTGTCCACCTCCATGTCCGACAGCCTCTCTGTGTCTCTGTTCTGTACGTTCTCCTGTGGGACAGGACCCACATTGTGGCTCTCTGGGCATGAACCAGGTGCAGAACAGGCGGAGGGCGAGGGGACCTTGGGGGGGACTTGAGCTGGAGTGGCAACAGGGGCTGTGGTCGATGACTTGGATGTTAAGCTGGGGACTGGAAAGGGGGCAGGACAGGGGAGAGAGGGCGGAGACGGGAGGGCTGGGGTGGTGTCTATCATGTAGGCAGGTGGAACAGAGACTGGAGCAGACATGACTGGCTTGGTAGGAGATGGAGTATAGGTTGAACCAAGAGCTGTGACAGTTCTCACAGGAACTGTTGCAGGGATGGCGGCAGGTGTTGAGATGGCGGGTTTGACAGATATGGCAGGGGCTGGAGTAGGAACTTGGGCAGCACCCAGGCTGGCCACTGTAGCGGGGGGCAGCGAGGGTGTCGGTGGGAGGGTGGTGTTAGGGGCTGGGGCAGCAGGGGCAGGAGGAGGGGCGGAGGGGACTGGTGTCGTCAGAGCCGGTTTGGCAGCAGGTGGCGTAGGGGATGGTTTGGGGGCCACGGCGCGCGCTGATGTCGGAACTGGTTTGACAGCTGAGAGAGCGGTTGAGACACTCGTAGCTGGTGCTAGCCTGGTGAGGGTGACAGGGGCTGCACTAGTAGCTGGTGCAGGCTTGGTGACTGTGACGGGGGCTGTACTAGTAGCTGGTGCAGGCCTGGTGACCGTGACTGTACTAGCAGCTGGTGCTAGCCTGGTGAGGGTGACGGGGGCTGCACTAGTAGCTGGTGCAGGCCTGGTGACTGTGACTGTACTAGTAGCTGGTGCAGGCCTGGTGACTGTGACTGCACTAGTAGCTGGTGCAGGCCTGGTGACTGTGACTGTACTAGTAGCTGGTGCTAGCCTGGTGACTGTGCTGGGGGCTGCACTAGTAGCCGGTGCTGGCCTGGTGACTGTGCTGGGGGCTGCACTAGGAGCTGGTGCTGGCCTGGTGACCGTGACTGCACTAGTAGCTGGTGCTGGCCTGGTGACTGTGATGGGGGCTGCACTAGCAGCAGGTGCTGGCCTGGTGACTGTGACTGCACTAGCAGCAGGTGCTGGCCTGGTGACTGTGACAGGGGCTGGAGCAGAGGTGGTGACACTGGAGGATGTACATGTTGTGACTGGTGTTGGAGTGTGGACCTGTGCAGGAGTTTTGGCAGGGCTGTGCAATGGGGTTGTCATGGGTTTGGGAGCCTGGACTTGAGTTTGCCCTTGAGTCACTGTTGGAATATAGGGTGTAGGAAGCCTGGTGGTGGGTGCAGTGGAGGTACCGGCAGCTTCTGAGGTCGGGACCCTGGATGGAGTGCAGTCTGGGGCTGAGATGGGGACTGCAACTGGTTTAGATGAAGCAGCACAAACCGTAGAAGCAGTCAGTGTGGGTGGGGTTGACTTTGAAATAGCACCTGTCGATGGGACGGAGACCACAGTCGGGGTTGGTATGGAAACAGAAACGACAGGTGGGGTTAGGGTAGTGACAGTCACTGGAGCTGGGTTTGACGTCGCTTCAGAGACTGGATTAGAGGATGGTCTAGGGACTTGTGACGGGCTAGGTGTAGATGCTGGGGAGGGGGCGGTGACAGCAGTCTTAGTGTCCGGTTTGGATTCCTCAACTGTGGCAGATGGAGAGGCCTGGCTGAGGCCGGCAGCTTTGGAGGCCTGTGAGGCAGGCTGCGAGGCGGCCTGTGAGGCAGGCTGCGAGGCGGCCTGTGAGGCAGGCTGCGAGGCGGGCTGCGAGGCAGGCTCAGTGAAGGCCCGCTGCCCCGGAGGCTCTTTCCTAGCGCTAGCAGTGTCAGAGTTCCGTCCAGGAGCAACAGCTTCTGGGGCGGGTGTGGCGTCCTTGCGGGGACGACCCCTTTTGCGTTTGGGAGAGATCGGGGGGCTGCTCTCCAGGAGGGGCACGGCGGGCACGCGGGGAGGAACGTGCTCCGGCTTGGGCTCCGCAGCCTTGGGGGGAGTCTTGGGGGGTCTGCCCCGCTTTCGTTTGACAGGAACGGCCGGGTCGACCGGGCTGTCCCTGCCCGGCTGAGGGTCCGCCTTCCTGGGGTAGGCCCCGCCCCGCCCCCGGCCCACGTGCTGCTCTCCCAGCTGGGCAGCCATACGAGACTCTGTCTCCAGCCTGCGGCGCACCGGAAGGTTCCTCAGCACGGGCATATCAGGGGAGAGGTGGGGCGGGGAGTAAGGGGGGTAGCTTCTGACGGGTTGGGGTGGGTGGCAGTTCTTGGTCTGGCGGTGGGCACGACGACTTGGGGAGGGTCCCTTTAGTCTTGTCGGGGGAGTGGGGGGTGTCGTCTGACCCCCCCGCGTGCTCCGTCTCCTCGGAGGAGCCTCCTCCTCCCGTCCCGCTCCCTCTCCTCCTCCTCTTCCTGGGCTCCTTGTCCTCCACCACGGTGACCAGGCGGCCCGGAAGCTTCCGCAGGACTTTAGCGGACGGCGAGTCCTCGGGTAGGCTGCGCAGCACCTCCCCGTCTGCAGACTGCCGCTTGCGAGGAGACCTCCCCGAGGAGGGGGGAGACAGGGAGTCCGGGTCCTGAATGTCGTAGTCCCTGGCCTGGGCGGAGTACAGCTGGTGGTCCACAGGACACGAGGTGGCAGTGGAAGGCACTGAGAGAAGTCGGTGGGGCGATGACGTCCCTGCTGATTTGAGGGCCTGGTCTCTGGAGGGGGAGGTCGGGGACGCCTGGAGCCTGGCGGAGGAGCCCTGGGCCCTGGGCTGGTCCGTGCGGGCCGGGGTGGTGGTGGAGGGGTCCCTGGTCCCGCCTCGTCCTCTCACAGCAGAGCGGGGTTTCTCAGGCACTTCTGTCGGGGACTGGCCGTCGGAGGGGGGCTCAGCCTCCAGTTCGGGGGAGGCCGTGGCCCCTCGGAGGCGGCCGCTGGTCCTGGTGGACGGGGCGCCCTTCTCCTTGTGTTTGCGCGTGCGGCGTCCGGACGTGTTGTGGGAGGACTCCTCGGAGGCCTGCTGCGCTGAGAAGTCGTCGTCGTCGTCGTCAGATGAGCCGTGCAGCCTCAAGCCCTCCTCCTTGGCCTGGTCCAGACCTTTCCTGGCAGCCTCCACTTGCTCCTAAGAAAACACAAAAGGAGAGATTCAGTTGATGACCGAAAACGACCGTGACATTGGTTTGAACTGGTACTAGGAGAAGAATGGATAGATACACTAGTTGTCGGGGTTGTCGTGGTTACCTCGGCTTGCTTCAGCTCCTCTTTACACACATCCTCCAGTGAAGCTTCCAGGAAGTTCATGGCATAGCGCTCTATAGGGGTGAGCTGAGGGGGAGCAGACAAGCTTGTTAGGAGGTAGGGAAATGCTCAGTTGAAGATACCAGTAAAAGAAAATATAAATATTTTTTATTTTTTATCCGAGTATCTGGCCTCACCTGCTCCACCAGGGCGGCGATCTCCTGCTCTGCTTTGGAGAGCTCCTCCTCCTCTGGGTCTCTTCCTTCCCCTCCGTCGTCCAATGGGATGTTCTCGTTGAACTCTGCCAGCTCGGCCACCTGCTCAGCCTTGGCCTGCGAAGCGGCCACGATGTCCTCCTCGTCCTCCGCACGACACAGGGCCTGAGGACACACGCAAAGCACAGTTACATCAAGCGCACAGCTGGGGCTGGTCAGCACGCCCATTCCAAAAAAAAACCCGAATAAATGTACTAATAAAGACATCATATTCACAAAAGGAAGTGTGTCGTGTGTGTCATTTCCTGTCTGGTTGTTGTGGGGTGTTTGGGGTCTGACCTGCTCCAGGATGGTGGTGCTGTGTTTGTTGACCGTCTCCTCGTCCTCGGGCTGGGGGACAGACAGCTCCACGGTCACCTCCTTCTTCTCCCCCTCGTTCACGTCGAACAGGTCCCGGATGGTTTGCTGTTAGGAACAGAGAGAACGCGTGTAAGCCGTTTGGAGACCTTTGTACAGCCATGGGGACGTGAATTACACATGATGGACGGGAGGTACCTCTTTGAAGAAGGCGGTGGTGAAATTGCCTCCTTCTATGGCCATGTCTCCCAGCATCCTCTTCTGGTTGGCTTTCTTAAGGATGTTCTCCTCCACAGTGCGTTCGCTGATCAGCCTATCAGAGAGAGAAGGAACATGGTCAACAACTATGACAGAGAGTCACATGGTCACCAATGTGGGGCTAGAAATGGTTAACAAGCAATAACTTCCATCCTCAGTTGGTAGCGTCACAGTGTTATGTTTTGTGATGTTATGTTGTGATGTACTTGATGGTGTATTGGAGAGCTGGGCTGCAGCTGAGCAGGTGGGCTGACGTGTACCTGTAGATGTGGACGTCGCGGGTCTGTCCGATGCGGTGGCAGCGGTCCTGGGCCTGGGCGTCCATGGTGGGGTTCCAGTCGCTGTCGTAGAACACCACGGTGTCGGCGCCGGTCAGGTTGACGCCCACGCCGCCGCTGCGGGTGGACAGGATGAAGCAGAAGATGCGGCGGTCTGCGTTGAAGCGCTCCATCAGGGACTGGAGAGAGACGGGAAAAACGTGAGCCTGGAGTCTTATGCAACAAATGGATTTCTTTTATTTTTCTCCTCTCTCTTTTTATTTGCATCTCCTGTACCGAATTAAACAAAAAAAAGTAGGATTTGATCTATCTAACAATAAAAAATAAACCCAAATACAGTACACCCAAACACCATTGCAGCATACTATTGCAGTTCAAAGACATCCACCCCCAGCGGCCCGGGCCAGACCCTGACCTGTCTCATCTCCACGCGGGTGCTGCCGTCCAGGCGGAGGTAGATGTGGCCGTGGTAGTTAAGGAACTGCTCCAGCACGTCCAGCATGCGGGTCATCTGGGTGAAGATGAGGACGCGGTGACTGCCCTCCTTCAGCTTCCTCAGCAGGGTGTGGAGGGTCTGCAGCTTTCCTACACACACAAACACACGTTACAGACTACCAGTTCTGTTTGGGCTTCAGTTTCAATTTGGGCTTTTCCACAGCAGAGCATCTGACTGTTATTTAGGCTACACGTCTCCATATAGCGACACTGTCTGCTGTTACTATGAGTTACAGCAGTTTCCAGGCAGGCCCTACAGAGGAACCAGCGTGCGAGGCTGGAGGGCGACGTACCACAGTCGTACTGGATGAGCCTCAGGTCAGGGAAGTGCGTCCTCATGTTGCACTGGATGCGGTGCAGGTCGTGCGAGAGCGGAGCCACCTGGGAGGTCAGCATGGAGTTGAAGACGGCCCGTTTGTGGCTCAGAGACGGAGGAGGGTGGCAGGAGTGCATGGAGATGGGAGGAGCTTCTACGGGTGGAATGACAAACGCAAACCTGGAGAGGTTAGGAGATAGGAAAAAAAAGATACGATTATCATCATCATCATCTCACAAGTTTTGACAAGACAATTTGTGCATCCCTAAAAAATTACGATACATTTGAACCCTGCGAGCTCAGAGAATAACACGAATACAGCCGGTCTCAAGTCAGTACAAGAGGGAGGCTGTCAGCTCCGTACCTGTCTATGATGTTACTGAGTAGACCCAGCCTAAAGAGGGAGGCTGTCAGCTCCGTACCTGTCTATGATGTTACTGAGTAGACCCAGCCTAAAGAGGGAGTCTGTCAGCTCTGTACCTGTCTATGATGTTACTGAGTAGACCCAGCCTATCCTGGGTGGAGTGGATGGCCTCCCGCAGGGCCCGGCTCAGGAACCAGTAGTCCTGAGGGCTGTGTGACTGGGCAAACAGGCAACTGGCGTGACCCGAGCGCCCCCACTCTCCCCGGGCCGGGGGCGTGGGGGAGGGGCAGGGGCCGGGGAGGAACGTCAGGAAGTTCAGCACCTCGTAGCCGTACACGGGCTTGGCGCTACAGTGCAGCTCGTTCACCCGAAAGATGTGCTCGAGTCGGCTGTCGCACTGCTTCTTCTGCTGGTCGTCCAACCATGACTGACGGTGAAGAAGAGGATGTTGGGTTTCAGACACAAAGCAGGACTGACAAGTGCAAGCACGGAACGTAAACACTTCTTCCTCGTTGGCTGAGCTGACATATTTGTTTACTGGCAGATAAACGTCCCTCAGTTTGAGGAAGTTGGGGAGAGTGGGCTCACCATGTAGAAAGGAGAACGGGGAGGTGCGCGAGGGGCCCGGACTCGAGGATGGACGATCCCACCAACATGGGACCCTGACTTGGGAGGACCCCGGGCGAGAACCACCATCCTCCCGCGCTGACGAAGACGAATCATTTACACGAGGAGCTGGTGAGAAATGTCATTATTAATTAAATATCTTTCGATGGAGGTAGAGAAGAATTGTATCGGAAAGTTGAAGGAAAATTATAATAAATATGAATAAATAATCAAATAAATATTTCAGAAAAAATAAAGAAAACCAAAAGTTGGTGTGGTACGTCCATCTTTGCTCCTGTCCTCACCTGTGTGTTCTGTGCTTGGCTGTGGTGCAGGTGGGGGTGCTAGCACAGGCCCCTGCACCACCCTCAGGACCGGGCGAGGGGCGGAGTGGTGAGCTCCCGTGGCGGGGGGGATCCGGGGGGGCGCTGCGGTGTACTCCGCGATGACCGGCCCAGGAGGGGCGTGCTGGATAGGCGTCATGGGGATGATGGCCCTCGGGGACGGGAGATGGCGTTGGTGTGGTGGTGTACTGAGGGAGAGGCCAGGGGAGCGACCCGAGGGCAAGGGGGCACCGCCAAGGTGGGCACACACCCCCCTCCCTCCTTCCCTGTTGACTGCCGCACCACGATCTTCACAATCCCAGACGGGGGCACTGAGGGAGATGGAAAGCATCAATGTCATTGGCCGGCAGCCCAGCTGTGGAGAGAAGCCCAGTGGGATGGGCTTTGTCATGCTGCCGGTGCTGTGGTGTACCTGGAGAAGCATTGTGAGGAAGCTGCATCCCAGCGGGGGCTGGGTTGGCAGGGTTGCCGCCGGCAGCGTGGGTGTTGGGTGTGCTGAACATGGCCACCTGGGCGGGCTGACTGATCAGGTGGTGCTGCCCCCCACTGGACACCAGATGCATCACATTACCTGCGCAACAAACCAAAGTTAGACAACTTTCGGAAAACATATATAGTAAAAAAGAAAAAGACATTAAAGATATAGATAAGATATGAACAGGAAAGATATGTAGACAGGCTTGGGGCTGACCTTGAACGGGGCGAGGGGGGGCCACAGGGACCTGGTGCAGCTGGGCTCCAGACAGGGTGAGTTTGTTGCCCTGCAGCTGGAAGGTCACGGGTTTGCTGCCCTGACAGGACGACACGGGCCGCCCTGCCAAGGAGGCCAGCTGAGCGATACTCACTACCTCCCCAGCTAGGAGAGAGAGGGAGAGAGAGAGATAGAGGGAAACTCATTTAGTCCACTTAGATACATTGATATGACTTGTGTGATATGACTTTGATCCCAAATTACCCCATGTTCTATATAGTGGATACTGTGGGATATAATGGATGATGGATATTGTGTGTCCACTTGATAGTGGTGTGCTGAGAGCAGCTTCCTGGTTAGCCTGCGTGGTGTTAGCCCGAGTGGTGTTAGCGAGCTGGTGGAGGGGAGAGGTACTCACAGGGCAGCCTGGCCTGCATGTCGGGGCTGAGCAGAACCCGCTGTGGCATGATGTTGCTGGGCGGAGGGGTGGCCTGGATCCCCCCCAGGGGCGCAGGAGGGGGGCCGCACCGTGAGCACAGACTTGGGGCCGCCGGACCTCACCGCGGTCCCCATCGCCGTGGGAGCGCTGAGGTGCAGAGCTAGCCGGGGCGAGGCGGAGGGCGCCACGGAACACACCACTGGGAGGAGGAGGAGCCACAGTTTGGAAGATTAGAGATGATTGTTACGTGACGGTGCAGAACTGATCTTAATATCTAGAACTGTGAATGTTTAAATGCCCAACTGCAGAGGATGCAGGGTGTGTTTTAGGGTTGTGAACGAGCGCTGACCTTGTTGGACAAGCGGTGCCGGGGCGGGTGTTATGTCTGTGATCAGCGGGGCTCGAGGAGCCTGACTGGCCGGGGTGACTGGGCAGGTGGGCCGGGGGTTGTTCATCAGCAGAACTGTGCGGCCGTCAGCCTTGGGCAAAGGCTGGAACATCCTTTAAAAACGGACACAGGAAAAAAACAAAAACGTTACTTCCAGACATCTACAGACATGGTTGTTAAAAGCAACTACGTAGTCAAATGTCATTAGGTTTATTACAGAACCACAGAAGAAGAAAAAAACCTAGTAGTCCTTACCGGTTGACCTTCATGCGAACCGGTCTGGGGCGTGGAGGAGGGTCAGGTGACTCCATGACTTCCTGGATCAGCTGACGGCTGACTTTCCTGCTGGGCAGGAACACGTCGGCCTGGTAACGTGACACGTGGCCCTCCAGACCCACCAGGTCGAACATGGACAGGTCACACCTCTGCAGCGGGGAGAAGGGGAGAGAGGGAGAGGCTCAGGACACAGAAGAACAAGAACACAAGAGCACCCTCTCCTCAGGCACACCTCACTGTTCTGACTCACGAGGGGCTTCTACGAGGGGCCACGACCCAGACTCTGACCTTGAAGGGGGGGATCTCCAGGGCTTCCTGCACGAGGGAGGCCGTGTGGAAGACAATGGGCTGGGTGATGAAGGGCGACTGGATCGGCCGGGGGTCAAACAGGTTGGGGTGGTTGCACACTTTACGAAGCTGCATCAGAATGTTGATCACAGACATGAAGTGTCCGCTGGCCAGCGTTTCCCTGGTCCTGAGAGACACGAAGACAAAACAAAAGCAGAACGGATGAGCGGTAATTCCAAAAGCAAACAAACGACTCAAGCCCAGCGTTTGCAAAAGCTCTTGGAAGTCCCTTTGGATAAAAGCGTCGGCTAAAATGAACAAATGTTTGCGTTTTCCCTCTGGAAACTTACGATGCCTGCGCCATGAAGTCGTCGTAGAGGAAGCGCTGTCTCTTGGACAGGCGGCAGCGAACCACGTGCTCGTACTTCTTGGGCATCTGTTTCTCCACGTCCACCTTGATCCTCCTGAGGAGGAAAGGCCTGAGGACCTTGTGGAGCCTCTTCACCAGGCCCTCGTTGTACTCCTGGCTGCCCTCGATCATGCCCGTCAGGGGGTTGGAGAACCACTCCTTGAACTCCCGGTGGGACTGGAAGACGTGGGGCATGAGGAAGTGCATGAGGGACCACAGCTCCATCAGGCTGTTCTGCAGGGGGGTGCCTGTCAGCAAGAGGCGTCTGTGACTGTGGGGGGGGAGAGGGAGGAAGAGGAAACGGTTTTAGATGATGTCACGCTGAGTCACTCAGCTGTCCATTGTCTGAGTCGTAAAGCTAAATGTGATTTCAGAACATATCTATAAATAATCAAATGGCATCGGTGTGTACTTGTGAACAACGTACACAGAGGGGGTGGGTGATCACAGCTTTTGCCCCCACACACACACACACACACACACACACACCTGTTGAAGTTGAGCAGGCTCTGCCAGCGCTGGGATTTGAAGTTTTTGATATTCTGTGCCTCGTCCAGGATGAGGTATCTCCAGGACTTGCGTCTGAAGGCTTGGTGATCCTGCAGCACCAGCTTGTACGACGTGATACACACGTGAAACGCGTTAGGTTTGGTCCATCCCTGTAAGACAAACACACAGAGCAAAAGAGAGAGCTGTTATTTCAGTCAAACGTCAAGCCTGCAAAACACAGTTTTCCCTCATTTCATAATAATGATAACAATAGAGAACCACATTCTCACAAGGAAAATACACACATTTTACAAGCCGACAAGGTATATTTAATCTAGTTTTTGGGTGAATTGTTCGTATTTCACGCGAGCCATGTTGTTACCTGTCTCTTGAGTTTCCTCTCCTTCTGACTGCCGTAGTACGTGAGGATTTTGAACCCAGGGCACCAGCGCTTCAGCTCCATCTCCCAGTTCAGCATGACGCTGGTGGGCACGATGATCAGGTGAGGGCCCCAGTTACCTACACACGAGATGGGATGGGTTGCCTTTCTGAAGCACGGCAAACGCAGGACGTGTTGGGTTTTCAGGGAGCTACGTTTGGAGTCCGTCTCTTACCCTTCTCACAGGCCAGGTGAGCTAGCAGGGCGATGGTCTGGATGGTCTTCCCCAGACCCATCTCGTCTGCCAGGATGCCGTTGAGCTTCTTCTCATACATGGTGACCAGCCAGTCCAGTCCGATGTGCTGGTACTCACGCAGTGTGCCATGTAGGAGGAAGGGGATCGGAGTCTTGACCTGTAGTCGAACATGAGAAATACGAAGAAAAAAAACAAACTGTGATGTTTCCCCATACATCACGCATATTTAAGTCATCCGCAAACAATCGGCAAGGAATCGAACTGGCAACCTTCTGATTACTAGCCCGATTGCCTAACCGCTCAACCACCTGACTCTTCCTTGTTTGGTCATCAGGAGACGCACCTTAGTGGTTGCCAGAGTGTAGCCCTTAGGCTGTAAGCTCTCTGCCGTGGCGGCGATGTGACTGATCTCCTTCTTG
Source organism: Mallotus villosus (assembly GCA_903064625.1). Lineage (NCBI taxonomy): Eukaryota > Metazoa > Chordata > Actinopteri > Osmeriformes > Salangidae > Mallotus > Mallotus villosus. The sequence continues at coordinate 251,624 of CAEFZP010005710.1, forward strand.
GGCCGTTGGCCGGAGGTCATGGGAGGGCTGTGGTCGCCCTCCTTCAGCAGGACCTCCATCCCTTCTCCACACTCGTCGTCGTCGTCATCATCTTCGTCGTCGTCCTCCTCCTCATCACTGTCCTCTTCATTCTCGCTTTCCACTTCCTCCTCGCTCTCCCCTGGCGATTCTGGAGCAACAGTGATGAGAGGAAGGAACGTAGAAGTTTGAGCAACAAGCACAGTACTGTCATCAGAACCAGGAGGAACCGCTCGTTACCAAGCTTACTAAAAACGAAACAAAAAGACTCATTTTTACCTGAGGAGGAAGTGTTGCTTTCCACGTCGCTTTCATCTTCCTCGGTCTCCTCTTCCTCCTCCCCTGAGATCTCAGACTCGTCAGAGCTGGTGCGAGAGGCGGACACGGACGGTTCCTCGAAGTCGGAGGCGTACGCTCCTTTGTATTTCTCCAGCAGCTCGTCCATGCTCATGTCACCTGGGATGGGGAGGGGAGGACTTTAGGATGCTCTTCAATCATTCATGTGACAGATGGGAGAGAAGATTGAGCTCCTTCCACCACCACATTTGGCACGACTACACAGCGGCACTTTGGATCACTACCACAACTGGTGTCGTGCTAACCGTCTCCATCATCAAATCCTTAATAAACAAGATAAAACCCTTAATAAACACCGACCAAGATAAGCGCAGGCTGTGGCTGCTTGGTGCAGATGAAGGGTTTGAGGGAAGAATAGGAAGAGGAAATAAAACCTACCTTCTTTGGCCAAGTCGTCCAGCTCCTCGGCGTGGTCTCCAGCCCCCTCCACCACCTCCTGGTCCGCTATGGTGTCCTCCTCATCCTCGGCTGAAAATGACACACAGAGGTGGAAGAAAATGAGGGAATATTCTTTGTTGCCTTCATATTAAAAAGGAGATCCGGTGGGAGAGCCTACCATCGTCTTCATTGGCAGTGAACTCCTTGTCTTCCTCTTCCACAGTCGAGGAAGAGGCTTCGGAGCATTCCTCCTCGGACCCGGAGTTCTGGGGAACGAGACAAAGGTCAGTTTCCCAAGAGTTAAAGGAGGATGTAAAGACATTAGACGGGCGACTTGAACGAATGATTCCTGTGTCCACGTTCTCCCTCTCTCTGCCTGTGCGTGCGGTGTTACCTGTGGGCGTGCGAGGGTGCTGAGGAGCTGGTCCAGGGGCAGAGCGCCCTCCTCTTTCAGCAGCTCGATCTCCCTCCTCTGGGACTCGGCATCATTGCCCTCCTGCTGCTCCTCCACATCGAGGGTCTCCTCGTCATCCTCCTCCTCACAGGGGGGCTCAAAGTCTCTGTCTGTTGAGGTAGAGCGAGGTAGAGAGAGAGTGGGGGGTAGAGGGAGAGAGAGGGGTAGAGAGAGAGAGGAGTAGAGAGAGATAGAAGTAGAGAGAGAGAGGGGTAGAGAGAGAAGTAGAGAGAGAGAGGGGTAGAGAGAGAAGTAGAGAGAGAGGGGTTGAGAGAGAAGTAGAGAGGTATAGAGAGAGAGGGGTAGAGAGAGACATACAGACAAAATGTAAAACTTAATGACTTATTCCCAATTTCACACAAAACAGCTGAAGGACTCCCATCTGCTCAGATACTGAATTCTCCAGCTCCACTCAAATGATGCTGCTTATTCATATCTGGTTAATCGTCGTCACGGCTTCCAGATAAGAAAACCAGAAGGGAAGAAGCTTGGTCTCCTGTCAGACCCTCTCATCTCCACAGCAGTAAACCAGAGCCAGCCTCCTTCCCCACAGCTGAAGCAGCCCATTGTTTATCTCCACTACCTTCTGTTTATTTCCGCTACCTTTTGACATTAGTATCTCTGAATGTGGGTAGCAGCAGCCGAACCTGAAAGCTGACAGGTCTAGCCAGTCTCTGACGGCAGTTTGTAACTGCTGCTAATGGATACACGAACAGAGGAGACGCACAAAAGCTTTTGCATTTTGAGTTTGTGACAACATGTCCTTGAAAGCAACAATAACGAAAGACTGGGTAGTATTCAGATCAGCTCCACACAAAGACAACCCGAGTCCCAATGGGAAAGACACATGCATAGGCGGTAGCTATGACAACCAGGTTATAAAGCAACGCGGTTTTGATTGGTAGGTTGACGTGCGTGAGGTCAGGAGTGTTCTCACCGTCTTCATCTAGAGACTGGAGAGGTTTCTTGGGAGAGGACACCGCAGCCTCCGGGGCCCCAGCAGGAGCCAGAGACTGACTCAGCAGGTCAGAGTATTTCTCAGTTTGGCCCACGATGAAGTCCAGCTGGAGATCCAAAGCCTTCTTCCTTTTCTCCTCCAGTCTGGACTGCTGCTTGTACTGCACCACCTGAGGATGGGGGGAGGAAGTCAGCCATTAGTGACAGGACTATACAGGCAGTGACTAGACTATACAGAGTGACAGGGCTATACAGATGCATGTGGGATGATGCGAAAACAGGATGTAACTTTGCGCTGCTCGAGGCTGACTGTACCTTCTCTACGCTGCTCCAGAAGGCTCGGACCTCCTTGGCTATGTTGGAGGCAACTCTCCTGATCTTGGAGTGTTCGTCCCTCTTTGCTTTCTCCTCCTTCTGTCTCAGGTCCTCGTGGTATCGCATCACCATGCGCACAACCTGCGACAAGAACACAACAATTGTCGTTCCAGAACTATGTTTTCGGACGCAGCATCCTTATCGCAGGAGAGAAATATTATCGCCTGTTGATTCTTACCTTTCTAGCCACCCCTCTCTTCCAACGCCTTTCTTGGGCGAAGTCGGCAGAGAGCCACTGCATCTCTTCACACAGGTAGTCCCAGTGGACTTTGGGTCGGACCGGCTCGGTCAGACGAGTCAGGCGCTTCGTAGACCAGGACCCCTCTCGCTTTAACGAAATGCTGCGATGCTCGATCTCTGCTTCCTGCAGAGCCACAAAGAGAACAGAAAGAAAAAGAGAGAGAGAGTTCATATTCCAGAACAACTGAACCGCACAGCATAAAAAGTGCATTAAAATTCTCAGGTTGGCATTTAGGACCAAATGATTTAGGGAGGCGGAGCGGTGCTCCCGAACAGGAAACTCACGTGCTTAGCCTGCTCCGCCATGTCGGTGTGCCTCTCGTAGCGTGCTCGATGAGGGGTGGCCTGATCTGACGGGGAGGCCCCACCTGGGCCCATGGAGGGGGGGGAGAGGAACTTGCCATGGGGACCTCGGAGAGGGGAAGTCCTCATGGAGATGTGGCTCCAGTCACTGGAGGAGGACGGGCCCGGGGAGAGAGAGGAGGTCGAAGGGGAGATGGGAGAGTCCCCCGGCGTGACCCTGTCTGCTATCCACTGGCGGACCTGAGAGCAGATGAGGGAAAGGCTAATTGTATGGGACCGTGAACAGAAAGGTAACACAATAGTAGGGAGGAAAACCTCCAAACATCAAGAGCACAAGGGTATCAACCACCCGAAAAGGCCTCAGCGTGAGAAATATCCGTTCAACTGGGGTAACATCTGAATGCTGTGTTCCCAACCACAAGCAGCATTTAAAAATGTCTCATGAATTCCCCCATTCAGACCAATTGCAATCTACTGTGGAGCTTGTGAGCTTGAGCATGGTTCAGGGGTGCATGCTGTAGGCGTGTCTACTGAGACAGGGGGGGGCTAGCCCCACCGCTTACCTTCGAGAACAGTGCCTTTCTGTCTCTCCTGCTCTGTCCATGCTGGAAAACACACATGGCTTAACATGCCTGTCAACTTAAAATCACTAAATTTAAACAGATGCAATCACACCTAGACGATATGAGCACCGCATGCAAGTAAATGGAGAAGCAGATTGAAGCGCTATAGAATATTAAACTGTGGACACGTGTGGTTATCCACTGGAACGCAGCTGTGACTCCATACCGAAATTTGCAATGACCTCAAACAGTTTTACCGATTGCTTCCTTTTCTCTGCAGCCTTCAAATAAATACTTTTTTAAACTCATAAACTTGCTTCTTTTTTTTGCAGCCTGGAGCAGTATGAAAACTGAGTCTGGTATTCAACATATTAAGCATGTAGGACACTCCTGATCAACCCCAGAAGCTCGTAATTCTACATGTACAGGGAAACCAACTGCTTCCTATATACCTTACAGTTTTTGCTGAACACAAACTTATCATATTGATTTCACTAGAAAATAAATGAGCAACACAGAGATGGGCTTTCCGGGCACCAGCGCAGAAACACACCTCAACCAATCAGCACCCTTACACGACACATCAAGCTGCAAAAACGTGTTTCCCCTCTTGGTACTTAGTAGCATAATTGGTCATTTGGCCTGCGCTCACACCGTTACAAATGCCTTATAAACGACTAGGAGGCCACAGACAGACGCTGTGAAGGGAAAATAACCACGTAGGAGCTTGATACCTTGTTCTGTGCTGGGGTGGAGATTTCCATCCTGCCCGTGATCTTGGCCTCCGAGGTGGACGCAGGCTCTGGGTCTGCCTCTCCCTCGCTGCTCTCCTCTTTGGGGCTGCAGAGCTGAGCCGGGGGCCCCTGCTGGCCATCTGCTCCAGGTGAACTCCCATGCTCAAATTCCATACTCTCATCCATACTCTGAGAGCCTGTATACAGGCAGGGCTGGCCGAGAGAAGGGGATTCGGACAGGTGTTCATCACTGGAGGACATGCAAGTGTTACTCTTTAAAGCACCCGTTGTTGAGGGAAGCTTAGGGGCGTAGAGGGGCTTGGAAGGTGTGGAGACATCTGGGGCGAGGTTCTGTTTCGATTGATGTTCCGATTTCAGCATGGGAGATTTTGTCTCGGTTAAGGCCGCTCTGTCAGATTTGCTTTGCGTAGGCGTGAAGGGACGTGGCGGTGGCAGAAGAGGATGGTACGGTGTGTTGACGGCAGCCTGGACGCCGGCAGGTGCAGGAGCCACTGTGGATCTGATCATCTGTGTTTTGGGAAGGCAATCTAGAGAAGATGTGTCTGCCCCACGGCTGGACGGGCTGGCCAGCGCGGGGGTGTTCTGTTGACTGGACACCTCCACCAGAAAGCACGGGGGTTGTTTGAGGAGAGGAGTGTCTCCGCGTTTAATCAGGAGCAGCTTCGGGTCGATCATGCCAGCGGAGGGTTTCGAACAGGAGGCTGCGGCCCGCCCAGAGACTCCCACCGTCTGGGTCTCTGACAGAGTCGTCGAGAGGTTTTTTCTGGTCCCTTCGTGAGAAGAAACACGGAGCTCAGTCTTTGACGCATTTAAAAGAGGGATGCCTGCAGCTTCTTTAGGGGCCTGCTTTTTCACCTCTGTGTGGTGCAAAGTGGTCTGGGGAGAGAGGGCATAGCCGGTGTTTTTATCCAGACCCTGTGTGATTATTTCCATAGGGGGGACTAGAGACAGTGAACTGGCTCCTGCATCCACTTGATCCTCCAGCAGCATCTGGGTGTCGCTCGTGCTCCTACCGTCCGAGACGGCCGAGCTGGAGACTAAACAATGTGTCGTAGCTTCAGTTAAGATGGGAGTGTCTGATACGAGAGCAGTTTGGACGTAATAAACCTCACCGGAGCTTTCGGCCTCTGTAGTGTCAGCTTCAGTTGTTTGGCTTCCTGTCTCCAAACTCAGCCCTCCGACATCAGCCGCTGTATCCTGTGTGGACTGACTGGGGTAGAAGTCGCTGGAACAAATCTCCATTCCTTGAAGTTGAGAATTGTGTTCTTCTTCTGTGGTTGTACAATTCTCCGCGTGTGCGAGTGGACTGAACAAATTCACCTCGTAGCCTGGGGAGGAAGGCAATTGTGCACTACTGGCACAGATGGTTTCGGTAGCGACCTCTTCCACAAAGCCATAAATCTCATACGCCTCCGTCACTTGAGCATCTATCATTTCAATGTCAGAATGAGTCTCTTCTATAAAGAGCTTTGGTTCATCAGAAGCAGCAGCATAACCACCGCTACATTCTCCTTCTAACAGAAAACTCTGATTCACCTCAGACTCCCTGTCGACACTGGTTTCTACCTCAGCCATAAAAAGTCCTTGAGCGTCAGTTGAATCCACAAGATCAGAGATCAGGGATGTCTCCATACTGTGCTCTGGGGCAGGATTAGATGTTTCAGCCCCAACAGAGTGTTCGGTGAGTTCCGAGCCTAGCTCAGTACGGGAGAGATGGATGGGAGACATTGTAGTCCTTTCCTGTTGAGCAGGGCTTTGAGACTGCATGGTAAAGTTATACAAGTGGGTGTCTGTCTCCTCCATGGTATCGTTCCTCTCCGCTTGTCCCTCTGGCACTGAGGGACTTCTCTGAATGTTGTCACTCTCCTCTTTTTCAACTCTAAAGTTAAGGGTAGAGTTTCCGTTGCCAGTTGTGGTGTAAAGTCCAGGGTCTGTTCCCTCTGGGCTCGGGGTACAGAATACGTCAGGCGGTGCAGGTTGGTGTAGCATTTGTGTGTGTGAACTCCAGAGAGTGACTGGTTCTTGTCTTTCACCGTCATCAGGCTTTGTGGGCTCTGGTGCTTTGTCTCCCTCCACCTCCGTTGATGCCTGCGTTTCCCTGTTGTTCTGCCTGATGATTTGAGGCTCCATACAGAGGTCAGTTTCTTTGCTCTCGCTATTGCCAGATATGGGCTCTGGGAGAAGAGGCTGTTTAGAGTTTGGGTGAATGCTTGTTTGCTCCTCGACATCAGGCAGAGGTAGGTGGCTGGCCTGAACAAGCTGGGCCGTTGCGGAGTGCTCCATGCCTCCGTCTCCTGTGTGGTCTCTGACTGGATCAGGACTGGAGGAGTTGAGGGGAAAAGGGGGAGGCCCCTGGGGAGGCAGTAGAGAAGATATTCCTGTCTGTGTAATCGCCTTCAATTCCAGTTTCTGGTATATACTCCAAAGTCTCTCTTCCAGGGACAGTGTGTCCCTCTTCTGTTCTGTTGACAGCCCCCGGTCCACCAGCAGCACCTGCCTCCTGCACTGCCGGGGCTTGGCTTTGATCAGTTTGTTCCCCGTGAGGAACACCTTGCTCTGTCCCGTCTGTCTGTGTGTCTGTGAATACGTCAGAGTGAGGTGGTCTCCCTCTCGACGCCGTAGCGAGACTCTGGCCCGTAAGGGCTGATGAGGAAGTGCCTCCCGTGACACCGTCAGCTCCACCGTCCAACGAGGACCCCTCTTCCAAACTCTCCTTATAGTTGCTGTCGGGCTCAGTCTCTGCGGAGCTTCTCTCTTGGCCGATGACGGCGGCGGTGGCGACGTCTCTATCCGGCTGTGACGTTGCCGTGGTAACCAGTGGCGGGAGGAGGGCAGCTGCGACCGGCTGCAGGGCATGCTGGGATGACCCGGCCACATTCTGCGCGGCCAGGGAGTTGCCACCCAGCACATCCACAGCCGGAGGGGTGCTCTGCTGCACCGCCTCCCCCCCCGGGGCTTCCTCCCTCTGGGGTTCCTCGGTTACACACTGCCCCTGGAAGGTAGAATGCAGGATATTACTCTGATGTTTACGGTGGGTGAGTGAATGCATGTACAAAGTACGCAGCGAGTTCCCATATAAACGATTTCTTTAGGTTATACATTACCTGTGTGCACACAGACTAAATCTACGACTTGGCAGAGAGTGGTAGGAGGGACGGAACAGGGTGTTTTACCCTGACCAACATTCACCGAGGGCAGTATGGCTTATATTTTCACTTCTGGATCAACGGTAATAAGAACAGATTCTTACCTGTCTGTGGTGTGAGACACAGATCTTGTGTGCTTTCCACTTCCAGGATGCTGAGATTAAGGTCCCATCCACATATCTATGGAAACATTTCTAGTGGTTAGCAACCAAAAAACAACGCATAGTGGAAACTCATATTAACTACTGTTTGCTTGTGTACGTTGCTTTGACATAATTATTATGAAAATCAAGCATTGTAAACAAATAATATACCGGTAACGTTAAACCATATCAAGGAATACCGCAAGTTTTTGGTTGGCCCTTTCCAATAACATTCGGACAGTCTTGTTTTGAGATATTGGCATCTTACTAGCTACACGAAGCTAAATAGTCAGAACACCAACATTACAAAAATCACGGCGAGTTAAGAGATAGCATTACATCACTTACTTCGATGGCACAGGTTGTTCGCTATATTTGACATTTAACCGGTCCACATCCACGTTATTGAAATCGGCTCGCGCTCACTTTCCAGCTAGAGAACAGGCACTCGGGCCTCATTCATTGCGGTCGTAACTAGCTAGCTAGCTAACTAATCTAGGTAACGTTATAGTTTCGTTTTTATTATCACTGTGACGCAAGCGACCATGAGGAAATAACTGAAATCTAGAAGCGATAGAAACCCACGTTTGTGACCATGTACCGCTTAGAATAACTGTTGATTTTTGTGAGCTAGCCAGCTTACTACAATAGCACCTCGCATTGATAGTTGATATAATAAACTGGCGCGAGGAGGTAGCTTGCGAGATTTCTTAGCCAGCTAGCGAACTAGAATAGTTGGCCGGTGCATTCAACTGGGTGCGCACGCGCCACATCCCACTCGAAGTTATGTAATGTTGTAGATTGGCCTTTTTATATTAATTTGTGATATGCTTGTGGAAAACAACATTTTAAAAAGTCACATTAAACCCCGCTTCTCCATGCACTGCCGAGAGGAACAATCACTCTGACGTCACTACGCGGGGTCAAATAGCAACCATAAAACTGCACACCAAAATAATACTTGAATTAAACCACAGAACATGAATCATGTTTTCATTCATTTCAGTAGTAAAAAAATAAATAAACAACGCTTCCAATGTTTGATGTCTCAATATATTACCAATCACTACAAGGGGGTTTCAAGGGGGCTTAAGTGATCCTACACGCAATCCTCCTGAAGCGACGGTTGTCTCCACAATCCAAAAGTGTGCATTTGTGTACTTGTCCTCACGGATTCAAGCGCATAAATTGGTAAATGTACAGGTTAGTATCGACTAAAGGTTTAGAATCGGAAATGGCCAAATCTAGGTTAAAAGTTTCTGAATAATTGAGCATCTAGGATGGTGCTCTGACCATTTCTAAAACCTTGCGCGTGGTGCAGAGCAATTGACCGGTAGCTCTTGGCAGCCTACACAGAACGGCTAGGCTACTTGGGGCAACATTACAACTGCATTGTCATTGTGTATTAATCACTGGTGCGTTGAGAAATGTTGACTTGTTTTTCACTTGGTAGTTTGAATAATTATGACCTTTTCAATAGCCAGTTGTTTGGATATGTCTCCATTTAATGTGATGGTTCTGTCTGTGCTTCTTCATAATACAATACAATCCCCCCTTGTGCCCCCCTACTTCCTCCATGGCCCCCCCCTCTCACAGCCGCCATCTTAAGTTCCCACCTACCTGAAATTTCCGATCACTTTTCTTTTACTAAATTCTTGTTGAAGGAGTCGTCATCCGCATAAAATCGTACTCAATCCGTGATGATAGTATTCCAAACTGTCTCTCGGTACCCAACGAGGTACAGGTAGGTCCGTGGGAAGAAGTTAAAATACGGACCGAGGGAGAGTGGGTTCGGCTCGCCAAATCTAGCGGTAGCGGGGAGGAGACTTTAGACGCAGCGAAATGGTGGAGAACCACTGCTGACAGAGTGCAGAAGGAAGTGTTGTCTCGCGAGAGGTTATTCAGCGCGCCCCTTGAATTTTTTGGAGCACACGGAACGCGAGGTTTATCGTCTTTAAGGGCCAAAATTAGACTAGACTAACCTCATCAAATGCGAAACGATCCTTTAGGAACTTGAAGCATCACGAATTGAATCCTCAGTTTTGCACTCTGGTCCAATAACTTTCTCCCTGGATCTTTTCTCATGTGTTGCAAAATTATTTGCGGTGGTAAACTTAGCTTTCAAGTGTTATTGTAGCCATCAATTATCTTTTCTTCGAAAGAACCTTGGATTTAAAATCTTGGTAACTGCAGATTTATTTAACAAAAGAACATTCGAATTTTTCTAAGAATTAGTCCAGAGATTAGGCAACTTGAATACTCAAGAGCTGTAGTGTAAGGTCCGTCATGCAGGCTATTCAGAAGTAGGCTACGTTCATATTGTTTTGTCATTAACTAAGTTATTAAGTTGATGTTAAGTCATTTCTTTTAAGTGTTAATTTATATAAAAATGTAGTTAAACAAACGAGACTAAAGCACAACCAAGTTACCAACAATTCATTTAATAATTAATCTTTGTGGTCTCTAGGAGAGGGGGTTGGAAAGGTATAAAATGGTCTTAATAAAATAATCGACCCAAATGTCTTTTCCACCTCAGTATACCCACTGTTGTGTCCTTTGACTCGTTCTTGAGTCATGTTCAGTACAGCAGACGTCCCATTCTTCCATATAACTTATCCTTGTTCATGAAACATCTCTGTAAACTCTCGCAAGATGGGGGTTACATAGTCCCAAACGATGATTGGTACTACATGACACCAACACACAACCCCTCAGTGTACAGTTATATTTAAAGGTCTGATCAATGAAGAGGCAAGAGGTTGTGACAATTGCATCTTGCATTCAGAAGCATCAGTGAATCAAGCCTTTACTTCTGGATGATTTGAAACAACTTTTACCTAACAGATAAGGGAGTGCATTGGTGATACCTGAAACAATGACAAATAACATAACAGTGAATATATTTATTACCATTATAGAAGATAATTAATGTTAACAATAATAATTACAAAGGCATTTTCACTATTCTACTATATTCTGGTCCTGCTCATATAGAGTCAGAGAGGAGAATGGGAAACAGTTTCATATATACGTTTTAAAATATTGTGTCCACCCCACAATGAAGTACAGTTCATATCATCCACTGAAAAAGAAGGTGAAGAATCTCATGTAAAAAAAAACGTTGCAGAGGGGGAGGTCATTTTAGGGAGAGGCGGTGAACTGAGGTACAGGTGCTTACTGTCCTTAAGAGACTTAGAATCTTCATGTTTCACCAATAATCTGTCTCCTCACAACTCTAGAAGACAAAAAGGAAATCATTCAAATACACCAAGCCGCCCTCCGTATTCTAACAGGGTTGATTAACGCAAAGGGCTTCATATGATCCCAAGAGTTAAAAAAGGAAAGGATGAGCCAGTACGTACAGAAAGTGCACCTTCCTCTGACAAACCTGAAAAGGCTCACTTAACATTATCATGTTAAAACTGAAAAGAAAAAAAAATCTCTGCCTCTTCAAACAGAACTACCATTATCGCGTATCATACAGGATTCCCGACAGCATTCTTAAAATAAAAATACACTAGGATGCACAGAAATCATGTACCATTGCACTGATAGAACCATTGTGGATAATATACTGAGTCATTCTGGCAAGTCACAATTTTCCTCCCAAGCCGATCCACACGCATCCTTTGAGAGCTGGAGGGCGTTACAGTTTGTGAGAGGGGTCTCCTCCTGTCAGAGAGCAGAGTAAGAGCAGCACAGTAACCCTGACGTTTCCCCCTCGACCACCTCAGACGACTCCCAGTACTATCTGGATTCCCCGTCTTTGTGGGTGCTGTACAGAGCCAGGTCACCTGGGCCGAGTCTGGAGCCGCGAGGAGGGGTGGCGGATCTGCTAGCCACCGAGGGAATCAGGGGTGGCGGTCCCCCGACAGACATAGCTCCCACGAGGCCTGCGGGGGACTTACCCATGATGCCGTTGGGCATGTGGTGCGGGTGCAGGGCCCCGAGGCGAGAGTAGAGGCCAGGGTGGTGTGGTGAGGAGTTGGAAGCTCCGGGCTGGAGGTGGGAGTGAGAGAGCAGGCCAGAGTGGAGCTGCTCTAGGTGGGCAGCGTGAGAGTGGTTTTGCAGGTGGGCGCCGGAGAGGTGCGGGTGAGAATGCATTCCAAAGTAACGTGCCCTCTCAAAGTCTTCCCTCATGATTTGGGCTCGCTGCTCCTCGTCCATGAGGCTGCCGCTCGGAGGTCCCAGGTGGGGAGGCCTGTCGAAGTGATGGGCCATCAGGCCAAACTCCTGCCGTACAGAGGTGGGGGCGGAAGAGGTAGAGGTCTGGGGGTGGTGAGGGTTGGCCCCGACCGCGGCCGCCATGGCCGCTGCCCTCTCAGCTTCCAGGAAGCGCTGGGCGTGCTGGTGCTGGAGCAGACGAGCCAGGTGGGGATCGGAGCGTAGGGCCAAGTGAGGGTCTGAGCGAAGGGCCAGGTGGGGGTCAGAGCGCATCGCCATGGCTTCCCTACGCTGCTGTTGCTGCTGCTGAGCTGCCAGCTCCCTCCAGGGATCCCATGAGGGGAAGCCATGGGGGTGCTGGGGGTGCCCCTGGGGCGGGCCATGGGGGTGAGCGGCAAACCGTTCCCCTCCGGGACCAATGACCAAGCCCCCAGCGCCGGCCGCGCTTCCCAGGTAAGCCTCGATGGCGGCCTGAGCCCTGGAGCGCTCCAGCAGAGAGAGGTGGTGGTGTGAGGGTTGGTGTTGGTGTTGGTGTGAGGGTTGATGTTGGTGTTGGTGTGAGGCTTGGTGTTGATGTGAGGGTTGGTGTTGATGCGAGGGTTGGTGTTGGTGCGAGGGTTGGTGTTGGTGCGAGGGTTGGTGCGAAGGTGTGTGCTGGGTGGGAGGAGGCAGGGGTACCCCAGGTGTGGGCGTCAGTGAGTGAGAAGAGGAAGGGGTGGCAGAGCGATGGTGGTGCTGGCGGCTGTTAGGCCTGTCGTAGTTATGGCTGGGCGTGGAGGGAGGCGGCAGGGAGATGGGGATATGCTCTGGCTCCTCTTTCCGCTCCTCTTTGACTTTGACTGGAGGGACGAGGGACGGTTTGGGGGTTGGTGTCCGGTCAGGCTTCTTGCCCTGGGACAGAGAGGTGACGGTGGCAGAGGCCGAGGATGAGGCAGGGGGGCCCGCATCTCTTTGGGAGGGACGGGGGGATTCGTTGTGGTGGCCATGAACAGCAGAGGGCTGCTGCTGTCGGGGGTACAGGTCCAGGGGAGAGGGCGCAGAGGGGCCAGAGGGTGGGGGAGTGGTGAGCACCGAGGAGGAGGAGGAGCGCGGCCTATCTCGGTCTCCCGCTAAAGAGGAAGTGCTCGGTGCTCTTGAAGATACGGTGTGGGGAGGTCTCTTGTCCCCATCTCTGTCTCTCTCCCGGTCCCTGCTTATGCTGCGGTTCAAGTCCTCGCCAGGCCCGTTCGCTGCCATAGGACCACCGTGCCCATTCATGTGGGAGACGGGGGTGTTGCTGCGGAGCTTCAAGGGAGGGGCCACCGGCGACATTCGCACAGGTGGTCGACCATACAGCATGTTGTCCCTGCAAGAGAGAAGCATCGTGAGGAGGAGAAAGATGACAGTGGGCAGTGGGTAAGCTATTCCGAGGTTCACCCACACCCAACGCCAAGCCACAACAGCTGAGGAGGATCTCCTGTGACACGGTGTCATTTATGTACCTGTCTTTTTCGTCTTTGATGTGAAGGATTTCCCTCCTCTCCATCTCCTTTCCTCTGTCTCTCTCATCCCTCTTGTCAGCCCCTTTGGCCCAGCTCGGCCCGGCGGTGAAGTTGGGAGGGCCGCCGTGTAGGCGATTCCAGGGGTCGTGAGGGTTGTTCAGGCCCGGAACCACACCGGCAGGAGAGTCCTTGTGGCCAAACACTGAGCTGCTCGCTGTAAAAGTCCACATTAAAAACATGTTATTACGGGTTAGCTTGTACAAACCAGTTATGCCTCAATGTTCCAGGCACGGCTTGTCTTAAGAGCAGGATTTTATTTTTTTACGTACCCAGTGTGGGGCTGCCCAGTCCTCCAAAGGCACTGGAACCCAAGGCTCCCAGAGGGGTGAAGGGGGGTGAGCGGCCGTAAGGGTCTGCTACACACACCCAGTAAACAGAGAGGGAGGTGGAAGGTCAGTTATGAGTAAACTAATGTTTTGCATGGCCTTCAGATATGGTACAGAATAAATCCTTGGGTGAGTAAACACACCCGAGGAGACAGTGTGTAGAGTGTACACCAGACAGACGTGCCCCTTTCAAGGAGTCTCTTACCCATGTGTGCCCCCGGAGTGAGGAAAGAGGAGTGGGGCGTGGATGGAGGGATGAAAGGAGAGGAGGACGGATTGACTCCACCTGTGGGGAGAGAAGAGGCACCTCAATGCAAACCGACAAGATCAAACTCCTCAGACAAGACAGCTCTGTGTAGACCCCCACACCGGACATCAGGCCCCATCTACGATTACACTTATTCACAATTTGTCATTTCTCCCTGGGCATCAGTAAAGGACCTACTATAACTAATACCAGACTAGAATCCCTACAATCTTACTGAGCTAAGTGAAGGCAGATACCTACCAGGTGCTGTGAAGAGGCTGGCAGGTCTAGTGAGGTCATGGGCAGGGGGAAGGCCCCCTCCCAGCGGCCCCAGAGGACCCATTCTGGGGTCACCTGCTCCCGGAAGACGAGCCAGCAGCTCATTACGGAAGTCCAGCTTGTGAGGATCCGCATGCATCAACTGAGAGAACAGAGAGACCAGGGAGACCATGAGAACAGGGAGACCATAAGACCATGAGAAACATGACACCAGGGAGACCATGAGACCGTGAGACCAGGGACACCATGGAGACCATGGAGACCATGAGACCAGGGACACCAGGGAGACCGTGACACCAGGGAGACCATGGAGACCAGGGAGACCAGGGAGACCAGGGAGACCAGGGACACCGTGAGACCAGGGACACCGTGAGACCAGGGACACCGTGAGACCAGGGACACCGTGAGACCAGGGAGACCGTGAGACCAGGGAGACCGTGAGACCAGGGAGACCGTGAGACCAGGGAGACCGTGAGACCAGGGAGACCGTGAGACCAGGGAGACCGTGAGACCAGGGAGACCGTGAGACCAGGGAGACCGTGAGACCAGGGAGACCGTGAGACCAGGGAGACCGTGAGACCAGGGACACCGTGAGACCAGGGAGACCGTGAGACCAGGGAGACCGTGAGACCAGGGAGACCGTGAGACCAGGGAGACCGTGAGACCAGGGAGACCGTGAGACCAGGGAGACCGTGAGACCAGGGAGACCGTGAGACCAGGGAGACCGTGAGACCAGGGAGACCGTGAGACCAGGGAGACCGTGAGACCAGGGAGACCGTGAGACCAGGGACACCGTGAGACCAGGGACACCGTGAGACCAGGGACACCGTGAGACCAGGGACACCGTGAGACCAGGGACACCGTGAGACCAGGGAGACCGTGAGACCAGGGAGACCGTGAGACCAGGGAGACCGTGAGACCAGGGAGACTGTGAGACCAGGGATTCCGTGAGACCAGGGAGACCGTGAGAAACATGACAGATGTTAATCGGGTTATAAAACCCCCTAACTGGGGGTTGTGATCCAGGTTCATCGTAGCAACGCACCTTTACTTTCTTCTGATGGCTTAGAATCATCCAGGCCACGTGCACATGCATAGCACACCACTTCCCTGGCTTCTGTAGAAGAGGGAAACACAACATTATCCACTGATCCTCAGTGACTCGAGTTAAAGCCTTTGCATTCCGGGAGTCAGATGCCACTGTCATGTCGACTATTCTTCTGTAATGTACTGCCATCAAAACAAGAAGAGGATTTCATGATCTTGAGGAGAAGTAGAGATTAGTAAAGCAAATATCAATCACTTTTATTGGTCAGTGCACTTCTCCTGTAACACTGTAAGCATGGGTATGCAGCAAGAACGGAAGTGAAAAATATGTTCCCGGAATATTACACATCTGTGTGCGAGGGCGTGTCATTGGTCTTTCAAACGGATCATGATCCAGAGCAAGTGAGTGAGTTAAAGAGTTAGAAATAGTGGAGAGAAAAAAACAGGATTTAAAAATCATCAGTTTTTGCTTACATTACTGACTCTCAACGATGTCCCAAATGGATCAGTTAGCTAAAAGAGAACAGAATCGTAAACCGTTTTGGTTAACACATTCCACTCTTTATGACTATGTTTATATTTTGCACTCTTTCCTGCACCGACTAGGCCCCTCATGTCTTGGCGCATCGTGGCTAAGTGATCGTGACTCAATCGGTACAGTTAAAAAAAGAAAACTGTCATCTACAATCATCCGCACAATCAGGATGTGACAGGCTCCGTAGACGTGCTTACCCGCGGGTCTTTAGGCTGCAGGTGGTGAGGCACAACTCCCAGCCGAGCGTTCATCTCAGGACCTGTTCCCTGGGGGACGAGAGGCTGTCACACAGCACAATGTGAGCTGAGATCCACACAATGCACACAGTCCAAGTCAACACAACAATATCAAAACATCAGAAGAAACTAAAGATAGAAATAGGATCATATATAGACAGTCCTCTTTCATAAGCAGGCAGAAGTCTAAGATGGCGGTTGCTATGAAACGCCTGTTATCTGAACAGGCATTTTGACGGCACAAGGGAGGCCAACAGTAAATCGACTTATTGTATTGACTCTCACCTTAGGCTGGAAGGCTCCTTGCAGGGAGCCGAAGGGCCCAGCGGGGGGGATCACTGGCTGGATGCCTGGCACTGAAGGAGGGTACTGTGGGAAGAACTACATCAGCCACACACAAACAGAAACTGGTTAAAACCAGTGGTGCCTTATCTAGTAATGTACCCATAAAGCCTATAAAAGGGTATGAAAAAACTGAAACGGACTCAAAAGTGAGCAGAGTCAATTTCAGACCTTTCAGTCTTTTATGAGGTGATAAAGGTCTGTGATGCGTCAGTAATATATGAAAGGGGACTTACAGTGTGTCGGTAGAGCCCCTCCATCTTGCCAGCATACTTCTCAAACTAAGAGGGGAAAGGAGGGGTTACATCACCCGTAGAAACTATCACAGCTGGTCTGAACCCTGCCAGAAAGTCACATTTCAAGTCTGTCTGAGCCCAAACTGTTGTCTTACCAGAGGCGGTGCTGTTGCAGTAGGGTGCAGGAAAGGCGTGAAGTGTTGGTGCGTGTGTGTGTGCTGGTGCTGGTGATTGTGCTGATGGAACTGGAAGGCCAAGGGCTGGATGCTGGGCTGGGCCTGGGACGTCCTGCCGGAGGAACCGGAGCTGGAGCTGGAGGCTGACGGACCACCAGGGGTAGAGCGACCCGCCCCGCCGTTGGTCTCCGCCCCGGGGACACTGCGCCGACCCTCTCGCTCTTGGGAGGCGAGGAAGTGAGAGTTCAGACCTTGACGCAGCAAATCCTGGTCTGTAGTTCGAGGCAGGTGTGAAGAGGAACTATGAGGATACGGACCTCGACTGCTTTCAGTTATGCTAAGTGGCACTACGCTTCACTGGGTGATAAAGACTAAGGCTGTGTATACGACTGGAAAACGTCTACAACCCCATTCGTTTGCTACTTTGCACAACATTTATACAGCGTTAGTACTCGTGCCATGAGGATAGAAGATCTGCGACTGACTGTACCTGCAGCTGCGTGGGAGGACACCTGTAGAAGGGGGGGCGGGGGGGGAAGACCGGGGGCGGAAGTGAACAAGGAGCCGGACCCTGCTCGTGAGGGGGGGCGGAGAGATCCTGAGGAGCCTGGGCCTCGGATGAGGGACAGGGACATGCTGGAAGAGGGTGTGGGGGGACGCAAGGAGGAAGATGCACCGGATGACGACGGCGGCTTGACTGAGTTGCCGCTCCTGCAAAAAGACAGCATTTGTGAATTTCACATTTCAAAAAGCAGCCCACTGCGTGTGGCACAAGGGGACGCGTTTTCAAAAGGGCTAAAAAACCTCGACGCTCGAAAGTGACGACCAAGACGGACCTGTTGCTGGTGCCCATGTTGTAGATGGAGTGTGGCCGTCCAGGGAAGGCGAGGAAGGGCTTGTGTTTGGAGAGCGAGGGGTTGGGCTCGTGGCGCTGGTGCAAGCCGTTGTTGCCGTTGAGGTGGCTGGGCCGCGAGGCAGTGGCCGGGGAGTGAGAAGGCAGGCAGGAAAAGGAGTAAGAGGTAGAAGAGACGGGCTCGGGGTGAGGCGGCTCCAGGCTCCTCTCCTGGCTGCGCTCGAGTCCAGATACGCACGGGGTGACCATGAGCCGGGACAGGCCACAGCGTGCTGGAAGGGGAGGGCAGCCTTTGGCCATAGAGGAGGCCATGCTCACAGGGGTAGGCTCCATAACTGAGGACGGAGAAGCAATCATTCAATTAGTAGCCAGTTTATCTAGAACAGGAAGTGGTCTAGACAGCAACGCTATCGACTTAATAACAGTGAGGTTTTAAAGTAGATTTTGTGTGCAGTGTGAACATTTCCAACAGACGCTTGACTGCACCCAATCAATGCATCACAAGAATAGACTTATAGAAGCATAAAGCACTAGAAGAGGCGGTTTTACCTTTTCTGGTACTGACAGTGAATGTTGGATCCATGTCATTGTCAGACGCCTGGAATACAAGCGGAAACACACAATTACAAAAGGAAACTATGACAACACCAAATGCAATATAAATGACAAAATAACAGCGAGTGATTTGATGTAAGCAGCACCCACCTTATCTGCTGACTCACTTTCTGTGTCACACTGAAAAATTGCATAAAACATCAATTAAAGAAATGAACATATTTATACAGAGCTGCATTTGGAGTCTAGACGGGACACTGTTAAATGTAAAATGCTACGCATTATAACTCACGATGTAGCCAGTCTCCAAGAGCAGAATCGCTCCACCCTAAGGGAATCATTACAGTGTTATATTATTGCCACTGACATTCAACTTCACCTCTGAATACTGGTAAAGTCCAACCATACAACAATGCATGTGTATAACTGGTCAACAGCAGAGTAGGTTCAGTGTAGTTCAAGCATCGCTAGAGTTAATGTTTCCAGTCTAAGTGCTTAAAATAATATAACACTCGTATTTAGTAATACGAAGTGTACATACACTTCAGATGTCATCTTTACAGCAACTTCACAACACATAATCGTTGTTTCTCAAAAGGCAAGCAGCACCCATCCTGTCACAGTTCCAAGGATGTGTTGGAACTATACAACATGTGTGTGTAAGCCTGTTCCCAGAAGGTCATCGAGTGTGAACTCTTAGGCTACGCACACCGCGAGTGTGCGAATGCCAGCAGACAAATCGGATTCAAAAAATCGCACACCGAACGACGCAAACATCGTTTGAACATGCAACCGTTACACGTCGCAATAAGCCAATCTTTTGTTTCCGAACCTTCACGTTTGTCTTTCTTCTCTTCTTTCTGTTCCTGTTCCAGCAAGTGCGGGAGTAGCTGGGTGGGGCCCCCTCCTCTGCGTCTGTGAGGGGCCCTCCACCGTTCTCCTCCGGGCCCCTCTTCCTCTTGCTTCCTCTTCCCATGAGCATAGCAGCACGCTGGGTAGGCTTCAGAGAACAGTCCATCTGAGAAGAAGAGAACAACAGCTGTGTTTACATAGAACTGAAAACAATTATCCAGCTACCGCGCTGGAAACAACAAGGCTGTGCGTTGATTGACTTCCTGGTTATTTCCCACACGGATAGAAACATATAATTATTGGGGGAAAGTTAACCCATAACTGGACTTTAAGGTGTTAGGTTACGTTGAATATGAAGTATTTACTACTGAAGAGTTACTAGTCAGTTAACTGGATGCAACGGTGTTAGGTGCTGATAGTTTAAGCTACTGAGAGGGTAAAGAAGGCTATGGTACCATGACAAGTGGCTGAGTTGCATTACTCCACCTGTGTTCCCATGTTCAGTTACTTAGTGTGGTTTAAATGACTGTTCATAGGAATAATTCAGGAGGAAAAAACTTCAATGTATCCATTTATTAAGACCCATTTGAGGATATTGCTGTGGATCTAATATTTACAGTGGTTGTTGATTGGTTCACCTGCTCCAATTACAACCTTAATGGGTCTTGGATTGGTGGTGCTTAGCTTACTTAAATCGAGTTAAGTGTTGCATCTGAGGAAGAACAAAATGCCTGAACACTCACATAAGGTCTCAGTGAAAGGCCTAAAAGGACTTTGTGTTGGTTGTTTTAAGTGTATAAACAGTTTAGAGAAATTATCAACTAACGAATTAGAGATGCATGCTTCATGTATATCAGTCCGATGAATTTTGGAAACAACAATTCGAGTCTAGATGTTATGGTTAGTCACAGGTTACCTAATGTCTGTGTTGTGAATGTAGCAGCATTCCATCATGTCTGGGTTGTCTAGTCTGGGGATTGTGTGCAATCTTACCTCTAAGGCCTCCAAGCTGATGAAGCTGGCAATGGCGAAACCATCGATGATGTCCTCTTCGCAGGACACCGATTCTCGCTTCCTCCGCCGCGGAGGCCTTTGCCTGACACCGGGGAAAGCGGGTCGACATACTCTACCCCCGGGACCTAAAACAGAGTTTGCTCCGCAAACCTCCCGGTCCGAGCCCGAGGAGGGAGATGTGGCCCGTTGATCAGCGAGGTCTACTCGTCTCCTACGCCGTTCTCTGTCGCGCTGAGAACGGGACCGTCGGCTCTGTCTGAACCCACCGCTTCGACTCGGACCGTCCATGTCAAAACAGCACCTATTCCCAGTCCAATCGAAGGCACTTTTTCAAATCCCGGTCCGGTCGAAGGCACTTTGCTTAACCTCAAAATTACCACCACCCCACAGGCCCACACAGGAGCCCCTGTTTAAAATGGCGTTTACAGCAGCAGTCTGTATTATTTTGAGTCCTTTGAGAACATTACAGAGGCCTCAGAGCCTTTCACTCTGCAAATTCTGAATGTCATGTCAGCTCACTGGGATGCAAACTTCTTTCCACCGCAGAATGTATATTGCTGCTTCTGTTCGTGGGGAATAAGTCCAAATGTCAAGACATGGCTTTTCTGTCTCAAAGAATGTGTATGTAAACACAGATGACAAGCGTTAGCATACCGACAAAGCACTGACGTTTAGTTGGTTAACTAACGCATAAAGACGAAATTGATATTTCAAAACCACGTTATAAGAATTTCAACCTTAAGTATATATTCGGAATATTCGAAATGCAACCTTCCCCTGAACTCCACAGATTTAGGCACGCGCCGTCAAATAGCAAAATAGCCTAGCTTGCTATCTTACAGCTAGCTAACTAGATGCCACTGTCAATTCACAGGAGTAGATACACATGGCTTTATAATGAGTTTGTTACTTACAGCTATAATTAGATCTACATGACAGCTATGACTTC
Source organism: Mallotus villosus (assembly GCA_903064625.1). Taxonomy (NCBI): domain Eukaryota; kingdom Metazoa; phylum Chordata; class Actinopteri; order Osmeriformes; family Salangidae; genus Mallotus; species Mallotus villosus. The sequence continues at coordinate 272,665 of CAEFZP010005710.1, forward strand.
ATAGATCGTATGGACTTACCCTGTGCTAAGATTATCTGGTGATATGTTAGCACAAGCTCCAATAGCTAGCTGTCTTTTTTGGTAGGTTGCTTAGGCAGCTATGGTTAGCTAGCTGATTACCATGTATTTCGCGACTTATATGTACTACACAGCCGATAACGTTAATTCGCCGATAAAGAAAGAATTGTTAATAAAACGTATCTGAAATACGCAAGGGTAGACAATATATAAATTGTGTGGCTATTTAGACAACTAGCTGATAATATCGTCCTGCAGCTGGATGGACAACATTCTTTGACGATGATGGGCCCAATACAAATGGTTGAATTCGCATCAAAGAAAGGCGTAGCTAGCTTGCTAATGCTAAACAGCTATCTAATCCACACACAAAAAGCGATTAATTGTTTAATACCAAGCCTGGAGTTATGAAATGACTGTTTTGCCACCCACCATCCGTGTGCTATCGACGTGTTTGTTCCTACATCAATTTGTTTTCGCATCAGATCCATTAGGCATTAACAACGAAATTATTCAAGGCCCAACTAAAGCCCCGTTCTTGATTTCCATTCACTAGAGTGTTGACCCAGCCTCTCTAGGCTAGGCACCTCCTTCAAGCAGTCCACTGTAATCCAATGTGTCGAGGGAAGTACAAATTCTTGCCGGCGTTTCCGGTTGAGCCGAATATCAACTAACCAAAGTCCTCAAGTGTATTGAAATAAAATATCACAGTTATCTTTCTGTTATTTCGTTGATCTTGAAAACTATCTTAATGAAGATTTAGGAGACACCAATGGTGTCAGCGGCAGTGCATTGTGTGCTACGGCGAACTGTCTTCCTCTCTAATCATAATAGTTGTGAATCGTTGCCATTGCAAGTACATTACTGCCTCCAAGTGGACACAGTTGGTCTTGGTCAATACACAACTATAATTTAACATTTTGTAGGGAGTGAATACTTGATTGTCAAATAGTGGCTACATGTTATCTGTCTTTCTATCTTTCTATCTATCTATATATCTATCTATCCATGTATATATATATAAATCTATAATAATGATCATCCGACAATTTATTTTATTATTATTTGTTTTTACACATCCCATAATTATTATAAACTCCCATTATTTGTTATAAAACTGCCGGGCTCACTAAAAACAACAATATAAGTTATTTGCTAAAAAGGTGCGCCCGGAGAGGGTTATGACGCGGGACATGTACATTACGTCATTTCCCGAAACTGTCTACTGCGGAAGTGTATGAAAGAAGAAAACAAATAGGGGATTTAAAAGCATAAAAACATTGCTTTGGAACTCTGAGATTGTTATTGTTTGGACACTAACTGCCTTAAAATACACTTCACTCAAGGTAAGATTAGACTATATGAGGTGGGAACAAAAAGTAAAAAAAGAAGCTTGGCTAGCTTGGTAGCGACCAATTAGTAGACGTTTGTAAATTGAGAATTAGCTCATGTTGCTTGATCCGCAGGCCTATCTTGCTAGCTAAGTTTTGAGATTTCAATCTAACTACTTAAACTTAACTTACTACACATTCTGGCTATATTACTTGACGTTACCTAGGGCAAACGTTACCTTGTCACTGTATCATAAAACCTGGCTAATGGTTCTCATGGCAGAGGTAACTGACTTTTACACATGACGTATTTCTGTAGATGGACTTCCTATTTGGGAAAAGGAAGACACCGGAGGAGATGCTAAGGCAGAATCAGAGAGCCCTGAATCGTGCCATGAGAGACCTGGATAAAGAACGCCAGAGATTGGAGCAGCAGGAGAAGAAAATCATTGCTGATATTAAGAAAATGGCCAAACAGGGACAGATGGTGAGAACAGAGAGCACAAATTACTTTGTGTAGTTAAAAACTCAATACTGGTGGTGTCAATCGTGACTTGTATTGATTTTACTCAATCACGCCTGTTCATTTTACAGGATGCTGTCAAGATAATGGCTAAGGACTTGGTTCGCACAAGGCGATATGTTAAGAAATTTATCATGATGAGGGCAAATATCCAGGCAGTCAGTTTAAAGATCCAGACACTCAAATCAAACAACAGTATGGCCCAGGCAATGAAAGGAGTCACCAAAGCCATGGCAACCATGAACAGACAGGTGAGCACAAATACTTTGAATCATTTATTGTAACTAATGGAACTTTTACAAGCAGAAGGGACACACCTGAAATGAATCTTTTTGGCATGCAAACAGATTATCTATACCCTCTCATCCAACGTATTTGACTCTTCCTCTTAATCCAAATAGTTGAAGCTGCCACAGATTCAAAAGATCATGATGGATTTTGAACGACAAAGTGAAATAATGGACATGAAGGAAGAGATGATGAATGACGCTATAGACGATGCTATGGGTGATGAAGACGACGAGGATGAAACGTAAGCAAGTTGGATGGCTGAGCGGTTAGGGAATCTGGCTATTAATGAGAAGGTTGCCGGTTTGATTTCCGGCTTAGAAAAATGACGTTGTGTCCTTGGGCAAGACACTTCAACCTCGGGGGGAATGTCCCTGTACTTAGGCTACTGTAAGTCGCTCTGGATAAGAGCATCTGCCAAATGACTAAATGTAAGTTCAGAAGAGTAAAAGAACACTAAAATCATACGTTTGTGTGTTCCGCTAACTCTCCATTCACTCCACAGTGATGCTGTCGTGTCTCAAGTCCTGGACGAACTGGGCCTCAATCTGTCCGACGAACTTTCAAGTGAGGCATTCCATCAATGCATTCCTAAATTGTCGTCAAGTTTTTCCCCCTGTAAGTATGCAGCCATTTTAATTCTTCTTCATGTCCATTTAGATCTGCCAGCCACTGGAGGTAGCTTATCAGCCGCAGGTGCAAAGAAAGCAGAGCCCCAGGCTGCTCTGGCCGATGCAGACGCTGATCTGGAGGAAAGACTCAACAACCTCAGAAGGGACTGAGAATGGAGTGGGTGACAGAGACCAGCACTTTGGCTGGAGTGTCAATACAGATCAAGACGTATACTCAGATTTTGTGTATCTCTATCATTTCTTTGGGAAGGGAGTTGGAGCACCACTGAAAGGGTTCAGTAAGAAGTCTGTTTGCTAAGGTGTATGGCTTTTTTTGATTGTTTTCTTACTTGTGTGCAGTATGTATATTTTATCAACAAATACATTATGCATACCTGATTGTAAAAAAGAAATACGACATATATATATAAATGCTGAACAATTGCCAAACTAAATGTTCAATTTGAAGGACAAATTTAATAAAGTTAGGGAAAATTCCGACACCCAAGGATATGTTATTTACACTCCTAAGAAGAACACTAATCATGACAAGTAAAGAATCCAAAGTCAGTGACATTTGATTATATCAGGTTTTGTATGTTATTTTTTGTGTGCAGTGATCAACACATTTGCATAACCTCAGCTTCATTGTGGTGTGCCTGCTATGGGTGTACACTTGGTAAGATATTATTAACAAATGATGGTTAAGTACTGATGTTCTGTCTGTTATTTGTTTGCTTTAGATTTCCTTTTTTAAATCTTTGTGCTGATGCACAGAAGATTGGAACTATAACTATGGCTAATGGGAGGGGTTGGTCTGAAACCTGCGATTTGGCTAGATGATCGTTACTTTCTCTTGTTTGTGGGACTTCAACAACACAGGTCACCGGATTTCACATCGAAATTAGAGTGGGTACAGATGTACTAGATGTTTTCATAGACAAACACAACGGGCACTCCATAATGTGCCTAGTCAGTATAGTGGTCCTTTATATTAATCCTGGGTTTTGGTGTTTGACAACATTCTTATCAAAGTTTGTTAGGAGGTAGTTTATATTTTTAAGAACTTAAAGATCTTTTTGCCTTCCTTTATCCAATAAACTTTTTTTCACATTTGACATGAAAGATCTTGTTGTCAAATCTGTACTAGTCATCAGTCCTCAAATCAAGACGTGTTAGATATGTATTTTATTCCAAAACAAACTTCTGTCAATTATTTTGTCAACATACAATCATTATCATAGAAGAACAATATTGAATGTACTCAACATCTTAAATAATAGAAAAATAACAGCCATGTTTTATTTATGTACAGTTGTTTCAGGAAGCTATTTACAGAAGACCAATCTTACCTTTTCAAAAACCAGCCTATTTATGTGGTCTGTTGCATTGTCAAGGCAGAAAGCTATAACCAAAAGGTTTAAACAACTAAGAACAGAACAGAATAAGATCGCAAGGAGTTAGATGACAACACTTTAGAGAAAGTTTGAGAGAAAGCAAACCTTTGATCATGTTAAAGAAAAAGCTAGCCCATTAGGTTTCTGCAAGACATGTTATAAGCTAGTCCAAAATAACTTACTATAGGTCAATAGAACTCACTGCCATCTAATATTACTACTGTAAATCAGCATATAGGGCAGGCTGAAACAGAAACATCTGAAGTTCAAAAAGGACAATATACTCAACCACTTTGAGATTAGACTCAAGGATCAAAGTTGGAGCAAAGCAGTGTTTTTTGAAAATAGTAGCCCAATCATGCTTTCAAAATTCAAAAACGGATGTTTTTCATAAATTAAAACGTTTGTTTAATTCATGACCCTATCATGTTGATGCCATGTGAAATAGATTTGACAGTTCAAAACCATGCACACGCGCAAGTAAAAAAATAAAATCATCAGAACACATATTTTCAAGTAAACTTAACAGCTCATTTTGATGACTACGATTTTGTTTTCATAATGCAAACATCGGACAATTCAACACACCAATAGTTTCGTAAAAGGATGCGCAACCTTACAATCTGCTCAGCATTGCAGTTGGATAACAACACATGCAGAGTGAGGATCACATTATATCCACACTGTAGTGCACATTGATAAAAAAAATCATTTTTGCTTGAAGCAGTAGTATTACAGTGAATACAGACATACAAGTCAAATCTATAGATTTGCAGTGAGAATTTATCAAGCCTAGTGGCCATTATCACAGATTTAGGACAAAATGCATTTTAAGCTTTTTAGTTTCAGTCATATCATAATCCAAACTACTTGAAGCTGTCTCCCTACAGATTCAAGTCCTCATGTTAACATGCCTCGTGACAGCTTGTTACAATTTAGTAACAATCAAATACTAAAGCATTGAACACACAGGTTTTAGTTTCAATGCCGTCGTATATCTAAGCAACAATCTACTCCAAATCTTTTTGTATTATGAGATTTTTGCTCCCCACTTGTGATTTTCAGAGCATGCAGGCTTTTCACTGATGTTAAGAACATGATTACACTGTTGTAACGAGACAGACTGTGTTAATAGAGGGCTTTAATCTGAAGAGGTAAAGATTGAATCAGTACGAGGGCATCTATACCTTTATCTAACTATAAAGGCAAAAATGTCTGTATTTGTGTGTGTCTGTAGCTCGATAATCTAAAAAACTGGGCACAGTATTAAGTTGAAATAGTGTGAAGTTGTTTGAATGAGCGGTTCACGAGAAATAAGTATAAATGTGTTTGCGGCCATGTTGAGCCGCACGAAACTCTCCTCCCGCACGACAGGATACACTCCCAGACCCACCTCGTGTGTCAGAGCACAAAAGTATTTCATTCAAACAGGCACTGCACTATTCTTAGCTAACAGAGTGGTTCTTGTCACTATCTTATTATAGCAGAACAAGCTGAGTGTTGTTGACACATTTAAACAGTTGTTCACATAACAACGTAGCAATGCATGCTTGGCCGACTTCCACTGAAAACCTTGTCCCAGTCCAGAAATGACCCCATTTCAGATCCGGGGGTTGTAGAAGGGTTGGTTCTCTTGTTCCGGATATAAAGGTGCCATCCTATTTCCGGCAGGTCCGGTAAGGGGTGTGTTTTTTGGGGAACTCGATACGGCAACGGCTTCTGTCGTCCACCCAGGGAAGGTCAAAGTTCCTGCAGAGGGAGACACAAAAGTATACAGATTCAGACAGGCTCTCCAACTTCTGCAGGGTATGAGAAGGGTGATCGGGAAAATCCAACCCCTGCAACCTGAAAAGCATTTGGTTATCAGAACTATACTTTACCAAAGAGGAAGAAAGACAATGACATCGTTTTTCAACTCACTCTGGTTTCTCAGTCCTCCACATACAAAATGTTGTCAACAAACATGTTCATAACAAATAAGTGTGAATGGTTCTCCCCGTGTTAAACAAACAGGAGCTTGGCATGTCCATGAAATTCATTAAAGGCCGTACTTGTCTTTCCATTGTGGTTTTCTATCTAACAAAACTTATGGGAGGAATAAATACTTGCATTTTGATGAAAGGTCTTTCTGTGAAAGTCGCCCTGTTGCGCCACCTGCACCATGGTACCATCTTGAAAAATAGATTATGCAGAGTGATGGATGAACTCAGTCTAGTGGACATTGTGAAATAGTATACCAAAACAAAAACAACAAACCTAGTAAAAAAAAAGAAGAAAAAAAAGAATACTCAAATAAAAAGTACAAAACAAAAAACCCAGACAAGCCCAAAACTCAACTTGTCCCTCGTAAAAAAAAATCTAAATAAATGCTTTGTTATTTTACATCATAGAAGAAATGAAGACAGAATGGTGTATAGGGCAAGAGAGTGACATAAGAAGAAAGATCCTACGAGGTGTACAAGGATCCCCCTGTATGTTGAAGCAAGGACCCAGTGATAGGAAAGGCAGAAACACAAAAATATGACTTACTCTTGAGTGAGCTTCGGTAATGGCCGACCAAACGCCACCACAGGAAGAAAAGGGGTGATGATTATGGACTCCACTGTAAAAATAAATACATAAATAAAAAAGGGTCAGGGAAGGTGGGGAGTGAAAGCGACAGTCTCAGCTGTAATCAAAGTCTTTAGTCGTTCAGGTTGACGATGTAGCGAGTCGTACCGTCCTCAGTGTCAGGGTAGAAGGACAACACCTCAGGCTCGCTCTCCTGGATACCCTTCTTCTTGTTCATGCGCTGCTGCAAACGCTGAAACATACGCTGCTCACGGATACGCTGAATGTCCCATCTGGAAAAAAGGGTCATAAGAGAAAAAGATTGAGCGATAAAAGACAGACGTAGGAAATGATGAAATGCAGAGTACTGAGTTGGAGTCAGAACAAGTTATTCTGGACTGAGGCTGACGTTGGAGACATTGGGAGCGATTAGAAGATGGAGAAGAAAAAAACGGTCCATACCGTTTTCTCCTCTTCTCATCCAGCTCCAGTTTTGCGTGGCGTTTCAAAAACACACTGTCGTCTAACATCTTGACAAAACAATACAAGCAGTGGGAGTTAAAAAGTGTTACGAGACATGTATTATGTGCATCTTGGCACATGCCCAGACATTCTTGACTAAAGGTCTGGATTGCCTAGCATTCTAATCTCTTTGTAAAACTATAAAGATTTGCTGTTTCGCTCTCCTGTCTCACCTCAGGGATATCATTGGCTGCGTCTTCACCCAGGGGCTCCATGCTGTTTTCCCTCCAGGACGGGACTGTAAGGCATAAAAAGACAAGGACAGTCATCACCCTTCATCTGCGAAAGGAACGACACACAAATTCCAAATGACACTGGCGCGGATCCTAGAACCGAGCGCACGCTCGTTAAATCCACTCACTGGCCACAGCCTCCTCTTTCTTGGGAGATGGCTCTCGCAGTGGTGAGGGGGGGGGCTGGTGCCAGCGACACAGGTACATCTCAGTGGTAGACATGAAGGGCAGCTCCTCCATCTGTGCAGTAAGCTCCGACTCCTCTTTGCCGGGGTGCGAGGTGTCCCGTTCCGACGCTGGCCTCCCGAGCCCCGTCTTCTCCGGAGTCTCTTTACTGCGCAGCTCCCTCTGATACGGAGAACCAGCTCCACACTCAGACTTTATGGGACTAAACTTAGGGCCCTTGCCTCGTGCCTTCTGGATCTTGGAGTCAAGGAAACAGAATTTCCTGCCAGTGAGGATGGAAAAGGGTTAGAGTTAAATAAGACAACGGCTGTGTACATAGGTGGAACTACTAACCATACACAACACATAGTTTGCATGTGAAGAGAAAGTGTTTCACCTCTTCTGGCCTTTGCCACCCCTGCTAAAGGGAAGTGACCTTGGGCTGTTGGTCTGTGGACTGTCATCGAGTTCTAAGTCCCACAGGTCATCTTTATCTGGTGTCCATGGCTCCAGAGGTTGAAACAGACGTTTGTCACGTGGGTCCTTCCTAGTGAGCTGCAAACGACGTTCCATGCGCTCAATACGCGCAAGCAACTGATTACATGGAGAGAGAATAAAAGTTCAATGTATACAACAAATGTGATAGCATGTTGTTAAGTATTTTATATGGGATACTATATCTAGCTATGTGACAAATATAAAACAAATACTGCACAACTGCAAAAGAACAACATTGTATTGTCTAAAGTCTTGGCCTACACCAGATGTACATCCCTCTGCCTGAATGCTTTTCATACCGTCTCCTTGTCAGATTTCAGCTCATCTATCTCCTTGTCCTTGGCCTGTAGCTGTTGTTGTTGTTGTTCAATCAGGTCCAGCTGTAGCAGGAGAATCTGTCGGAGGCAGTTGGCTTGTGTGTGCGGATTGGCAGGGGTCTTTCTGACATTTCTCCACTTGCCTTCAGTAACCAGTTCAATGGAAGCATTGCTGAGAATCCCTCCAGACGCAACCCCTCTGGCACTCTCATCGGAACCAGCATCCTTGGAGTTGGACAGCAACTCTGGGTTATCCATATTGTCAGTGAGGGTGGGTTTATCATTGACTGGTGTTCCCTCACCCCCCATCAGTCTAGCTGGGGTCGACAACACCCCAGCTGATTCCCTGTTGTCCCCTTGAACTAGGGGGACTCCGGGTCTGTTTGGTGTAGCCACCACTGTAGCACGGACTACTTTTCCAGTGTAATTCTGATCTAAGATATTTGATTTGCTGAGATCTCCTCCACTGTTGTGTACGCCGGAAAGTACGTCATGAACATCTATGACAAAATCACAGTTCTCCCTCTTGATTACAGCTGAGCTCAAGTTCACAGTTCTCAGTTGTGTTTTGTCAAAGTCGGTATTCTCAGCTTCTAGCTTGAATCGCGCAGGGGGGAACAGAGTGGATCTCAAAGTCATGGCGAAATTAACTTAGACACCATTACAGAATGACTGTACATTCTGTAAGGCAGCCAACATCGCTGAGCTCCATTTCCTGTCATAGCAGTGAAGTGCCTGGATCCTGTAGAACACATAAAAATAGGATTTTTAACAATGGTTGATTCCTTTGCTGATGGACAAACAAAACACTGCACTGCGACTGATCAAGTATCACGTCTCTTCCATTAGTTACTGGCAATAAAAGCTAGCAAGCTAGCTTGTTTAAATTGCTGCCAAACAAATGCAGCGAACCACATTTCGCAGCTAGCTACTTCTAGCAAAATAACTGTTTATGACCATACTGCCTACAGCTACAGTACTTCGAAGGAGCCTGGTTAGCAGTGTAGCTTAGCGTAGCCGCGTACGAAGAGGACATAAATACTGACAAATCGCACTACAAAGAAAGACGCATTAATATTATCGCAGCAGCCAATCTAGTACAGTAGGTTGTGCCACTGATATGGTAGACTAGCTAGCTGGACTAGCTAGCAAGCGCTAGCATTTGGCAAAGCATATTGCCTCCATTTTGGACAACGAATTGATGAAAAACAATAACAGTGTGGCACTGACTCTTTAGTTACACAATATCGGTTTAAACTGCGTATGTCGCAGCTACCTTGCTCAAAATAAGCACACGTTATGCAACTGAGTTTAATTGGGTTTTCTCCTTCTTCTCTTCTTCTCTCCCACCCTCACCTGATTTCTTTCATGTTCCACTTTTGCAGACTTCTTGTTTACAAAGCGCCGAAGAATGGCGTAGTCTACGCGCAATAACTGAATGGTTAGCTAGCCGTTTTGTGTTTTGAATGTGGCAAGTGTATCGGTAGGGGGCGATAAAGAGCCATGAATAAATTTGACCTCACCCTAGTCTGACTTGTATTTGTTTGGATTCATCAAACAACGGGGATGGATTTAAATATTGGCCTACCTGTTTATATTTCGGCATATTCAAACATGACGTAGGTTAATACAGTTTTATTGGGGTGTTTTGTTAATATTATTTGTCTGTTTATTTGTTTGTGTAGGGAATTTCTTGTTTACCTTATCATAACCAGGTTGATTAGGCCGACTAAAAGCTTCTGTTATACCACCAAGCAGAAGCTTTTAGGGATAATGAGTACTGTAATAGAAACAGGAGGCATAAACACATCAAGAAAAATACCCTTCACATCTGAAATATCATATAGTACATTCGGTGACGTGCTTAGATGTATTAATATATTATTACATAGATATTGTGTCTGAGGGGGAATTTAATGACAAAAACACAAGGTGTACACGATGGAATTATTGCCCACAGCATTGAAAACATACATTCTTATCATAACCATATCCGTTTAACCTTTCACATCCCTCAATTCCCTATTCTCATTAGTCTAATGGCCCTTAAAGGTTTCCTTTGGTTATGGTAAGGGTAGTTACCTCCATTAAAGTGATTTGAGCCAACCGATACTTTTAAAATGGAAAATATTCCTGAAACCTCTGCATTTCTCAGAATGCCTGCTTATCAGTAATCACATGTATATCAGTGTAATTTATGCCCTAATGTAGTGGAACTAAGGTGTTTTTCATCCTAATATTCCGGTTGATATACAGACTACCTCTAAGAAACTGTATAAAAGGCAAATGTTTCAAGGTAGAACACAATGCTGAGCTAGCTTATCACACAGCACATCCAAGAAAACCCTCCATTCTAAAGGTAAGGCACAATGTGCATTGCAAAATATTATTACAGTACTTCCTCTCTTCTCAATGTGCACCTTTTTCTCATGGGAGAGTGTGTGCTATGTCTTTGTCCACCAGTAGTCACCATGAAGGTAGAGCTCTTTGCCATTGTGTTCCTTTGCCTGGCTGGTATGTTGCATGCTGAGGCTAAGGCCCAGAAGCCTGGAGAGACCAGGTATGTCTTACATGTCTATTCCAAGGATATTATTTAATTGTAAAAGTCTGACATAAGGTTGTGTTAATGTGTTATGTGTTTGTTGAAGTCTCACAGACAATGGGCAGCGTTTAGGGAGAAGGTATGCTGAGTCAACCATTGCCAGTGACATGAGCAAAATCATGGACTCTATGGTGCAGAAGAACTTTGTAAACTTTCTGCTGAACCAGAGGGAAAAAAAGAATGCGTAAGTTAGTGTGATTGGGCAAGACAGACATGTTTTACATTTACAATTATGACAACCTCATATTCCCTTTCTGTCACAGGCCTAGTGTCACTCTAGAGGAGGATCCAGAGTTTCGCGTGTACAGTGATCTCCTCAAAAAGATTGCTGTGTGTGTCCGCAGCAAGGACCTCTGTGAGTTAATTTGTTGTTTGTGGAAATATTCTTGTCTTAGTCACATGGTCAGAGATGATTAGGCCTAAGTGTTTTCTGTTTTTGCAGGACCCAGCAGGCAATGTGAACTAAAACCATTAGAAGCTTGATGACCTCTGCCTTTTGATCTGAATTACAAGAAGATGTTTTGTTTTTGTTTCAAAGTTAATAAATTGTTTTAATCATCATATCTAGTTGGGTTCATCATTATAACTCACCGACCAGACAGACACATTTATGACATTATAGTAGACTGCCTCTTGCATTAGCCCACTCATGATAAGCATTGTTCGATGCATACACTGGAAGTGTTTACAATTCAGCTCCACAGCGGTAGATGGCAGTGCACAATATTACACCAACAAAACCAATGTGCTTCCTATTTAATACACAAACAAGGAAGTGTCATTATGGCTCTCAAAATATCTAAAATAAGAGCGTTCATGATTTGATCATGCGCGTTTCAATATTATTCAAATCAGAAGACATTTTGACATAACATTATTATATGCATAAGGTAGCTCTAGCAGTATTTACATCCAAAAGAAACGCTTGAACCAGACATAACTTTAGATTTTCCACAGTCAGCTAGCCAGTCAGACATAAAGAAGTCTACAGCTGCCTGGCTTTTGCCCTCGTACAAATACATTGAGTCGTAAACAATATATAATATCAGTAAAAAAAGAAACAACATCATGCGGAGGGGAGTAGGTGCGGGTGCCATTGCAAAGAAGAAACTTGCCGAGGTACCCAGCCATACCAGCTCTCATTTTCACAGCTACATAGGCTACCTAATTTACCTTTTTCCAGACACTTTTGCTCGGTGACGTTTTTGTACTTTCCTTTTTAGGCAAAGTACAAAGAGAGAGGGAATGTTCTGGCTGAGGATCAAATTGTGCAGGTGAGACAAATCTTGTGTTTGTTTGTAAATTGGGTGTGTGCATCTGTAAAACACTTCTAAAATAAATATTTCTCTCAGATGTCAAAGCAACTGGAGACATTTAAATCCAACTTGGAGGAATTTGCCAGCAAGCACAAACAAGAGATACGAAAGAGTTCACAGTTTCGGGTCCAGTTTCAGGAGATGTGTGCTACCATTGGGGTAGACCCTCTTGCCTGTGAGAATAACATTTGATCTCTTCCTTATTAAGATTGATATTTAGCTGTTATACGTTTGCTTAAATCGAATTGAAATGTCTATCCAATGTTGTGAGCATCTAGAGGGTGATCTGATTATGATCTGTCATGCACAGCTGGCAAAGGCTTTTGGTCAGAGATGCTTGGCGTGGGGGATTTCTACTACGAACTTGGAGTTCAGATTATTGAAGTATGCCTTGCCCTCAAGCACAGAAATGGAGGTCAGTTTCTATTGTTTTGTAAGTCTTTACCACTGCCTTATCCTATGACTACCTAATGCGAAACCTTTTGTTTTAGGACTCATAACCCTAGATGAACTCCATCAACGAGTATTGAAAGGACGGGGGAAATACGCTCAGGATGTCAGTCAGTGAGTATCAAAGGCTAAATATGTCATAGACTTTAATAAGAATCAGAATTGTGTTTAATCGCCAAGTAAGTGGTCACAAACAAGGAATTTACTTTGGTGGGCAGGTGCATACAGTAAACATTTAATCAGGGATCATCTCTTTTTATAGGTATGCATATGAGTTATTATGTTGCAATATTTAGACTTTGTGCAACAATGCATCCAATGTTCAGTTTCCCTGCAATTTTATGAAATGTAATCTTCTGCCTTCAGAGATGACTTGGTGCGAGCCATAAAGAAGCTGAAAGCCATGGGAAACGGTTTTGGCATGATTCCTGTTGGAGGCTCCTACCTAGTGCAGTCAGTCCCAGCAGAGCTTAACATGGATCACACTGTAGTCTTTCAGCTGGCTGAGGTGATCTTTCATTTTACCAATGGTGTTTGTTTCGATCACTTCAGTCAACTAACAGATATTGAAATGTATCTGATTGTTTGTTGGCCGAATTTAACAACCTCAAGTGTTGCTTTCTCTGTTTATTTGCAGAAGAAGGGCTATGTTACAGTAAGTGAAATCAAGGACAATCTGAAGTGGGAACGAGAACGAGCTTGTCACGTGCTGGTGAGCTTCCTGAAAACAGCCAGTGGAAAAGACTGTAATGGTTTCCGTCAGAATCTTCCTCTCTGATGTTTCGTAATGCTCATTGCACTTTTCACCTGTCTTAGGAACACCTGTTGAAAGAGGGCTTGGCATGGTTGGATTCACAAGCTGCAGGGGAACCTCAGTATTGGCTCCCAGCTCTGTTCTCTGAGCTGACTTCCCGTGATGTCACACCTGAGGAGGCCAATCAGATGACGCCTTAAGAGAGATGTGGTTGGGATTTATTTTAAAGAATGTGGGCTGTCCGGAATACACTGCATTGCAAAAGGGGGCGTGTATTGCAAGTACTTTTCCAGGTCAATGGATAGGACAGATACAAAATATTCTTCCATTGTGTTATGTTTCTGCATCAATTGATTATCATGGGTTTTACTTTCATGTTATATCATTAAATCACCTTATCTGTTTTTTAAATAACAGTTTGGTGTAAAGCACTGTAAATTATCTTTACAAATATGACATACATTATTATGAGACCAATTTGTAAGATCACTTTATTTGTTGCATTGATTTATGTTTATGAGCCATTAAATGGATTTTGATGAACCAACCATTATACTTTCACACCCTTTCACCGTTCACAAACTTACACATAAAGACAAACTTATAATTATATTAATGATGCTGTTTTACATCTTACCATTTTTTACCTTCATCGTAGATGCCATCATCCCATTATTAAAAATGTTTACTGAATGATTTTATACAAATTAAAACATAAGCATAAATAAGACGACCAACATCTATTTAATTTCCCTTATAGTATACCAACATCTATTTCATTTCCTTTATAGTATACCCATTCAAGTTCAGTGCATTAAGTCATATCTTGATTACAATTTAAGTGGGACATTTAGCTACGTTATAGAATAATCTACAAAAACAATATTATCTGGATGAATTCCATTCTTCAAGCACAGCATCATGCACTTCTCTTGTTTCGGATTGGGTTGGAGGGCTGCGTTCTCTTAGCCTGACGTTGTCATCCTCATGGGTGGGGAGAAGTTTGGCTGGCACTCAGGCTAGCGTTCTCTACACCTCGTGGTTGTAAACGTGATCTTCAAACACAGCCTGCTCCATGGCATCACAGATTAGGGTGCAGAAGGGACACACCCGGTGGTTCTGCTCGTGTTGATCCAGCTCGTCCTGGGTGATCCCTGGGAACTTCTCCTGACAGTGACGACACTCCAAGGTCAGCTGAGACAATAACACAAGATGAGTCAGTGTTAACTCGAAATCCGTTTACTACATTAAATTACTGCTTAGTGTTTAGCAAATTATGACCTGACAAACCCTCCAAATCATCTAGTACACTGGCAGCTGTTTGACAGTTATGGTAATTACAGTCTACTCGTTCACTACAAAAAAATTATGAAAAGAGTGATTTCACATACTTCCACTTCTGGGTCTGTGGCACTTCCTGAAAGTAGAATATATCAGTTTAATCAATAAATCCCTTTGAAGAAGTAAAAAGAACAAAACCATAAGACTGGCGTAATGGCAAAGTATTTGTTGAATGGTTGATAAAGAGGGCCTACCTATCATGATCTCATAGGGGTTCCCATAATGGAGTGAGTCCGAGCGTTCCCTGTCTTGCTCCTCTGTGTTGGTGAGGTCAGCGGAGGAGTAGTAGGGGTTTGAATGTTGCAGTGACACAGGGGCAGCAGGAGGAGAGGCCTGGAGGCCAGCAAACTCTCTTTGAAGCTTCTCAATGTCTCTTTTCAGTTTCTGACAAAAGTGATCAAATGTAATATATAAATAATGAATGAGACATATGAAATAGGCTTGGTAAATACTGTAACTAAAACTAGAAAATACCAGATTTGTCCTCGTCAACTCTTCGTTCTCCTTGTCTGTAATCTTTGCCATGTTTGCCTTTTCTTCAAGACTGATGTACAGCTCAGAAAGCTGCATCTGAGAGGGGATATTCATTTCTGATTAGCAACATGGTTTTTCTATCAGAATGTTTTCTCATTGATACTGACTGACAGTCAGTCTTTATAACGCTGAGAGCACCTCCAATTTGCTGCTTTTCTGTTTCTCCTGAGTCATTGTCATGGACTTGCACTCCAGATCCAGTAGGGTGTCCTGAAGCTCCCTTTCTGTATCCTCGGCCCGTCTCTGTGCATTGTCGACAGCCCGTATCTGCTGGAGCAGCTTTGTGTGAGTCTCCTGATTCTGGCGTTGGAGGGTCTGATATTTGACCTGGAGGAACACAGCAGATTTTAATTCCCTGCACATATTCAAGGGCAATAATGTGTCGTTCAGTTGCTTGTTCTCACATTCAAATCTCCATCTACCATCTCCACCACAGATTCCCTCTCGGATAGACTCCTTCGTATCTTTTGGTTCTCCTTCTTCAACTCCTCGAGGTTATCTGTGAGGCCATGCAGTTCGTCCAGTTCTGCATGGAGCCTCTCCTTCTCTCTCTCGCTGCTCTGCAAGTCTACCTGTAAAGGACAGAAGGACGGTCGGGTTGGAATTCTGGATTTTACTTCTCGAGGGGGAGGGAGGGTCTCCTTGACATGAGTATACGTTGATATTAAATTAACAGATAGGTGAGTTACAGGCATTCATGTTCAATTACTCAATAGAGGGAGAATACCTGCTGGAGCTGAATATGGTCCTTGGTTCTGAGATATTCCTGCTCTGATTCCTTGACCTTTCGATTCAGCCTAGTCACATAGATCGCAGGATTAGAGACAGCAGCAGACACACAGAGAAATGTCCTCATCAGACTGATGTTAGGTCATCAATTGTAATTAGAGAAAACTCGCATTGTCACAACTGAGATGTGTCAGATTATTACTGTTGTGAACTACCCGTAGATTCATGAAGTATTCTAGGAAGGCTTTACTGCATTTTAAAACGCATTTTAATAGCTATCTCACCACCCTCTTAGACTAAACATAATAGCACAATGACTCACTGGGCAATTTCCGCACTCTTTGCTTCAACCTCTTTTCTCAGATCATCTCTCTCCTGCTTCAGCTGACTGACCTTCATCACACCGCAAAAAATAAGATGAGATTTGTTATCAACATCAGCTGTTCAATTATAAATGTCCTATGTCATGCTGTAGACAAAATCAGGTAAACATAGGCCTACCTTCTGTCGTTTTTGTGAATCGTTCAAAGAAGTCGTGCTTTGAGTCATTTCTTCCTTCTCTGTGGCATCCTTTTTCTGAAGTTGCTGCTCTTGTTCGAATACCTGCTGGGCCAAATCCTTGGTGGATACCTATTAAAAAAGTGTTGAATGTTTTAGTTTTGATTCAGTGTTCTTTAAAACCAGTAGAGATTCAGAACCCTTTTACTATGACAACAAACTGGTAAAAACTAGGACTGCAAACTGACCTTCAAGTGTTCAATTTCTTGCTGTTTCTTTTCAAGTTCAACTTTAAGGATCTCATTTTGTTTTCTCTCTTGTTCCAACTCCTTGAGTAATTCTTCTTTCTCCCGTTCACTCTCCTCCACCTTGATCTAGATTAAAACAATGAGAACCTCATGAAGTCCAAATGTCAGAAACACAGACGTTGTTAAAACAATGAGCATATGAAAACAAGTTAACAAGTTGTATATTGTGTAGTAAAGTGTGTCACCTGTGTTGTGATCACTAAGAGGTCGTCCTCCAGGCTGCAGTCCTCAGGTAGGTGCTCTGTTGTTTTGAAGCTGAAAGGAGTGCTAACGCCCTTCACTACGCCGTTGCTATCAACATAGCAGAACTGATAGAACTCTGTCTCATCCTTTGGCAGGTAGTATTCTAATAACAAAGACACAATCAATGCCTAGTCATTTACAGCAAGTTATTCTTTAACCTACTATCCAGAAGTTTTGTACAGTTTGTAGAAACATAATACCTACATTTCTATGTAAATTAAGTGTAAGAAGTTTTTTACAGTTCAGATAAATGTAAACGTAATTAACATGCTTTCTAATAAGGAACTGGATTGATTTACCACGAAATAACACTTGTTTTCTAACGGAATCCTGTCCTACCAGATCCAGGGATGGCTCCACCCACACAAAGGTGTGGTAGTCTTTCATGGAGCTCCATCCCACCTGCAGGGCAGCACATACCACAGCTCAATAGGCTAAATGACTACAGAAAATGGTGTCCCCTGTAATACTGGTTGAACTGAACCATATTTTGAAAATAAGAGATCATAAGCAAAAGTCAATAGCCTCATTGAAGGGTACATCAAATATTAGGCTAATTTACGTCATTCTCACCTTGAAAATTCCCACCCAATCTCTTGGATTAGGTTGGAGACCGGCAGTCACAATGTATTGACACATTATTTGAGTATTTGGCGGGTATGACGGATGCACGTCATCGAAGATGACCTGAGAATATGATGATGATTCCATGAGATTTGTCACGGTAGGGTTCTCCATTACTTCCTGCAAAATGGAATGTGGTTATGTAAGAGTTCAGATAACAAATGAATCTCTTGACAAGCGGTTCGGTTGTGATTGGAATCAGGTCTCATATTGACTGATCCATGACAAATTGCTGTACATTAATGTAGGCTATTCATATTAGGCTAGTTATTAGTCCAGCATGACAGCCGCCGAAAAGAACAACAAAAATACTGTCGTTTTACTTTCACTTTGTATTTGTAATGTAGGCCTACGTCTTTTAAGCTTTTGTTCAAAATTTAGGCCACCTGTTAGGCTAACTACATATTTTTGATAATAAAAATAAGTTTTTCACATAATTGCAATCTATATATAACATATATATCATATATATATATATTGTTATGGCCGAACACTGATAATGTTGTTGATAATGTTGTCAAATCAAGCCAACCTAGAGAAATATAAAGAAAACGAATGTGAAAGTAATGAGAAATGAATCAGCTATAAGTTTACGTGATATCAATTCAACTCACATACAAAATCTGCAAATATATCGTCCTTATATTAATAAAATGTAACTTACACGTATGGAAAACAAACAGGCCTAGGTGTCGCAACTCGGTCGTCAGATCATGACAGTCACATCCAGCTCAGGGAATAAACTCTCAAATGTGTTTTCCACCCCACACTTTCGAAACTAATTTGCGGGTCATGGGAAATGTAGTTCTTCAGTGAATACATGTTTGTTTGCATTTAGAGTGATTTTATAAAAGTGATTAAAATGAGATTCACGTAACATTTAGGTGTGGTAATAATATAATTTGAAACAATATTAATCATAAAAGTAATTTAAGTTTTAAAGGGCGCTGAAAACGTCGTTCCTAACAACCAATCACAGCACATACAACGTAATTCACACAGAAATGTAATTGGTCGAAAGGGGTGAAGGGGGAAGATCGTCTCATGAGGAATCACCGACCCGAATGCTTACAACGTAGCAACTCAAAGTCAGTGGTAGTCGATGACAGCTGATTTGCAATTGGTGTCAAAGTTAAAGGTATGATTTTGACCTTAATGTTTTACTCAGGCAAGGTATGGTTAGTATTTTTGTTGAGTGTGAAATAGCTTTGCTATGACAATATACTTTGGCTAGCAAGCTAGTGGATAGCGTTCTGTTGCCATGGCAATGTGACCACGCTCTCAGTCTGTTTCCTACAGACTGCCAAAACACACAGCTGTTTCACGTTGAATAATGTCTGCTGTGCTCTCGAAGTTCGTTTTTATTGCTAGTTTGGTTTACAATTCTGTTCCGATGTGTAATCATTTATGAACATAGGAAACCATCTATTTACTTCAACCATTTAACTAACGAGTTCACTTACTGACTGTACTACAACGTGACTCGAGTACTACAGTCGCTACTGTATTTAGCTTTTTATCATATAAAAAACACTTGGAAGTATGGTAGCTAGTACAGTATGGCTGCTTTAAGCCAAATGTTTTTTGGTGTGTGGCTAGTCGTTTAGTATAAGATATTTAGTAGTTTGGGTATTCGTGGCAGTTACAGTTTCTACCAGTGAAGCTAACTAAATTATTTCACATAAAAGTCAGCCAGACAGTGCTTAACAGCGCAGGTTGCGTTGATTTGCAGGGAGGAAGTTGATTGATACTTTTTAGCTACCATGACTACAGGACAACATGGCTGTAATACGGTACGTAGATTTTCTCCCAGAGCATGTACACTCCACACCAGACTAGATGTAGATGTATTTGCCACCTGCGTTTATGCTGCCCTACATTTTTGGAAATACAACATGAGTTGGGGTTTTAGCACAGATTTCAACAAGTTCATGTGCCATGGCCAGATCACTTATCCAATTACCTTGGACACATATAAGGGATTATCCCTCTTCTCACACCCCGTGTTCACCTGCTAATCATTTCTCCCTGTGTCAAGAGTATCAGGTGTGCTGGAGTTTCTAATTGCTTACCTGATCCACTACACCCTGCTATTAGAGGGTGTAAGTCAATCTGAACTGGGCCACCTCTATACTGTTGATACAAATTGCGCTTTTCTGTTTTGGATTAGGTGAGAGCTGGAGGTGGACATGTTGCTCAATGAGCTGCCTTCTTCTGGGGATCACAACTTCTTTCCAGGCTCCTGAAATTGAGAGGCCAAAGACACGCAAACACGAGTGTTGGAGTTGGTTGGGGGGCATCTTCCTGCATTTCTGCCCCCTGTACACCACAGGTGAGGAGACTGTTGCCTGTTTTATAAAAAAAACAGTTTCCTGTGATTTAATTTGGCAGTTAGACACCGTAGTCACCACTTTCTCATCACATTGAATGTAGTACAAGGGTTTTACATTGATTAAAAAAGTGACGCCAAGCAACCTTATTTTTATCCCATGAGATTTAATGAATTGAACCATATGCAATCGAAAAGAGGGAATTCGATAAAAGCAATTGTTTATGTAGTGATCGGATATTAATTGAGTAGGCTGTTGACTATTATTGTTTTGGTCAGATCAGTTATAAAGAATGCAGACATTTTGCAGTTTACTAGAAAATAGATATCCCGTTAATTGTCTTGGTCCTTATAAAATGACTATGAGAGTGCATCTGTAACATTATCCCTGTTGCGGTCACTGTGTCGTCTCGGCCCAGCGCAAAGCCAAGAGTTCAGGGCCAGGATTATCCAGATCACTGGATCAAAATACTGTTACCCAGCACCCAAGCCTCCCACAGGCTCCCAGGGATGTCCCTCCTCACCCTCCCCTCCCCCGTCCAGCTCTCAACCTTACCATTACCAGCATTTAACCTGGCCTCACCTTCACCTCATAGACATAAGATAGGGGACATAAACCTTAAGTGGTTCTCATCAGACGGGCCACAGTAGCCCAAGACTTCAAGGCAGTTAAGTAGGCTAGCTGAAGTTTCAGTCTGGATCGTATTATGTTGAAGCTTATGCCCAGGGTATAACCTTGCAGTCAGTTGTATTATTTTGTTTTTGTTTACAATATTTTTTTAATAATAACTGTGCTTCCCAAACCGATGTCACAGCCAAGGAAAATGTAGACCTCATCCTAATGACTGTGTTCTACATCTGTGACTGTCCTGCTACAATAACTCTTGAATGGTAGTCGGCAGTGGAATGTTGACAACTTGAGCACTCCCCTGAGGAGAGACATGGCAACAGAAACATGATTCCCCGTGTGCACTATAACATGTAGGCTGATCTGCTTGATTGAATTTCAAGGTTAGGGTACCGGTCCAATGAAAACACTGCGAAAATGTATGTAGATTAGAAAACATCTAGATTAGATGTCTAATCTAGTTTCTAGATTAGAAAACATAAGGGAATCGTTGTCCGTCCCAGTTCGTATGTGTTGGATTAACCTTTGTTCGTCTTCAGGATGGGACTGCCAGGAGAAAGCCCTGCCAGAGACTCAGAAGATGAAGCCTTCAAGTGTGGCCATGAGGGTGTGGAGGAAGGAGAGGGCTGGGGGAGCGACAGCCAACCAGAGGCTCGCACCCCTACTCCTCCATCCACTGGCAAGAGGAAGAAGAAACGGAAAAAAAGGTATATTTCATTCCAATCACATTCCAAAGTTCAACCATTACAGATACTCAGATAAGACCTAAAATAGGTTGATTTAACTGTATCATTTCTCATTGGTGAGTGAGTTGTCTTAAAAGTAGATTGCTGGGCTGGGTCATGGTCTCTTCTCCCACACTTTTGAAGAATGCTGTAGAATGACAGGGGGGGGGGATCTGTAGCACCTTGCACCAAAGCACATGTCTGTCCCTCTCTCTGTCTCTTCTCTTCCAGATGACTGTGGATCAATGTCATCAGCTGCAAATATGAGAGTGGTAAGCAACCATTATTGTTGACCCAAAATCATAAACTAGTGTGATAAAAATTCACGACCATTACAACCAATATTTTGTGTGTAGCTTTGTTAGATCCACTGTAATAATCAGCAGTTGTATTTCTGGGCCTTTCCTTCCGTCCGTCTGTATGTCTCCAGTGCGTCGTGCTGGTCGCAGGTACGGCCTGAGGGAAGCCATGGAAGGGGAGGACTGGACGCTCTACTGGACTGACTGCTCTGTTTCACTGGACAGAGTTATGGACATGAAGCGCTACCAGGTATCCACCCAACTCTGGCTTTTCACAAACCTAGTCTGATCCTTAGTGCGCTTTATTGATCCACCCATCTCATCAGCTGGGGTCAGATGGCTGAGCGGTTAGGGAATCGGGATATTAATCAGAAGGTTGCCGGTTCGATTCCTGGCCGTGTTATATGACGTTGTGTCCTTGGGCAGGGCACTTCACCCTACTTGTCTCGGGGGGAATGTCCCTGTACTTACTGTAAGTCGCTCTGGATAAGAGCGTCTGCTAAATGTAATCACTCGGCTGTTGTTTTTCAGAAAATCAACCATTTTCCCGGGATGAGTGAGATTTGCCGAAAGGATCTGCTAGCACGAAACATGAATCGCATGCTGAAACTCTTCCCTAAAGAATACAATATCTTTCCCCGAACATGGTGCCTACCTGCAGAGTGAGTTTCAATGTCCGCTGTCAAACGTTCTAAATGAAAGCAGAATCTAATGAATTTTCCTCTCCCTACAGTTACAGTGACTTCCAAGCTTACACCAGGGCCAAAAAACACAAAACGTACATCTGTAAGCCAGACTCAGGTTGCCAAGGACGAGGTATCTTCATCACCAAATCCAGCAAGGACATACGTCCCGGGGAACACCTGATTTGTCAGGTGTACGTTTCCAGAGTAAGAGCCTATAAACTCTGACAAACTCACCTTACATCTTAACACACCACTCGTTAAGCATGTTGGTGCATCGTTAATCATCATCTACAATCTGATTGGCCGCTGATATTGTACACGTTTTCTGTTCTAGCCATTCATTATTGACGGCTACAAGTTCGACCTGCGTATCTACGTGTTGGTGACATCCTGTGACCCCTTCCGCATCTTTATGTACAAGGAGGGACTGGCTCGCTTCTGTACCTCCCAGTACAACGAGCCCACCAATGGCAACGTGGTAAAGTTGGTGAACGATACAGTCAAGGCTTTTCACAAACCATAACTTGACACGTACATTTGTTTTGTTGTTTTTATTATGGTTTTCCAAAATGACAGTTTACAGCAATAACTCTCTGATCTTTCTCCATCCAATCATATCTCCTAAAGGAGAATGTCTGCATGCATCTCACTAACTATGCCATCAACAAGAACAGCGAGAACTTTGTCCGTGATGATGACACTGGTAGCAAAAGGTTGGCAGATACAGTACCTCTACCTCAGTCTTATCAAACAGAAGTTTCAACGTTTTATTTTCATTCATGTCATAAAAAAAATAAAAAATGTTGTTGTTCTTTACAGGAAGCTGTCCACACTAAACAAGCACCTCGAGGCAATGTGCTATGACACAGCGAAGATGTGGACCGACATCGAGGATGTGATCATAAAGACCCTGATCTCTGCTCACCCAATCCTCAAGCACAACTACCATACCTGCTTCCCCAACCATGCATCCGGCAGTGCCTGCTTTGAGATCCTGGGCTTCGACGTGCTCCTGGACCACAGACTCCGGCCCTGGCTGCTGGAGGTAAAGAGATGAAGATCACATTCTAAATACATCATGACGAATGGGTCCCATTCCTACTCCCGTTATGATGATCCGTTTATACAGTATGATGGAAATCGAATGTCGCACATTGCATTCTCATGATGCCATATCCAGTTAGATCATTGCCTCTTTTATGTTTATGATATAGTTGGCAATATAGACACAGCAGGAACTCATGTACAGCATGTTGAATGTGAGTCTGCAGGTGAACCACTCCCCCAGTTTCACCACTGACTCTCGCCTGGACCGGGAGGTGAAGGACGGCCTGCTGTACGACACCCTGGTCCTGATTAACCTGGGAGCCTGCGACCGCCGCAAGATCACCGAGGAGGAGAAGCGACGGGTGAAGGAGCGCCTGCAACAGAACCGTTCTAGAGAAGCCAGGTGCACTTCCACCTGGGCACGGTGCTAGGAAATAACATAATGAGAGAATGTCTTGGACGGATGCGAGTTGATAATCGTATATATTACCTTCCGACAAAACACTGTGAACGTAGTGTGTAACGAGTCATGAAACGTTTTCCGTAACGTGTTGTCACGTGGGTGAAACGAGCCGGTGGAAGTCCTGAATGTAATCGAGTGTCGCTGGGGCGTTGTGTGCCGTGGACCCAGGAGTGAGGAGCTGCGTGTGTCGCAGGCGGCCAGCGTGGAGCAGATGCAGAGGTACGAGGCCAAGCACCAGGGGGGCTTCCGCAGGATCTTCCCCCGCGAGGGCGGGGACAAGTACGACAAGTACTTCAAACACAGCAGCTCCCTCTTTCAGGAGACGGCCGCCTCCAAGGCGAGAGAGGAGTGTGCCAGGTACTGTGGAAGGACGTTTGGTCACGACTCTTACGAGAACGGTGTGACTATCGGTTTAGGTTCTAGGTTTAGAAGTATTAAGGAACCGGCTGATTAGCATACACCTCGACAAGGTTTCTTTAAGATATGTAGAGCTCAAGTGTGCGTGTGTGTGTATGTGTGTGCGTGCCTGTGTGTGCGTGCCTGTGCGTGTGTGTGTACGTGCCTGTGTGTGCGTGCCTGTGTGTGTGTGTGTGCGTGTGTGTACTCAGGCAGCAGCTGCAGGAGCTGCGTCTGAAGAAAGAGCAGAAGGAGAGAGATCATATGGGCAACCGGAGGAAAGACCTACAGGGGGAGTCTGCTGGAGAGAAAGCCAAACCACAGAGAATACGTACACGCCCCCCCATCTCCCAGCAGGTCACTGAGAGCCAGTCTGTCTGTCACCTATGTGTGTTTCACTTACTTTTATCTGAATGCGAGGGGGGAAAAAAGATATTAGCAAAGCTACGGTTGCACATTGTGTAAAACACAAATACATACTTTTCTCGTAATAAAAGGTTAAGCTTGTATTCGAGTTCAAGCCATATTAGTCTTTAAAGCATATCTGCCATTCTTTGATACTGGTATCATTTTGATACCGTGTTAGAGAGCTCTGTGAGATGTGATGGCGCTGTTGTTGGTTACAAATCAATGATTCAGGACAGTTCTCTGTTATTCCACTAGAGGGAGCCAAATGTAATTCTAACTGAACACTTGTTTCACTAATATAACCTGTATCATCATTGTATATATGTGAATTAGAGTTTTCATACATCTGTAATTGCACTGGTTTGAACTGGTTTATGCTTGCTTATGACATCTAACTTCCTGTGTCTTTTCTGTGTCCTTCCAGCTCCTGACGATGCCTCCTCTGCCCACTGCAACCAGCGGTGACACAGCAGCAATAGACATGTCTGAGGAGGAGGAAGTGGAGCGTGTGACTGGACTGCTCCAACGAGAGAGCCTCCTGAGAGACCTGGGGGTGGTGGATCAGGTGTACCGGCTGCTGCACGGCCGTCACGGCATGCCCGACTCGTTCCACCCCCACGAGCAAAATGAGACGTTCCACCACAGGCCCGATAGAACCAATAAGGTTAGGTGACCGTTCTCACTGCCTCTACCTTTTTCCTCTGTAAAATGAAATATTATCGGAACGAAATGAGTATGATAACGCCTGTTTCTTCCTGCTTTCTTAGCTGGACTCCCTGCCTGAGTATGCGAGGAGGCCCAGGCACCACTACACTGTGATCCCGCGGCAGGTGCCTGTGGGGGCCAAGCCCTGCCTGCAGTATGTCCACTCCCAGCTGCTTAAGCAGCCACAGCGTTGGCCCTGGCACAGTATGGACAGGGCCCCCCACAGCCTGGTGCAGGGGGAGTCCGCCTGCATGCAGTACTACTCAGCCGAAGAACCGGTCATTGAGACGGCCCGGTGTGGCCCGGGGGACCTGAGGAGGAGTAACAGTGCCCAGCGGTTCCCTTTGGACAAGTGAGCACAGCTCCTCTTTGAGTGTCTTATCGTCAGAGAAATGAAATGATGGATGTGAGGACAGACAGATTTCTTTAATCCATCTCTCTCTCCTTCCCTGTCCTCAGTCGGCGTTCCCGTGGTGACGGGTCGTCAGGGCAGCATGAGCTCGTCGTGTGCTGAGACCCGGGCCCGGGCGACTGTGTCAAACGTGAACCAGCTGATCCCAGGGCGGCTGACCTGCGCCCGCGTGTCCTCCGACCCCAGAGCCCTGCAGAGCCTCTTCGTCATCTCCACCCCGGCCCCCCTGGTCCGCAGGCCAGACTTCCCCCACCCCAGTCCGCAAAGCCTCTCGCAAACTGCCTCCGCACGGGCAAGGGCACTAGAAAAACCAGCGTTTTCCTTTGACGTGTCATACCACAAACAGCCACCAGTGGGATGTTTTTTGTTGTCACAAGCTGTCGTCCCCGTCAAGCAGATTCTCTCTACCTGTGTAGGATCTCCTGCCTTCTTTTTGTAACACCTCAAAAATTCACATTTTAAATTCAGGAAAATTCAAGGAAGGACAAATTGAGGTAATGAGGCCTTATATTGTACAAATAACATTGAAAACAATTGTGCCTATCGAACAAGGTGTTGTGTGGTATTTGGTATAGTTAGATGTGTCATATGATGAATGATCTAAATGAGAAACTTTGGCTTGTTGGTTACCATATTGGTTACCACAAGTATACCATTCACTAAGCCAGTGGTGTACTGTCTTTCTTTACCTCTCCGATGTGTCAGATCAGCTTGGGAGATGCAGTATATGACAATGCGAGAATGTGGTTAATTACCATTGCTAATTTGTGCCAAATGTCTCTAAAATGATTAGATTCGTATTATATTGTTCGTATTATAATATATTTTTGAGTTTGACTGATACTGAATATCAGACTTTAGTTTGGATGAGATGAATGGTCATTAAGAGTTCCGTTTTTTAAACTAATTTATGCAAATTAAATATGCTCTGGTGTTCTTATTGGCCTAGTTATCAGGAGACATTGTATTGTTAGTACAAATCACACACCTTAATTACAAAAATATTTGATGTGTACAAAATCATGAATGTATAGTTTGATGTCTATAAATGCCTAGATATTGAGGTATATCTTAACCAGTTTCTATAAAACTATTTAAATAAAAAAACTCATTGAAGTTGTGTTTAAATTCCCCATTAATCAGCCTATAGGCTAAACTTCAAGTGCATATTGAAGTAACTTATATTGTTAAATAATTCACGATCAAGATACTTTGATAATCATTGATGCTATGGCTGTGTTCCCAACATTAGCCTTTTTTAATCTCTTCATTTATTTTTAAAACGAGTTGGAATGCTGCGTTGGTTGTTGTTTTGTGGAGCATCCCAAATGATGGCCATCTTGGCATCAACGTCTTTACCTTCCCCCTCCCCTCTTTCTGAATTACGTTCTCGTTCTCGCTCTCGCTCCCTCTCTCTCTCTTCCCCATCTTCACCACAACGGAGTACTGCGATATTCCTCAGGAAGGAGAATGCTTTGAGTTGCGCTCGTCACGGGGGTCCACATATAGAGGATGAGAGATTGAACCGACGTAATGGACATGCCAAGGGACCCTACCTGTCTTACCTCAGGTCTTTCGTTTAGATAGGCTACCACCTGATGTTCATCTGGGCCTCTTTACCTCCTAAGTGTATCTAAAACGTAAACAATAAAATGTCTTATTTTATCACTTCGTTATACTCTAAATGCAGTGAATACTTGCACCCCAGTGTCGAGTATCCTTTGGAGCAAGACTTGGAACGTGCAACATTGCATGGATACAATGACGATGTTATCCAGCACCCAGTGCAGCTACCGGAGTTCAATCATGGTCCTTCGCTCACTCAAACAATCAACCACGAAAATCCAACCTCCTTACACGTTGGAACGATGGGAAACTTATATCATGCGCACTTCTCGGCTCAAAAAGAACATTTTTACGGATCTCATGATAGGGATTTTGTCCAATATAACAGCTGTAGTTTAAAAGCCCCGGGTGTCGGAAAGAAAGATGATTCCTCCGAACAGCGCTGCCATTCACTGGACCACTTTCCCTGGTTGAAACAGCAAGGTGAGTTGTCCAAGCTGACTCTTGAATTGTCTCCAGAGACAATAATGCAACTAAATTATCCCAAATCAGAAGCAATATATTTTTTTTACCACTGTTAAAACCTATTTTATGACGTGTGAAAGTAGTTTACTGTGTGTGCAATCGAGAGCGTGCCTCTAAGTATTCTAATGTTTCCATTTAACAGCCACTGGACAGAGGAGAGGAAGACAGATTTATAGTCGCTTCCAAACCCTGGAACTTGAGAAGGAATTTCTGTTCAACCCTTACTTGACCCGCAAGCGCAGGGTTGAGGTGTCCCACGCAGTTGCCCTCACTGAGCGACAGATTAAAAACTGGTTTCAGAACAGACGCATGAAATGGAAGAAGGATAACAACAAGGACAAATTCCCAAGCAGCAGGGCGCTGCAGGAGGAAATGGAGAACAAGGACAAACAAGACGAAAAGGCCAACACTTCTGTTGGGAAAGTAAAAGATACAATGGGATTGATTCATTTTTGAAATTCTGGTTCTTTACATTTCAATGTAAATGTCTTTGAAGACATGGCCAAACTGATTTGGTGCATTACGCACCTGTGCCACACAACAGTAGGCCTGACAACATGCAGTCGACACGATTGACATAATAGTATTTGTCCACATTATCGTGAGTTGCTTATTATTTTAATATTTAGGCAATGTAGGCTATGTAGAATATTTGTAATATTTTGAATTGTGCAGTGGTGTTGGTTCAGTTCCCTGGGGCATTGGGGAAGACAATGGGAAATAAAGTTTCACAACCAAGACATCTCATATCTCCGTGTATCAAATATGTTCGCTGCACTGCCACATCCCTTGCTCAAGCACAAATTTGCTTAATAAAATAATATTGCTAAAACTATTGTTGTAAAGGAACTTCTGTAGCCTATCACATTTTAAATGGGCTCTTACTTGACGCCTATATCCTTGAAATGATCACTATAGCAAAATAGGTTGGAACTATTTGCAAAGATTGCCTATTTCGTAAGGAAGGCCATCTTTTTGCCGTTAAACTGTACAGGGCTAGCCTATAATAAATAAATCCCATATAAACAATCAATAAACATTCCTTTTGCAACCAAATAGGCTATATTACAACACATATAGGCCTAATTAAATTCGCCCCACAACAATTAATAATAAACATTTATTTGTGGAAACCATTCAAGGTTCTGAGAGCCCAAGGTTATTTTACGGAACTCTAAAAAAGGTTCTAGGCCTACCATCTTTTGGTTGGGTAAAAGGGAATCGAACAGGAATATTTCATTGAATCCCCCCAAATATTCCATGTAGAACCTTTAAGGGGTTCCATAAATGAAGCAAGCAATAGAACCCGTGTTGGTTCTACATAACAATTTATTTAAAAAGTGTGTATTACTAAACTGTATATGGAGATTGAGAATTAAACGATACCTGGGCAAACTAAAAATATGGACGAGGCAATAATGAGTTCACTAGAATAGGCTATAGCCTATTTAAATCTCTCCATATATGGGCCTATAGCTTTAAACTAAAATGGACCGATAGTGTAGGCTACTTTAAATAAAGGATGGAATGGGAATGTACAACTGCAAAATGAGAAATAGGCCTATAGGCTACTATACGGAAAATATGTTACAAATCGGTTAAGTTTAATTTAAGGTTTGTTTTGTGCCAGCCTGCCATTTAACGTGAGGCCTGCAACCGTGAAAACTCTGAGGACCTACTATAGCCTAGTAAAACATTTTAATTGTGATTTTTGTTGCGTTTTATTGTCAATCGAAATGTAGGATGTGGCTATATGATCAAGGCCTAGAGTCAACCCAAATAGCCTGACATTATAAACACGCATAAACCTCAGTAAATCAGCATATATTACATTCTTTGTAATATATAGGCCTATTGCTTTATTTGTAATAAATATAAACTAGGCCACATGCGTAATCATAAGGATTTAGTTTTATAGCCTACCTATCAATGTCATAAAACATTGTAGGCCTATTAGTATTGAAAATAAATTGTGTAGCCTAAACTAAAGTGTGTACATAGCCAAGTTTACGATAGTCTACTCTATACACACATCTCTAACAATCATATAAAGACCTATACAAAACGAAATGTTAGTTGTATAATCTGTTATTGAAGTAATGATATCAATTCGCTTTGTTCAAAACAAAACTGCAAAAGAAAAGAGGCCCGTTGGCCCATTTCGTCCTGTAGGTGTGGAATACAAAGAAACCCGCAATCTACTGACAGGGAATTTGTGGCAATGCTTTAGATTAGGAGCTGTTTGGTAAAATTTACAACTTTGCAACGGAACTTTACGACTGTCTGGGCTCGAGGATTGGCTGAGGTTTGTCATGTGAACAATGGACGGGAACTTGTTTCACATGAGGTTAAAACGTAGCTGCCTTTTTTTTCTAACGTTCATTTAGAATCTTAACATCTTTGTCTCATGGATTTGGGCATTATTAGACAATGTTAAAATGAATGTGTTCCGTTGGTGTGTAGCCTACTTCTCAAAGATGGACCCACTGCGCATTATCTGATGAATACAGTCAACCCGCTATATTCGCGAATCTCAGGATGACGGAATCGTATTTCTGATAAAAACTAGTTTACAGCCTATTTTGTATCAACTAAACGCTGGAGATACAGACACATCAAAGGAGAAACAAGACTATTATGGCGGAGTGGCCTTACCCACACTTGAAATGATGGATTATCAACAAAGGTAGGACAGTCATTTCCGACTCTACAGCCAGAACCCTGTATAGCCTGTAGCCTATCACTGTATTAACAATGACTAGTTCCGTATCAAAGGCTTGTAAGACATCTGGCAATGGCAGAAAATTGTAGGCTATATAGGCCCTCTTTCCAAAAATCTCTGATATTAGGCTAGAATTAATAGCATGAGAGCTGTCATGGAGCGTTTGGTAGGCTGTGGCATTTCCATGCTTGCTACGTAGCTGGCAAGATGGCTTTACCAATGTATGCTGGCCACCATTATGTGCTAACAAAGGGAAGAATCACGACGCATGAGTTTGGTTATTTTGTGTTTTTTTCTCTCTGTATTTTCCATTAATAGCATGCCTATGTCAACAGTCAACCAGTTTCTTAAATTAATTTATCACAGTTGCATTTAGGCTGTGATACATTACTGGCACATCTAGGCCTATATCAAGACATTATCTTATTGGTTTGTATTATCGAGCCGCAGCTGTATCATGGACATGTTTGCAAAGGTATTTTTTTTAGCTGATATAGCTTGGCCTTGGCCAGACTGCATCATGTCTGTTATACCTTTCTCTCTTTAGTGTCATCTAGTGGCAACAGTAGGTAGGCAATTACATTAGTTTTAAGACAGCGTCAACCTACATGCGTCAAATAAAGCTCGGTAATACATTCTCACCGTACAAAATGTTAATAATTAGCCTGCATCGGAAACATTCCTAAGAATTGAAACGATATAAAATTCTATCGCTCCCTATGATGACTGAGATGGAAATGAACAAATTGGATGTGTCATATAGTTAATTTACAGGTTTATTTTATTCCACGAAAACATCTGGCCTAATGTAGGCCTAAGCTATTCCTGTTACAGTAAACAAACACAGTCGTAAACACAATATAGAAAAGTACTTACTTAACTTATATAAATAAAACAACTAATAATACCGTAGGCCTATACCATTTTGTTTAACAAAAAATATATCTCCTATTTACTTATTGATTTAGGCCTACTGCAGAAAATATTAACGTGCACGGTATGGTTCTATCCTAGGTTTTAGTTGTGTATAGGCCTACTTTAATATAGGCCTAATAATACAAATACTAGTAAGGGCCTATAGGCTACTACTACGAACAATGGGCCTAAACGTATTGTTATTATCACTATATCAAACAAACAGTATTGATGACAACAACACTGATAAGTGTTTTTGTTTTTTTAGATATAAAGTGTCCGTGAGAAATGTAGCCTATGTCTACCTTTACATAGCCTAGCCTATAGGAGTATACTCATTGCCAGCGTTTATGGTAGCCTAGTGTATTTCTTGGAATAGCATATGTCTTTGTCACACAGGATAATTGTTATAGGCTAGGCCTACTATCCGTTCTTCTCTTGGTCAGTTGAGAAACGTGCCACCAAAACCATTTCCAGGTAGGCTAGACTATAATGTATGCAGCGGTGCTGATCATGTGTTGTTATTTTCCGGTCACTATTGGAAACGAGAGGCCTAAAAAAATTGGAACATAATATGTTTACATGAATGAATACATGTAGGCCTATGTTTACACCCTCTGTGGATATGACATTGTTTGAGCCACTTTGGATGTCCACTCACTGAGACGAAATAGACGCGTTATCTTCTAAAGTAGCTAATGTCAAAGAAACAAGGAAAAGCACGAGGCCTATGTAATTATTTAATTCAATAATGGTAACAAGAAATCGAAAAAACATACATTTAGTGAGTGTGCGTGTGTGTTTGTGTGTGCGTTGGGTAAATACGTAATTTACGTGCGGTGATGAGCTATATCGAATGCTTTAATTTTACAACGAAATCAAGTATTTTTCATACGGAATGTTTGTGCATTTAGGTCAACATAAGTCTTGTCTTTAATCGACAAAGATGTCTGAGCGCTTCATTTCGATTCAGTGGGGACCCCTGTGCGCAACAAGAGCCCCCCATGGGTGCAATATTGCAACCACAGAAGTCCACGATTGGCCAGACGCTGATCAGATGGTACAGTTCCCTTCTGTATTCAGTGGCACCTCGCAACCCCCTTCAGCTAAAACCAAATCTCGTATAAAGTAATGGCAAAACGACTTGGACTATAAAAGACAACAAATCATATCCCTTGGAGTATTCCGTTGACCAACCAATGAGTTCTTACTTTGTTAACTCAACTTTTCCTGTTTCTCTGCCCGGAGGACAGGATTCCCTCCTCGGTCAGATACCGTTATATTCCTCTGGATACACGGATACTTTAAGACACTATTCCAATGCTACATATGGAGCTGCCAATATGCAAGAAAAGGTTTACCCTTCTTCATATTATCAGCAAACTACTGGTATCTATAGCCGACCTAGCACCAGTGCTCCCTGCGACTATGCAGCTGCTACTTTTTACAAGGACAGTGAAGGCTCGTGCGCTTTTGCAAATCGTGAGGAGCAGCCGCTCTTTGGAACTCAGGATCAGCGCAAGTCCGATTGCCCCGAGCAGAATGTAAACACCAGTGCGGTTGAGGACAAGTCCTCCTCTTTGGTTTTTCCATGGATGCAAAGGATGAATTCTTGTTCTGTTGGTAAGTAAACGTTTATTTCTAAATAGCTTATGTGCATTTAGTTATTTGCCTTGAAATGAGTTTAGCCTAGCCTTTGCTACTGTAGGCTATGACAATGAATCAGGTGACTTTACTGATGTAGGCTGTCATTCGCCATGATACATTGTATCTTGTTATTTTGTCTGAACCTCATCCTCAATTATTGACAATCATAACGTTTGAATGCAATACCGACACGTTGGGTGGGCTATTCAGATGGTTGATAGGAACTGACTATGAGAGTCTAAATATAAGGCCAATTAATCACGCAAATTATAAGGTTTAATATATGATTGTGGGATTAGTTATTTGAGCATATTTGATTGATTAGTCTAATGTAGCCTAGGCTATATCACCAGGCATGTGTTAGACAAGTTAGAGAAAACGCCGAAAAGACTGTGGCAGTATACATCCATTAAATGTATAGCCTTCGCTAAGAATATATAAACTTCATATTTTGTTACATACTTGACAGATTTAACCCATGTTTACTTTTATTTGCAGGGACATTTGGCAACAGTGGACGCAGGGGCCGTCAGACCTACACTCGGTATCAGACTCTTGAGCTTGAGAAAGAATTTCATTTCAATAGGTATCTCACGAGGCGCCGCCGAATCGAGATATCCCACGCTCTTTGTCTCACAGAACGTCAGATCAAGATTTGGTTCCAGAATCGTAGAATGAAGTGGAAAAAGGAGAACAAGATAATGAATTCTTCAAAGCCCAGTGACGAAGAAAAAGAAAAAGAGACGAGTTAAATTATCACTGTACAAAAACAACACAAAACAATAGCCTATGTGGCTGCCAACACTGGCCTAAGTTCAAACCCATTGTTTCATGTTGTTTTGAATCTAATTCATATTCTACAATGGAACACGTTTTAGAGATGTGTTTAGAATAGACTGATATTTGCACGATAAAATAAAATCTTTATGCTACCATACAGGTTCTCAAAGTTTAGTATAGGTAAATGTACTCGTGCAATGCGTTTTGGCGACTATGAGTGTGTCAAATGAAGAGTCCACATCCTGAAATACCTGTAGGCCTACGTGTATATTTTTTACTGTAATTTAGGAGACCTGTTTCCCAAGAAATAGTCGTGCTATTTTTTCATGCCATCATAAGGCTTTGGCCTACAGTGTTTGTCGTATTGGCTAGTGGTTGTTCCCGCATTTATTTGGCACAGCAATAGCCCGTATACAATTGCAACATGTTTTGTAATCCATAGAAATAGCCTAAATCTGACATGTTATTTATTGTGTTAAAGGAGTTGTGCAGTTGCACAACTGGGTGACGTGTGCAATATTTTGTTTTTGTTTAAATGTAAAATACGAATAAAGCATTTCTGTTCATTTGTGTAAATAGTTCGTGCATTGTCTTTCATTTGTCAGTATCAAACCATAGGTAAACATACTTGTTCGGTCTATTCATAGTTTAGTTTATGTTTCACAGAATTAAGGATAAAGAAATAAAGGAAAAATATAATTTTACGAGCTTCCACAAGCAGTTACCTATATTGCCAGTAGATGACGCTCTCTGCCTACATGGATCACAAGGCGCAATGGGGAGGCACCATTGACTAGCGTCTAACGACCATCATTTCGTCATCATTTGTAACCATAGAGCATGAATTACCTCTTGAAGTCATCAGTGAGAATTTACGACTGGTCAACAAAGGCACGTGATTCTGGAACGCTCTCCCATATTTGGCCGCATACCTGGCAAAGTACAGTAGGCTTCATTGCTATAATTCATGATTACATCATAAATCGTGAAGCAAAGGATTATAGCGACAAAGATCTACAAATCGACGCTTTAAAAACCAAGCAAATGAGCTCTTACTTTGTTAACTCGTTCTCAGGACGCTACCCAAATGGCTCCGACTATCAGTTACTAAATTATGGGACTAACGGCGCCGTGAACGGTACGTTCAGGGACCCTGGCACCATGCACTCCGGGTCTTTCGGCTACAACTACAATGGCATGGACCTAAGCGTAAATCGCACTAACAACAGTGGCCACTTCGGGGCTGTTGGAGATGATGCCCGTGGTTTCGACCCGGACACCCGCTACCGACAGCAGGACTGTTCCCTTGCCTCTCCAAATTCTGTGCCGTGCGCCACGGCAAACCGCGAGTCATTGGAACTAAAAAGCCCCTCTCCTTCATCTGACCGGACCACGACCTCGAACGGCAACAATCTCAACAAAGGCAACAAAACACATTTCACTGAGATTGAGGATACTGGCGTTGCCTCTGAAACCGAGGAAGGCGCACATAGCAGCAGCAGCACTGTCGCCCGAGCGCAGCAACATCAAGAATCCAACGCAACCTCTACCACCGCATCAAGTGACTGCCAAACGCCACAGATATTCCCTTGGATGCGAAAACTTCACATAAACCATGGTAAAGCCTACATATGGCCTACTTATTTTGTTTTGTGGTCTTGCTGTCGATTGGGTAGCATGCGTTCTATTGTGGTTCACCTCAACTCAATTTTACGATAGTGTCATAAATCTGTCAAGTGTTGCATGAACTTAGTGTGGTCAGTAAGGATGGGTGAAAAGGCAACGGTTGCTAACTGGTCAGTATATGGGGTCCAGTTCTACGTCGTAGAGGCATGAAATGCGAAAATTCGTCGTCAAAATAATATGTTGAAGGAATAGTCATCTGGACATGTTGGGTTCAAATAAAATGGGCAACATCGGTGTGTGATATTCAGGTGGAACTGTAAATATAGGTGTGCCTCTAGCATGTACACATCCTCCACAAGCATGTGCCCTTTGTGTCTATAACAGTGCATTGTTTACCCTGTCTTGTTGCAGTAGTCCTTTCTAATATGGATTTTTCATACAATTTAGATATGACTGGACCTGATGGGAAAAGGGCCCGAACAGCCTACACCCGCTACCAGACACTAGAGCTGGAGAAAGAATTTCACTTCAATAGATACCTAACCCGACGGCGAAGAATAGAGATAGCTCACACGTTGTGCCTCTCAGAACGACAAATTAAAATCTGGTTCCAAAATCGAAGGATGAAATGGAAGAAGGACAATAAGCTGAAAAGTATGAGTCTTGTCACAGGAGGTAGCGCGTTCCATAACTGAGTTCAAACTACGAGGTGACATAAGGAGAATCCAGAGTACTGTAATGCGCAGCACCTTTCAGCATGTTGTGGTAGACAAATTATTCGGTGGTGTAAAACACGCTATTAGTTTGCCGTTGTGTTATAGTAGCTTAGTTTTTGGGGAAATAAGAAATGTGAATATTTTGAGTTATAAGTGTCGTACTCAGTTTACTCTCGGGTGTTGTCGTGTTTCACGTGAGCTCTTTATTGTGTAACTTCATACAAATACAGGTGTAAATTAAGTGTACAGTAAATGTCCAAACCATATGCTGCTCTTCATTGAATGTAAACCTATTGGCCTACTGTAAAGATGATGGGACCATTCAAAGCGCTTTAGTGTAAGTTTTAATGCTATTTATGCTTGATATTATCTTGTGGTCAGACCATAATTTTGTAACACTCCCATGCGTAGCTAAAGGTCATTTGTGCATCTCTATATTTAGAAGTAACTAGCCTATAGATATGTTAAACAATGTACATGTATTCAATATTCAAATGTGAACAGTTTGTAGTGGACAAGAATGGGATTATTCGGGGTAGACGGCAACAGTGATGTAATACTTTTTTGCCAATGAGCTTTTTGTATTTGTATGTCAATTTAGAGCTTGAAATAAAGTTTCTCTCAATCGCAAAAGTGTACCCTTTAGGTATCGTTGCAGTTATATTGAACTAATAGGTCTATTCGTCACGCAAAAAATAACGTGGTTTTATAGACACCATTTTTGAAAGAATAAAATGAATCGTATATTCTGAATCATTCTGCAAACCCAGCATGTAAACCTATAGGCCTAAAACATGTGTGCCGTGTGCTGGGCCTATACGATTTAGCGCATGCAGACCTGCCAATTCTAACATACCGTCAAAACTT
Source organism: Mallotus villosus (assembly GCA_903064625.1). Lineage (NCBI taxonomy): Eukaryota > Metazoa > Chordata > Actinopteri > Osmeriformes > Salangidae > Mallotus > Mallotus villosus. The sequence continues at coordinate 309,979 of CAEFZP010005710.1, forward strand.
TTAAACTTACCTGTTCGTGGTATGGCATGTGGGATGAGTCGTTTTCTCATAAAATCGAGTGTTGCCTAGCCCATAGGCACAAAGTTAGTAAAACCCTCCTCGCCAAAGACCACATACATCTGTACTGACTCGGTAAAGTCACGTGGAATCCATAAAGTTCTTTTTATGGTTTTAGGGAGTAGACAATGTACAATATAATTCACATTCTTGAATGAAAGTGACGGGTTAACTGCAATAAGGGGACCCACAGGATGGACCGTTGGCCTAATGCAGGTCCGGGTGTTAGGTGTGCCTGCTCGTTTCAAAACTTTAGACTTAATTTAGATTTACAATAAGTTGTAATGTTTTTCCAAACGTTGTAGATACCATGTAGTCTCAGGCACATAGGTAACCTGAACTAAAATACTAGAGTAAGTTCCGGCTGCAATTTATGTATTGAATGAATAGCCATGGTGCAATATAATCGCCCAAGAAACGTGGAAGCTGTAGGCTATTAGGCCTAGGGGACATATAGCCTATAGCTCAAATGTAGGACTGGAATTTGAGCAATACTTGTATCTAAAATAGATAAGTAATCTGACACTCTAAATAGTGTTTTAGTTTTGGAGATAAGACTAACATCACGACATAGGCCTATACACAAATGTAAAAAACGCCTACCATATTATGCGAAATTACAGACCTTTTTCAAAACTGTAGACCATTTTTGAGGATATCTTAACAATTTGTATCGAAGAGGGAAGCACCAATGGGCTAAATTGCAATATTTTGCATTGGGTTGAAACAGTTCCATATATTCATAACTATTAAGTAGCCATTTAACCAGGGTAATGACTATTGCATATTGATAGTGGTAATCAGTGCCAGATCTCATCAATAATTCATGGCTACGGGGATCATCGCGAGGTCAGTAGACGGGTGCCACAGATGCAGCCAAAGCAAAGACGCAAACTCGGGCTCGAGGCTCTTATTCAGAAGTCTGCATGCGCCCAAAGTGAAAAGAGGGGAAAATATGTCTCTTATTTGAAGCATATTTGTCATACAAAAAATCTGGTATTGATGGTATATAAGGTCATAAATTATACGGTATATAAAGGTTAATAAACGTTACGTAAGCTTATATGTAAGAAATTAATTTAATGTTGTAAAGAAGAGCATGATCACATTATGGACGCCTATTCGTTAGCCTACATATCTAATGATAATTGACGATATGTAGCAAAATAATTGTACGTGATGTGAACTGCGTTCAACAAGAATATTTGGAAGAATATAGACTAAAGTTAATATTCTCAGTAGAATGACAAGCCTACTGTAACGCACTTTTGACACCAGCAGAGTGCGCTTTAGGCCAGTGCCGATTTATGGCTTTTGCTTTAACTCGACCGGTCATTACACTTTATAAAGCCAATGTATGCTTGTATAAAGACACATATCCAATTAATTGTTCAAAAACGGGGCCACTTTAAGTGAATACTATAGACCATTTGAGGTTTCTAAAACGTGTTGGGCTATCCAGCATTAGAAGCCCCAGAATAGGCCCCTGTCCTTAGGTCCCTGTTTTTGAGGAAGTACATTACTCATTATCATCTAACAAGTCAGATATTGTTAATGTGTGTGAGCCTTTGAGGACGGGGTCAGACTCAGGGCACAGCGTCTAACAAATATTAAAATGCCCTGTGACACTCAGCGCAGTTCATCAACTGTTGTCCAATGAAGAAATTATTCAGACATATGGACCTATAGACTACAGGATTTGTTTTTTGAGAATAACGACACGGCACATATTTTCCAATAACAGCAACTCTTTGAAGAGAAGTTGGTGTTTCTAAAGAGGTGAAAGGAATGTTGATACTCGAACGTTATAATTTGAGAGGCTTTATAAATCCCCGTAGAAATTGTAAAATGTTAAGTCAAATCATCATATTGATATTCAAATCCAATCGTGTTTCATTTGCAGACACTCTGTCCAATTGAAGTAGCCTACTGAAGTATCCTTACATGTGACTTTCACCATGGCTGTAGCCAAAATAAGTTTCAGATTTCAAGCTGATCAAACGGCATTTTAAACCATGCAGTCGTTTGGTGATTTTTTTTCTTCTTCCAATTAGTCTATATTTTACATAAAATAATTTGGGTTGTTTGGTTACTTCCAAATACATGTCATCTATATATACCCTGTAGATCCGAATTTGTGTGAACAGACATCCATCGCAAATTCGTGTCTTGGGGATTATGTAGTTGATGACGCTTCGCCTCCGAGGAACAGCTCAATCATTTAGAAGAACTCATTGGTCAGTTTTTTTTTCTCCAGAAAAATGTGTCTAAGGAATATTACAGGCCTCAATATAGCATTTTGGCAAATTAATGCAGGCACACTTCTAATATAGCCAAAGGGTTTGCTTTGTTTTGAAAACAGTGCTCACTAACGGGAAACGTGCAACCCATGACAGCATGTCCAGTTGGTCGTCAGTGTCTGTTCGGTTCTCACACTGGGATGCACGAAAAAAAGCAGCCTAAAGTTTAGACTCAATTCAGTAAGTGTAAATGTTGATTACAAATTTAGCCCAGACCAGGCCGCAAACAATGCACGTACATATTAACACACACACACACCCACCCACACACACACACACACACACACACACACACACACACACACACACACACACACACACACACACACACACACACACTCTTTACTTTTGAAGTAGATACATTTGTCGTATCTTGCTGTGTATGGATTTCATCCTGTTTCTGTTAATCTCTCAGTAGGTGTATGTATAAACTATAGCCTACTGAATATTTGTTTGCACCACCACAGTAAATGTCACCAAAAAGACCCCGGTTCCTGTACAGAAAAAAGGTAGGCCTACAGTTAGCCTATATATTAATAATGAATTAATGCGTGAATTTACACTTTATAGAGCAACTGATGTTATGCTTATTTAGCTTCAGGTAATTGTCAGAGGGATATCCCCCGGTCGAAGGGAGATGTCTGCATTGCTGAAGTTTCACTTCTCTGCACATTATGTCGCCATGCATGCAGGACATCTAAAGGCGGAGCCTGGACGACTCTGGAGTCCAGCTCAGACATGGGAACCACGTGCCCTTCTGAAGGACTGTGCACAGGGCACACAACTGCCAAAAGCATGGGGACAAACAAAGTTGAGGTAAGTTTTAACAAATCGTCAAACCACACATCTTCGTAAGTGAAAGGTGGTGTAGCAGACATTTAGAACAACACATTTGTCAGGTCTTGTGTAGCCTTCCTCTTGTGCATGGGAACTGAATCAGCAGACATGCAGATACTAGAAAGGCTATAAGTAAATAGCAAATGTTGTCAAGGAAGTTATTAGGCAAATTCATATAATACTATGGCATTGAGAAGCAGCCTGTCTATTTTTTTGGCAAGTTATGAGAAAGATATCAATATGAAACATTAAAATGTAATTGAAGTATTTTTCACCCAGTGCCCTGCCCTCTGTCAGGGTTGCCCTCAACATGATCAGAGAGTCGTTTTGATGTACCGTGATATATGCATGATGTGTAATGCTGACCCCCTTTATACAAGGCTATAGGGGGCATTTGAGCTGTTCATCTTGAGATCCAAGTGGTTGTATTAATATATGTTTTAGCCTCAGAGGATTCACATGCTATGGTCTCATAGCCAATACGTACCTTGTCAATTAAACCTTTTAGTTAAACTGTGCGCAAATTAATAATGGGGTATTTTCAACACAACAACCATCTTTCCAACACTAGTATTTACAACTATAGTTATAATGGGGGGAGGGGGGGGGGTCCTGATGTTTGTTATATGGGGAGCAAGACATAGGCTAAATGTATTGGCCTATTTATAATGAGAAGTCCAGGCCATAGGTCCAGTGTTCATTGTGTTTTTATAATGGCATTACAACTGTTCAACTTGTTACAACACATGTGATTCAGGGATGGATGATCAAAGACAGTTTTCCTTTGTGTTACTTTGCATTTTGGTTAAACATTACCTCTCCCGCTTGGGGTAGCCTATTACAGTATAGCCTCCTGCTTTCTCTAACGAAGGAATCGAAGTGATTGAGTTTTTCAAATTGAAAGATGAACATGAGAGATCAAAGCCCCGCCGGTCCGATATCGATCCGCCAGCAGCAATCCTAAAGGAAGCGGCCTTGTGATCTTCCTCACCTCTTGTCAATAAGAAGATGTCGTCAAACGGCATATGTTGAAGAGCTTCCCTTCTGCACGATCGCTTTCATATAGCCTGAATACTTGCAGGTTATGGCGTTCAGACTAATATTTCGATTTGAACGAGACCAAGGAATACGAGCCTTTTGCCTACACTGGCATGGGTTTATCTGATGTTTTATTACACAAGTCCTGTGCTTGTATTTCAGACAGCTTTCTCGCTCGAGATGCCCAACAGGAATCTTTTGAACAATCTCATGGACGTAGACCTAATGCATGATTCATGAAGCTCGAGACCGCAGCCATATGCCATGATGAAAATTATATGTCAATTAAAAAAAGGATAACTGTGATAGCAATGTGTGTTTGTTAAGTGTTTCAAACACACTTGGATCCATCCATCACAAAGTAGGCCTATAAGAAAATGTGTTTGATAAACACACTGTCTGGTTCATGGGCTAACAAGGCACTAATCAAAAGCATCTGTCTTGATCTCACGTATAGCCTATACGTTTTACAATGAAAAAATATATTCTTAAAGTTAATATCCTGGCAACTAAAGCACCATGCGTTCATCTATGGAAATGGCCTACTAATCTACTTCAGCCGCACATTTGCTGATTCCGTATATGTTTGCAACATGTTTGCTCTTCAAAGACAATGTCAGCGAGAATTCCACATCACTGTTGCAGTTCGTTGCTTGTAGGCTGGCAAATCTTCGTTCCGCAACCCCTTCCTTCATTCTGTATCGGCTGTACCGATGAACTGGATGCTGGACTCGGATTACAAAACAATATCTTATTGTTTTTCAAATTGCATTAGCTATTTGTATAATAAGCTATGGATTTAAATTTCATCGTATATTATTGTGGCGTCCTCCATATTTGCAGTTAAGGAAAGACGGGTAAGAAATTCGCGTTGTTGTTCTCTGTGATTTATGACTCCAGCACAGTTCAAGCAGAGTTCATAAAGCTGCATGCCTCTATACAACTTAGCATTCGTTCTCACTTTAGAACAGTTGTTAAAATTGAACCATATCCCTTTTTATTTAAGACTGAATGATTGCACGCTGCCATTAAAGAGACGAGCTGCACCTTTCAATTCGATAGGCTATAAATGCAAACTGTTTTTTGCTGAATGTTAGATACAAATGGAAATAAAATAGGCCTACATCCATAATAGCTTATGGTATTATTGTTTTATTAAATGTTTACTTTATTTTTCATGCACTCACCGCCCATGGCTTTTGTCTGACTTTGACGACGAATTGGTTCTGATTTTGTCTATCCTATATTTCGTTTTATTCTTCCTCACTTAGGCCCAGCGAGACCTCGCTTAAACACATTGTGACTTCCAGACTAAATGCTATATATATTAACCTACTAGGATATTAAAAGTTCTTAACAGGAATGCATGCCTATAACAACAATCGCCAATAACCTGATTTACAAAAACATAAAAATATGGAGGCATGCACGCACAGAGGGAACTAAGAGTTCATGCATGTTTCCTTATGTTTAGTTTATTCTTTATGCTTGTTATTATTATTTCTATTATCCCTTAATAATTCAGTTTGAAGGAAAATAAAGAGGGGTAGAACCCAACATATCCAGTGGTCGCCTCATCGAGAGGTTGCTATTCATGTCATGATGCTATTGAGTTCATAAGATGGATCATGCTGTCACCTCCCTTATTTTGTGAGTTTTTTTCTATTACCTTTCAGGACAGAATTCAAGAGGTCTTTGAAAAGAAACGACCACGTGATATCTGGGTGCCAATGCTCCATCAGAAGGTCAAAAGGGTGCCGGTAGCTAGTGAGACCTTTCTCAGAAATGCAGAGAACTATACACACCGACTCCATAACGCTTTACCAAGGTGTCAATGGACTTGAATACGACGCACAAGCCCACCAACCCTTGGCGCAACTGGAAAGCAACCACAAGGATCTGAATAGTGTTTTTCAGTCATTTGACAACATCAAATCGCAGCTCAAATCAAAAGGGAAAACACCAAAGCCAAATGTCACAGGGAACATTTTTCCTTGGATGAGAGGGTCGAGGCATTCAATCCAGAAATCTAACAACAAATTATCAGATGGTGTGTATGCAATTTTACACAAAGCTATACATATTGTCATTTACGGTTATTCTGTGGTTGAACTCAATGCAGCGACGTGGGTTTCCTGACCTACCTCAAATTCCCAGGTACCCTTTTTATGCATTGTGTTAGCCTACATTTTTTAAACATGATGCATTTTATTTTATCTCGACAGACATCTCCGGAGACGAGGAAAGTCCAACGACTGCCTCGACTTCCAAAAGAGCCCGCACTGCGTACACTAGTGCCCAGTTGGTGGAACTTGAAAAGGAGTTTCACTACAACCGTTACCTGTGCATAACGAGGCGATTGGAGATGGCTAACTCTCTCAATCTTAACGAAAGGCAGATTAAAATATGGTTTCAAAATCGGAGAATGAAGCACAAGAAAGATGAAAAGTTTAGAGGGAAATGCTCGGATAGCCCAACTCTCTCCAACCTAGGCTATATTGATATGGGTTGTGATTATAATAAAATCTCCCCTCAATCTTTAAAGACTCAGAAAAACACAACAGGGGTGGCACCAGCCAGCCAAAATTCGACGAAAGTCCACCCGTTCCTGCAAATGTGTGCAGCTTCAAAATATGATCCCAGCAGTGACCGGGACGTTAGTATTTTCCCCACCCATAATGACCCCGGGGTCTCTGTTTATGATATGACCTGTAACATCTCCATGGCCTCCTCTAATAGTCCCACTGCGCAAATGACATCCAGACATGAGCATGAATTCAGCGATCCAAACACTTCATACTTGACAAGGCATTATTTCTCTCAAGATAGAATCATGCATGCCCCAAAACTGACTCATTTGTAACACGTTTGGAAGACGTATGAGCCAATGCCCAACGTCACCCAAATTCTTCTGTTGGAATTAAAATCCTTGTTTGAACCCAATTTCACCCACTGAAAGAACATATCAAGTTTTGAAGGCATTTTATGAACTGAATTCAAACGTCACAAAATGAAATGCAGGGTGATAAATGCTACTTTTTGCACGTACAAATAACCACTATAACGTATTTAATTCGTATACATATTACTTTTGTATTTAATATGGCACCTTTAATTTATGACCTGGTGTGTTATCATTATATTATATTATTTGTGAATAAAAGTGTAGTTTATTCCATTGCAATAGGCTAATTAAAATCCTCCCTCAATTTTGATTATTTTTCAGGCTTCATGCATGGTAGTAAGCTTAGGCAGCAAAGTATACCTTTCTTTATCACTTCACAGTCGTCGGTGCTTTGTTAGTGAATTATAGCCACAACCTAGGATCTACGGTTATTGTGCTTTTATCGAGTGTTACATAACAGCCATTCATCCCAGCCGTTCATCTCCTAAACTTTATAGACCTAAGCCAGTCTACAACTCTCCTGATTTACAATTGGACTTAATCTGCATTTACTCCGTTAGCCTACAATAAATCAGTATTGTTGAATATAACACACCACACAATTTGTTTCTTATAGGCACTATAAATTATTTCTCAAAGGTGGTCCTTTGTTCCCTCACTGGCAAATTGGAGAACAAGCTGTCAGTATTTTCGAGTAGCCAAAGATGGATCACATAAATCCAAATTAGTGGTGCAAATAATGGTAAAATACTGGATTGACTATATGATAGCGACACATTAATTTATCACTGATCATTTACATCCCTAAAAATGTTTGGGGGTCAACCAACATTTAGTAGGCCTACTTAGGCCTCTGCTTTTAAAATTATTTATCATTCGAATACGGTTTTCTTTAACTCAAACATTTAGGCAGGCTTCGACATTCACCATGACATGTGACATTTTTAAAAACTAATTACTTAAGTTTGTTCATGCTATCCCTCTTATAGCCAGTTTTTTTTAAATCTAAGAATCCTAACAGATGTGGCTTGATGTTTGTTATCAGATGGATGGGTGAGTTTGATTGAAGCGTTTGTCATGTAAATGTGAGACGTTTGATGAACGACCCTATGTCTTGACAAACTGCTGTAGGTCCATTTTCATTGGCGTAAATTAAGTCACGTGGTCTGACACTAAGGTGATATGAGCGTGGAAGGCAGTTTTACAGCTTTGACATACTACTTTGAGGTTGTAGGGCACTGGGTATACCAATTAACGTAGACTGACCCGTCTTCATCAATTCTTCCAAAACAATACAAGATGAACTCCTACTTAGATTACCAAATTTGTAACAGGGGAACTAACATATTTAATGCCAAGTCCGGACTTCACAATCTAAACCATGGATACATGACGTCTTTATCCAACAACTCATGCGCAACAAGTGATAGCTGGGCCGATGGGCGGTTGGGAATTGGTGGTACCTCGGCACCACATCAGCATCAAACTTCGAGCCATCTTCTCCACCAGACTCAGTTGCACCATATCAATCTAGATATTCAGTTTGCAACTTCAAGAAACTCTATGTATGGTGGGCAAGTTGGATCTACTTTAGACTACGGACATCACCAATACGCTCTCAGTCAGGAACAGGAAAGATTCATTCAGTTGCCAGGAATTCCTGTCTCGGCAACTGGAACAAACATGGCTTCTTTGGCCGAGGGAATTTGTGGTCAAGGATTTGCTCCGGGGAGCCAGTATCTCAACTACAGCAGTGGGGAGTCGGGACAGCAGGACTGTTTGGAAAATACCTTCTCTAAGTTACCTTCTCAAGACAATGATATTGATTTGGAAACTTGCGCAGAGCAAATCTCCAAAACTTTCGACTGGATGAAAGTCAAGAGGAATCCCCCTAAAACAGGTTTGTTTACCACTGAGACAGATAACCAATTACATTTCAGATTGCAAAGCAAAGGTTTATGATTATGGGTATAGTTGACCTTTAACAGGCTATAGCCTATTTGATGTTTAGCCGTTGACTTGCCTTTTGTGTTACTGTTGCGTAAGACCTTCACCTTTACTCAGAGGCCTTGTGTCTTATAGCCTACAGGTAATTTATTAGAATGTATGCTATATGTCATTGTTAGAGTCAAATGTTAAACCTACTTGATCCCATTTGTGTCCTTATTTGAACTGAAACAGGCGCATTTGCTTTCATTCCATTAGTTTTTCATCCACACATTCATTCATTTTTACAGCGAGCGCATCTGAATATGGAGTCTCGGGTCATCAGAATGTAATTCGCACCAACTTCACCACAAAGCAACTGACAGAGCTCGAGAAGGAGTTCCACTTCAACAAATACCTAACCAGGGCTCGGCGAGTTGAGGTAGCAGAAACTCTCGAACTCAATGAAACGCAGGTGAAAATTTGGTTCCAAAACCGAAGGATGAAACAGAAGAAGCGAGAGAAAGCAGGAACTGCGTTAATAAACACCAGAGCAGAACTGAATGTACCAGTGGAGGACAACGTCTTAAAAGCCGTTACACCTGATTCGTCTCCAAACTCAAAAACCAATAACTCTGAACTGTCTTGACAAACTGATGTTTTACACATTATCTTGTTTTGAGTGGGGTGAAATTTGTATATAGTCGATTCTACTGTCTATTAATTGAATTGCCAGGGTCATTGTTTTGTTTGCACTATTTATTAACAGGGTATTTCACAAAATCATTTTTGGCTTTTTCAGAAGAAAATGTGCAGGGTTTTGAAATGTTATAGCCAATTGTATTCATTGAATGTGACATACATGTGAAAAGCACAGTTAGGGAACAGGAAATGTATTGGCCTTTACATGTTGTGTTCATGCTAATGTTTATTTGTAATGTTATTTGTTGAAAATAACCGTCCACCCCGATATACATTTTCTTTCCAATCAAGGTTAGGCATAAGCTTTTATGTATTATTATATTAAATATTTTAACTTTACTGCATCTTTGGGTCTTAGTTTTGCAAAGTACTTGAGAAGTTTCACCAATTTATTTTTTAATTAATCCGAGGAATGAGGAATTCTTTACTTCACAATTGGGTGAAGGGGGGCAGGGGCTGGAGTTGTCCAAGTGACCTTTTCAACTCCAAATATCTCCAGGGGTTCCAAACATGACAACAAACTCCAGGGCGCCTGGTTTCACACTAGATTTGTTACCCAAATTCTGTTTGTTTTTCTGTCACAGCACAGATTCTCACCCGTCTTTCCTGTATTCTTTCTTTAGTGTAGTGTTCATTGTTCACTATATATATTAGATTGGTGTGTTGACCTCTAACACATTTTTGTGCAACTGATAGTTTAACCTTTCATGCCCTTTTTGTGGATTCACCTTTTCCTAAAAGTTTGCAAGGGCTTGACAACCCTGCATCATCCGCTGGTGGGATAGGCAGTCTCAATATTTGCTCTGGGTGTTAGGTTTGCACAGTTTCTTACCCAGCACACTGTCCTGTGAGTACCCTCTCACCAAAGCTGAGGTTCACCTAAAGTTCAGACCCAAATGTATTCCTCCCTGTCGAAACTTTCAGAAGTAACTCTCCAAATGCCTGTTTTTGTCCCTTTCCACTTCCTTTTCTCCTCTCAGCCTTCACTTACAATGAGCTGAAAGTGACTCATACAACTCCAAATAAGTATTGGCAGAATAATTTTATTTTTTTAACACAAAGTTAGTGGAAACTGTCTAGACATGGAAAGATATGTTATAGGTTGTAGATGACCTGTCTTTTTTACATTTTCCCAGTATGATAAAAGCCTTGTACAAGCGTAAGAAGGTCACAAGGGGAGGGTGGATTCAGTGTAAGGTGAGAGAATCAACAGAAGGGATTTAGGATAAGTGTAAGACTGGATTCCAGAGGTGGGATCCCCTGCCATCTTGGTGGGTAATACCTCAGAGCTCCCACCAAGCTCTCCATCTGGAGGTGACAAAGTCAGCGATGGATTTGGCACCATGGAGACAGATGTGCATCATGGGAGGTAGAAGATGTTTATCACCATGCAGCCAGTGTGGCACTACACCTCTTACCGGAGAATGTAGGGCAAGGGTGGGGCGGCGGGGGTGATGGATTCAGGGACAAGCAAGGTGACACACAAGCTCAGAATAACACACACAATTGGGGATATAGTATAATGCTATAGCATGGAAACCATTAACAAATGGTGACAGGTGTTTACTTCTGGATGCAGGCTTGTCCCATGGACTCTGTAGATTTTTTTTTCTGAGGTCAAATCAGTGTCTTGTTTCCCCCATGCTGGTAGCAGTTGTCACAGCCTCCTTTACAAGTCTAATGCCAGGCTCACTTCCTTGGTCTTACTAGTTCCTCTGTCAGATGTCACTCTGCAGGGACCCCGAGCTTCAAAGAGACCAAAGAAAGCTCTTCACACAGTATTCATGTGGTAGAGGCTTGGGGGGCTATAGCACATGGAAGTATATCAATCGAAGCAACAACAAAAAAAAGACAGACACGTGACGAGGCAAAGGTCAGGGATGACAGAATTCAGTTACACTATTGGGTTAGAAAGGCCTCAAATATGTCCAGCAAGGCCTTACGGTGAACAGCACAGGCAGGACAGCTCCTTCACGCTCCCTTTGTTATGGCAGGGATTCCTTTCAGCCAGTGTGGGCGGTGACTGTCTCAACAACCCTCCCCCTCCTCCTAGTCAAGTTCTATTCAATCTGGGACCCCCAGCCAACCTGAAGACCTACCCTTCCTTGTCCTCCAGCAACTGCATCCCATTCTCTCCCCTATCAGCACGGTAACAGGGAGAGACAAGTGGCTGGGCCAGGGTTAACGTCTCAATGCTCCCTGGGATTGCCTCTAGTTTCCAAATAGCTGCCCTAATAGTTATCCTCTGGGTCTGTCAAACCGGAAAGGAAAACCAAGAATAGCAGAAAAAGCAGAGTAACGAAGCAGCACAATGAAATGATGAGGGGTGGTGAGGAGAGAGGGCCGCGTCCGTGACCGGTTTCCGTAGCATACGTCTAAAACGCTGTCACAGAATACATCCACACACGCTGCACCTATACTCTCTGCAAGAGATGTTCACTCTAAAGAGGCTGGCTAATACTCGGGACTCCGGGAGAAAACCAGAACTCAATCAGTGTCACGGCGCATGGTTCAAAGGGGCCAATTCGATGCTGCCACGAGGTTGAAAAATGTAAGGTGACAGTTCATTTTACCAGTGACAGTGTGTCAGTCTCGCTTGCTGGTTTTCCAGTCAATTTCAAGCAACGTGCGGTGAGGGCTGAGTGTTGGCAGAGAGACACAAAGCCCCCCTCTCTCTCTCTCCTCTCTCTCTCTCTCTCTCTCTCTCTCTCTCTCTCTCTCCCTCTGTCTCTCTCTCTCTCTCTCTCCTCTCTCTCTCTCTCTCTCTCTCCCTCCTCCACGGCTTTATCATCGACCTCACTCTGCTTTGTATTCCAATTAACTGGACAGAGGGAGAGGCAGCGATATGCAGGATCAGAGGCAGCTAGTTTCCTGGGGTCCTTCCAGACCCCTGTTCCCCACTATCAATACCCCAGTGAACTGCTGTGCTCTCTGCTTTCTCCTCTCTTCCTTTCCTCCGCTCCCGATGAGAGCCAGCTGTTCCAAGGGAATACCTCGCAGATTCATCATTTAAAAAACGCCTCAAGGGACAGTGTCGGAACAGTGAAAAATGCGTCTTTTTCATACCTGCATACATCATTTGTAATAGTGGTGGTGATCCCTTCGTAGAAACACAGCTCGCAAACCGAAAAAATACTAAATATTTTTTGGGTCAATGATACAAAATGATTTTTCTTTGATGATTTACAAAAAAATCTGGAATTATATTTCACTCTCTGGGCTTACACCTACATTTTCACAACACCAGCCTACATTTCCCAAACCAAACAGGGTTCTGTGGACTGCACCTGCTGTCTTTAATCCATCATCCCTTGTGATCCTCCAAACCTGTCTGAGCACTAGGAGTAAGGCACATACAATGATTTCCTTGGAAATCCTTAAAGTAAACTACCTCTTTTTTATCTCCTGACCAACACAAACATTTCCCAGCAGCCTCTTAAGCATCAAGTCAAACGTCTATTCAACTGTGCTTTTAAACTGGCTGTGAAAGGTTCGACAAGGAAAGACAGCAAATGGTCAGGTTTGTTTGTATGCTCACCGCTGCCCATGAGCAAGCTGAAAAACAGGCACAGACCCATTACTGCTATAGCAGTTCAACAACCGCTCTTCCTCGGTGCCTGCCTGCCTATCTTGAGAAGGTATTGTAGTGTAAAGTGTGTGCGAAGGGGGGTGTGTGTAAGCTAAATACACTCTCCATGCCCTTAGGTTGCTCCTGACTCTCTCTCTCTCTTCTGACTATCAGATCAGAGAGAACCCACTGTCCCTCCCCCTCCCCCCCCCCTCCACTGCAATGCAAATGAGAAGGAATGCACTGATAAAAAAAGGGCTGATTCCAGAGATGAGAGGGGAGAAGACAGAGGGAGTGAATGCTGAAGGCATTTCTCGGGGAGATGAGAGGTGGTGGAGGCTGTGTTGGTAGTGGGAGATCATAGCAGGTTCCCCTCAGCAGTCCAGGCTTGTGTTTGATAGCCCTTTTGTCGCTCTTTCAGTGCTGCATTGTTGGGCGGTGTAATCCCGACCGGATTACAAAGGGCCTCCTCTTTCATATGTGCTAACCCAGCAGGCAGGTGGGGTGGACTATGGCGGAAAGGGAGGGCGGTTTCCTTTCTACCTTGACAGGGTCTTTGCTGAGGGGACAGTGAGACAGGTCAAAGGGACAATTGCGTCGTTGAAGTTTCACGCCTCTTGACCTCATGGACTTCCTGTGAGGAGGGTGACCGGTGTACGATCCTTCTCTGTAATATTACCTTAGTCATACTCTAGGTGTTATGAGAAACAGAAAGCTGCTTTCAACATATGGATGTTTAAAAAAAAACTTTGATAAAAAGGCTGACCCCTGCCCTAAACTGGTGGGAGTCAATGCAGGGCGCTGGGAATGCACTAGTGATTCCCCATCCATTTGCAGTTTTTTTTTCTCTTCATTTGCTGCATAATTGTATTGAGCCTATGGTCTGCACCTGTCTGTGTCCCTGGCCGTCTCTGGAGGAGGGGATCTCTCACTGAATTGCTCCTCGCAAGGTTTCTTTCATTTTCCTCTCCTTTTTCCTGGCAGTTTTTCCTTGTTCCAATGGGCCGATGTGAAGTAAAAAATAATACAATATATACATTTCACAGTGATGCATTCGTATCCAACATAAATAGAAATTATATTTAAATAATATTTCAAGTTCATAGTTTCCCGTAGCAGAAACTCCTTTGTGTAAATCCCTCATATCCTCTAAACCAAGGCCAGTAATAATCCCATAATGGGAGGTCAATGAGAGATGTATTCTCAGATTCAGATAATATCATGTAATGTTATACCTTTTCCGTCTCAATAGCCTGAAAGAGTCATTTCTTAAATGTTTAAATTGAGTAATCGTGTAGGTGTTTATGACTGTACGGTATCAGATTGCCCTGCTACAGCGTGTTGAGTTTCAGGACAAGGCAGTGAGTAGGCCTACGGTAACCGTCGGCCCCCTACCGGTAGAACCGATTGGCCGTCTCAGTCTTTTCACTGTCCTTGTGTCATGCCCGCCTGAACCTGATCTGAACCCTAAAAGAAAAGATAATGTAAAATATGATGTCCTTGCCTTATAACCTAATAATGGGTCTGCTTCGAAACTGGCTCAAGTATACAAGTAGGACTATAATTATTAGCCTATTACATTTTCTTGGAGTAGGCCTAAAGACAATCCTACGTCATCTCATAAGATTATTATTATTCATGTCGCATGGAACGTCACACTCGACAAACTAAAATATCCCAAAATAGTTGTGTTTTGCCGATGTTTGCAGATGAAAACACCACGTGGATCGTGTGAACACATGAACGAACACATTGCGGTAACTCTGTTTTCGAAATAGATTACTGCAATTGGCCTTCCTTAAATATGTGCCCCATGATTATAAGAGTTTCATTCGATAGAAAATTATTTCAATCCGGTATCCGTATAGCGTGACGTTTAACACCGAAGCTACTTTGAATAAACTGATGTGACATTCAGTCCAGCTACAGTAGGAAGCTGTTCTCATCTTTTCGCTCCACCCTATTTTTGTAAATCTGTAGATGCATGCGGGGAAGTAGGCTAGTTCTGTTTCATAACAGGTGCTAACTGCTCGATTTTTCTTGTGAACTGTGAGGTGACATGATGACAACAGGGGTCAGGTTAAAGTGATCCAAGAAGCATCGCATGTAACTGGATGTTAAGTGTGTTGGACAAAAGACTAACTAACGACTAAAACTTTCTCTGGAACTCTCTGGAGGGTAGAAGTCAGAATGGGAGCAGTCTCAGAAGACATAAGGAGGCTTTTGGATGGTAATGTTACTCTTCCTTGTCATCTTGAGATTGTGGTTGCAATACAGTACAATAAACAACATGTAGGCCTAAATATTACTTGTAAAGGGTGATTGGACCTTTAGGAAACATATTTTCTAAGTGCTGAATTCAGGAAGCTAGGTATTGACTTATATTTATCAGTATACTACATTTCATATAATCCTAAATGATTTAACTTCATTAAAATATCACAAAACCAACATAGACTATCACCTTTCATCTGTAGAGAAATGCTGTTTCTACAAACATGGATACTTGTGTTTGCCATATTTGCATTTTGTGGGCTCACTTAGTATTTTGCATGTGTCACATTCAAATGAGCTAATAAAGACAAGGAGTTAGTTGTGATCAACCAGTTTTTCTTGTCCCTAATTAAGAAAAACATTTTCTGTTATTCCTGTGACTACATTTGAAGCTTGGAGTTCCAACTTTAGCAGATACACTGTAAATTATGTTTTTGGGCAACACATTAAAGTTACATTAACTACCATGTAAGTAAACAGAAAAACATTTGTGAAACTTGGTATCGGAGAGATTGAGCTTTGCAGGGGTGGTGTTAACATGAATGTTGTTTTTGTAACGTAACCTTCAACTTTACAACATCAACTTACTCCTTACCCATACTGTTCCTTGTTACACTTTTGTAATAACCTACATCTCTAACACTTAATGTAATTTCATTACATGACAATTACTGTGTATCTACTATGTTTTTACTATAGGTATTGATATGTAGTTACACGTACATGATAGTTGAAGTAAAATGTTGCCCTTTTTTGTATTTCTTAAATTACATACGGCCTCCTCGATACTTAAAAGACTTGACATTGTCATCATCCTCTAACACGTGTGTCTTGTCTGTCTATGTCCTCAGACTGTGAGCTGTTTGTATCAAACATCCTGCAGGATGAGCAGCTCAGTAATCATGCCAGAGAAACAAGAGAGATTCTCCTGAGGAACTTCAGAGTGGTCCACAACAGGTAGTGTAGGCCCTCTGGACAAACTGACATGCAAGATGTCGTTTGAAACACCAGTGTGTTCACTCATTCAAATTGTATACAAATAATAGGTTCTCATACTACTAGTACAGTGTCTATATATTATGTATGTTTATTCAGTTTACGATACCCATTAAACCAACACCCGTGTGTAGTGGTTATGTCTCTAATATAGCTTTATGCACTGTGATTTGAAATATGACATCAATGGGCGACAGCACAGTGTCAGAAATACACCCTTTTTAAGGATTTAACAGACAAAGTCGAGTGAGTTAAGAATCAGATAAAAATACAAGCATGTACAGGAAATCAGCATCCGTCTCTGCATTGAACACCGCGCACATGTTGTGGTTCTGAGGTCTGTAGAACAGGAAGCTGTTTGAAATCGCATACACCAGTGCTACAAAAGGAAGGCATTGAACAAATCCAACTTGTGCGAAATGGTTGTGGATGACATTTTATTCACACTGACTTTGATGTTACAGAAACCCTCAGGTGTTCCCCTACAGATGTAAGTATCAATTCATTTCTATCAACCAAAACCCGAAAACATTAAACCGTTTCGAATCCTTCTACATTGGGCTGGTTCCTGTGTGCCGTTCCAAGCGGCCTTCATGATGTTGTGGTCTTGCTCCCTCCCAGCTGAGTCTGTACAGGAGGAGAGTTCAGATGACAACGGGAGCTCCAGCCTGGGCCGCTCCGACAACCTCTCTGTAGCCTCCGACTACCAGGACGACGGCTCTCCAGAGTGTGAGTAGAGGCCTGGTTCTCCAGCTGTCTGTGTGTGTCTGTGTGTGTCTGTGCGTGTATGTGTGTCTGTGTGTATGTGTGTGTCTGTGTGTGTCTGTGTGTCTGTGTGTGTCTGTGTGTCTGTGTGTGTCTGTGTGTGCTCTGTGTGTCTCTGTGCGTGTGCACGCGGGAGTTTGTGCGTCCTAACCAAACTCAAAGCGCCTGCACAGTGTTACGATACGTCATCGGAAGTACACCGTTTGAGGGCCTTCAGGAGACTCTCGGGAACCCTTCCTGAGCATGTCGCCGTAGAGACGCTGACCCATAGACTCTGGTGTCAGGTCCCTCTCGACTGGCTGGTTCTGTGGCAGCAGATGTGTTTGTAGCGAGGGTTAGGGGGAGTAGGAGGGGCTTGTTCACTTGGCTCACACAGAACATAGAGGTGACCTAGAGCTCTCTCTGGTGGAGAGAGTGCACATGGTTTTTGTCTCTGTGCATTGTGGGAAGTGTTTGGTCAGTTTCTACTGGTTCAGCCCACACAAGGAGAGAGAGGGAGAGAGACAGAGAGAGAGGGAGAGAGAGAGAGAAGAGAAAGAGAGAGAGGGAGAGAAAGAGAACGAGGGAGAGGGAGGGAGAGAAAAAAGAAAGGGAGATAGAGCTCTGTATCCTTAGGCAAATTATGTGATTGATTTACCCATACCCCTCTATCCTTCCCCAACTGGGTTTGAAATACAACACTATACCTGAGGGGCCATGTGTATTCCCTCTCTTTATCAATCTTTCTTTCTTTCTTTCTTTCTTTCTTTCTTGGTATTACTGTCGTATTCAGGAGGAGGCACTGATTCTTTGTTTACTATAGATGTGGTTTAGAGAAAAAATATTTTGGCTACAATGGAGATACATTTACGAATGTAAAATCCCGTTGCCAAAATATCAAATTGCCACTCCAGAATGAAGGCGACAATGACACCAAAGATAAGCAACCAGCTGAAGCCTCTCGTGTGCATTCGTTTAGAGATTAGCCTCTGACTGAATACATGGTATTGCCACTGATGGGCAGACAGAGTTCCTAGTTCAGATTCTGTTCACCACAAAGTGCTTAGAGCAAATATTGCAGTGTCCATTTTTGTTTGGTGTTCTGTTTCAAAGAGAGAACAATGATATGTTAATGTAATGAAATAAATCAATAATAATGTACTTTATGGACGACAAAAAGTCACGTTAATTCTGAATTTATGACCGAAACAATAGCAGCTCTCGATCACTTTATTTTCAGTTGTTCAGTTCCTGTTCAGTGAAGAAGACAACACTTTTCTTCACATACTAAAAAAGGATACTCTTTTTCCCCCCTGACCCAGTGAGCGAGTGAGTAGTCGGTGTGTGCGCCAAAACACATAAGTCCCGGTGCTTTCTCATTGGACGGGGTAGCCTGTTGTCTCCAGTGGACTGGGTGACACCAGATTTGTAATCAGTGACAAGAACAGATGGATCCCTCCATTGTTACCCTCCGTGTCTGCATGGTAATGTGAACTGAGTTTCACCCGCCGACCGCACAGTTGACCTGACCGTGCCTGCAGCCTGCAGCCTCACCCCAGCCTCCAGTCTAGATGACAACAGCCACAATCACCACCCTCCTCCTCTCTCTCCCACTGTGAGCACTTGGGAAGTGGAGGGAAGCAGCCCAGAGATAGGGGGTGGAGGCACTACTAGTCTTAGCATGCTGCTTGGCAGGTCAAGTTTACGATCTGTCTAAAACAAAGTCGACTCTGTGACTCTGTGTTTGTTTTCGTCGAATGGGAGGCAGCGTTTGCCGTTTTGGGACATTGGCAAGCTAGAGGGTACGATGACAGACTTCAGCAGGAAGTCGATTGTTTGGGACCAGTGTTCTTTTCTGTTGTCACACGTTTGTCGCTCTGTGATTATCAACTTCCCGTATTTGTCCAGGTGTGGACAAACTCTCTTGTATGAATGCATTTGGTTCAGCACACAACACATTCATCACACGGTTAAATAACCTAGATTCAATAGAATACAACATGAATAATATATGTCCTATACACTATGGAAAACTAACAATTAAATTCATTAGATTCAACAGAAAAAAACGTTCCTCAAATGTTGCCAAATGATTAGTGTTGCTTTATTGATCCCAGTGACTGATACTATCTGTGTGAGTGGTATGGGAGACCATTGTTAGTGGTTATGGGCAGACGGGTTTATCGGGGTTTAAGAAAGCAGGTGATGTAGTGCCGCTGAGATTCCTGTCTGTGATAGACGTTTTCAGACAAAGGGCAGCTTTGATCCATTCCAGCACATTTCGGATGGAACCGTTGTCTTGTGTTGCTGGAGCTGGTCAGACCCTGATTAATATGGTACAGTAAGAGCTATTTGTGATGGAATTGTGGTCAACGTTTTGATTTATTTGTGTCCTTCATTTTCCTGTTTGTTTTCCTTGTTGTCTGTCCCAGTCAGTGACCTTCTGACCTTTGACCTTTGTAGGGTGGTCAACCTGAGACCTGTCTGAACTCAGCCTAGTTCTTGAAGTAAATGACCTTGTTGTCAGAGACAGTCTGTCTAAGTTTCCTTTGGCGGAGTCTAAGATATGCATCTATATCCATCCATCAGAAAATGGTCTACGAGATTCATTTTTCATTGTTCATTGGTGTATAGATTTAATGACATTCAGATGCCGGGTGCTCATTTGCAGTATGCAGGGAACATGTTAATGACCCACTCTTCCTTGTTTCTCCTTCACTCGCCTCGCCTCCCTCCCTCCCTTCCTCCCCCCTCCTTCTCTGTGCCTCAGTGGAGAGATGCACGCTTACAAGACTGGAACTGGTTCTGTGTAGCGCTGTCCCCACCATCAGGGTTCAAAAGTTCACCCCTATTCCCCCGGGGCTACTGTGCTGCTGCAGACTCTGATAGTCTTTTCTTTCGCCTCCTTGCTCCCCCTTGCCTTTCCCTCTGCGCCCTCTATTGCTGTTTACACTATTAATCTTGTACACTCTCTCTCACACACACTCACTCACATCGCCTGGCAAGAAGAGGTGGCTTGAAGAAGGGATTTGGATGTGTTTAACTGAGGGGCATCCATCACTCTGCTGCTAACCCCCACTACAGGCTATGCCATGTTGTATCTGCCATCTTCTATCTCCAGGCCATTGTTTCAGGTTTCTTCTTCTTTTGTTTTATTGTTGCACCTACCATAATTAGAGCGTTTCTCCTCTTACGTTAGTCTTTCTGCCAAACACACCCAGAGAGAGAGAGCGGGGCAGGGAAAATGTCCATCTGTAACAGTGCATGGACAGCATGCAGAGTGGGAAGCCTGGACTGGGGTGGTTCTAATCTCCCCTCAAGCTGTCAGTGTCACAGACAAATAGGAAAACTATCAGATGCGGCGGGTTCACCCAGAGGTTAGTGTTCCCAGGTACCTCCTGCATTCACTCCCCTCTCCCCCTGCCTTGCAAATGAGAATTTGATTTTGCTCTCCGCTGGAATCCATTTCTGAAGATGAATGAAGTTTCGATGCCAAGACGGGGTGGCCCCCACTGATTTCTTAGGGAAATAAATGGAGATAGTAGAGATGTGTCGGCCTGTAAACAGACAGTGACAAGACAGCTCAGAACACATCTGGGATACCTTTGTGTGATTGTTGATGTAACGTAGCACGTTAAGGTCATTAACATGCCCTTGTGGAAGTGGATGAGGATTTTCAATACAAGTTTCCTCTTTTACAACAAGGACACCGTTGATGAGTCAGATGTCCTGTGTAAACCTACGTAGTGGTGTGTGTGTGTGTGTGTATGTGTGTGTGTCTGTGTGTGTGTGTCTGTGTGTGTGTCTGTGTGTGTGTGTGGGTGTGTGTGTGTGCGTGTGTTTGTGCACGTGTGTGTGTGAATGAGTGCGTTTAGTTACTCGTTGTTGTGTGTTAGGGTCGCCGCATGGACTACGCCTTCTTTTAAACTTTTATTGGCCATGTCTGTCATGTCAATTATTTATATTTTTAATGTTTATCTAAGATTATGCCACAAGGACTTTTTGTTAGTAAACTGTTTTATAATAATAACTTTAAGTACAATAAAACCAAATGGATATCATTTCAAAACATGGCAACATCCTTTTTATATCAAATAATCTTGACATTTTAGATTATTTCTTCATAAAATAACTTTCTTTAATTAAAAAAAAATTGTGCATTAAGCTGATGATTATTTTATTTTTTAAAGCAGTTTATTCATTAAGCTGATGTATTTATTCAGTAATAATTTGTGCATTCAATAAATACAGAATGCAAACGCAACAGGTAGGCCTACTTCCTTGTAATTTTAAATAAATGATTCAAATATGGTACAATTACAATTCCTACATATTTGAAATTACTTATTTAAAGTTCTCAAGGTAATAATAGTATTCGTATAAATGTGCAATAATTTTGTCTATCGAATAACTTATATATATAAATAATATATAGAATCACTATTGTATATATATAGCGTACTATAATTATAAGTACCATGGCTGTAAAATGTTACAATGAGTTATCGTAAGGGAGTATCATTTTGCAGTGATAATTGTGACAAGCATGACAATAGTAGCATTAATTTCGAAATCTGCATTTGGCAAGTATTTGCAATATTAATTTCACATAACAACTGCTAAACAATATTATATGTATTTAGTGTAAGGTCATTGTCTCTTTTAGTTGTTTATTCATAAAATGTTGAAGTAGGGTCTGGGTTAAATATAAATGATTAGTGTAGACATTATATGATGGGTAAATAGCAGCTGGTTTTTAATTATAAATATCATAATCCTTAAAGTTTTTGTATGGTTTACTACATGGATTAGTTGAATAATTTAAATTACTTTGTTTTACTAGATACAAGATACTAGATATCAATAAGTTACTAGTTATATGGTTCCAGTTATAGTAAAGCCATTGTCTTATAAGACATTTCGTGCAATTACACAACTTCATAAATTACATGCTGTTGAAAAAAATTATTTTCTTCCTGAGCAAACATATATTTGACATAACTAAATGGAGGATTCGAGCCTTGTCCAACATACGTTGTTTCATAAACGGGATAGAAACTACTAATTTATTTAAATAAAAAAATGTTGGTTTAAGTTCAGGAAGAAAAATATTTATGAATTTGTTGTTGCATATCTTTCAATGCTCATATGCACAATACGTGGTTTATACGTTTAGTTAGTTAAAACATACTTGAATATCTGCTTGTATTATAATGCACATTTCTCGCATCTCAAATTTGACACTGAAATGTGTTAACTGCCCGAAAACCCCCAAATCATTTGTACCATATTTTGCCTTCAACTGTCTCAGTTGCAGCTGCATACTGTATACCGGCAGTTAAAATTGTCTCGGAAATTCTCACTGACTGTATTCAGTTTTTATCGGAGAGAGACCGACTCTCCTGTGCATTTTTACATGCTTCTCTGTTTGTATTTATAACCAACTATTTGGAATCACTTTTTCAAGGTGTCACAGAAAGCAGCTGTAAACCGTCCCCAGCGATTAGAGGATCATTGTATCTGCAGTTAAGTATTTCAATAGTGGTTGTAAATCTACAAAAAGGGAAATTCGGGGCGCCGTAGTCAACCCTTATGGATGTCCGGAGGGAAAATGGTGTCACATTGTACATTCATTCCTCGGTCCCTGAACTGCAATAAGAGGGGGATATGTGGCATGAGTTGACATATTCTCCTTCACAGAGCCCCAGCACGGCAGCCAGTCTGGTCCCTCTTATGTTGGTGTCGCGCCGTTTGCTATACACACACACATCAGGCTTTGTTATTTGACCTCTCATTGACATCCCTGTACCAAAACATAACATAACTTCCTTTCTCATTAAATAGTAATGGACGTAGAGCTGTACTCCCATGCACACTAATATAATGCGTGCTCCCGCTCTCGAACCGTGCATTACCAGATTCTATATGGGGTCCGTATCGATGGCTGAAATCCTAATCAAATCAGCTGGGAGAGATTGGAGGGGCAGGGACGTCATTCAGTGCTTAACCCCAGTGCCTCTGTCTCCAGTCTCCCACTCCCTCTGATGGTAGCCCCTGTAGAGGGATGCACAGCTGAGGAGACCTCCCTATACTGTAACGAGGAGAAATGTATCAATTTAACCCAGGCTGTGTGTAGATGAAGAGCCGCGTGGGCAAGGCTCCTCTGAGTGGATCTTTTTTCCTAATTAAGGACAGCGTCAGAGAGAATTGCAGTCACACTCGCTCCGTCTCTCGAATCAGCATTCCTCCCCGTAGCCCCCCAGGCCTGTGGGAGCCCCTCTCTCTCTGCCTTCTGTTTCACCTCATCTCCAGGGTTCATTCGGAGGTCGGGTCTTGCCCCCCTGCTCCAGCAGCTCAGTAAAGCACCTCTCCCTTCCAATCACCGCTCTTTGAGATGCTGTCTGCTCCAGGTTCTACGGTCCAGGGAGACAGTAGGTGTACCGTTTCAGTCTTCACCTGTGAAGATTGATATGATCTAGTCACCTGTAGGGAAAAAAAAGTGGCAATATGATAGGAAGCTGATTTATCACGGCACAGCTTGCACAGGATACAATAGGTGGATAAGGACGTGCTGACCAACAGCTTATTAGAGCCAGAGTGAAACAGTGAAACAGTGAGTGACACCCTTGTAAAATGCTCACCTGCTTGCTCAGCCATGCTCCTTAACGTTGACTTGAATTATCTTTGTTGCATTATGGCTGTCTAGGTTTCATTTAACACATTAGTTGTTCCACCCACCATTTTCCCCGGCTTTTGATTCACTCTCTGCCCAGTCTCTGATTGACTTTCAGCCAGACTAAAGTGGATTTTAATGAGAGAATACATTAAGTCCCTCTGGTCATGATAACATAAATCATGCTTTTCTTGCGGGATCAACTGCTGGGCTCATAACAGCCTGCTGGGAGAATGTGAATAACCAAATGAGAGAGCACGGCCATGATGACACGACTCCGCCAGCAGAGATACACGGTGTGGATCACTTTGCTCTTCGAACAGGTTGAGATGGCAATGCACACAGCATGCTACTTTTCGAGGGGCTATAGCCGAATGGTCTCGCTAATGGATCGCATTTGCATGATCGCGATCAACAAAAGGATGCTTCAATCCCTACAAGAACTAGAATACTCAACAAAGCCTTTTTTTTTATTTTACAAGACATCCACAAATAAAGTTACAATCTGTTTTATTCGGACGGTTGTTTGAGCCGTACAGTACAAACGGATGTTTGTATTGCCACCTAACTAAAAGCTGGATGAATCATTTTAAACAGTCAGTATATTATCATCAAATAACTGCCCAGATGACACTAATTAAAAAGGAAAATGAATCTGCTGTATTAGCATGAATAATTGATAATACAATTTAGGAATTGTATGAAGAAAAACCTCCGCTGTCTGCGTTTTGATGAGGCATTAATTAGATGCTTTCATGCTTCTCCCTGTGTCTGGGCTTCAGGCAGAACTAATTTGACCACAAACATCATGCAATTGGTTTTCATAGTTGATGATGCATGTTTAGGACTATTTACCATTTGCTGGTGTTAAATAGGTAACCAGAGGATTTTAAATAGTATTATAGACATTGCTAGCTTTTGATTAACCAGAGCAGGATGAATGTCTAGGGGGGGGATGTTGGATGAATATCAACCTATAGATTACACTGAGACCCTGTAGAAGTACGATGAAACATAATGGACCTCATTCAGTGAATGCAGTTTGCTGAAAAATGGTGCTTCAATTTTTATGTACGAATCAAACAACGAAATGCCTTCATAGAAATCCAATGGAAACAGCATCCACATTTCACACACAGCCAACAAGTATTTCCTGAAACTACTAAACAAATGTGTATATACATGGGGCTGTCCGAGTGTTGATTTTAGACTAACCCCTGAACTATTAACTGGGCTTGACCTTTTAGATAAATGAAGAGAGAAGGAGGTAGACGGATGACGGGATTAAAAGAAGCCGCAACAGGGAAGCAGGGTTAGACGGACGACCAGAGGGGTGGATGGATGAGGTGGGGGAGCATAATGACTGGTGTTTGTTATGATGTACTGAATCAGGTTCCCTTTGACAAAACAGTCCTTAGCAGGACTGTATTTATAGCGTCAGCAGTCAGTCCATCCACAAAGGCGGGGTGATATGTGAGTGTGTTAGTGCCATGAGGTGTCTGGGGCTGTGCTCTTAGATGACCACCTCATCTGTCAGACAGGCCCGCCAGCTACAGCACAGCAGAGTTATCACATCGCATGGAGGATGTGCTCGTACTGAATACATGACTATCCCTGTAGAGGTTGGTCTCTCTCTCTCTCTCTCTCTCTCTCTCTCTTCTCTCTCTCTCTCTGTCTCTCTCTCTCTCTCTATCTCTCTCTCTCTCCCTTCCGTCTCACTCTTTAGATCTGGGGTAATTTAACTATGAACACCTTTCTGTTTGATTGGGAGATGACCTCTGTAGTAACTAAAAGGAATGGCTTGGAACCGACCCGTGTGACAGTGTTGATTCTTGTGGCAAAGGGGTCCTTAGTAGCTTAACACCGTGTTTCGGTTTCCACTTTGTTTGGACACAGGGACCCGGCAGTGGCACGGCGTGTTTGCTTATGTTAGCTGTGAGGCAGGTCTGCTTCAAAGAGGATGGATTCCAGGCCTCTTCCTCTGTCATTAGCAAGCTGAACAAAAGGTCACACAGACTCGTGGAAATGGGTCTTAAATGGTTCTGGTGCCCCACACCAAGAGACCACCTGTTCCCCCTATGCTTTCTTTCGGGTTAGGCTGAGCTGCGATGATAAATGAATTGGGAAGTGGTCCGACCTGAGACATGTTTAACTGTTTACGGGTTTCTTAGTCTGAGCAGACTGTAGGAGGCATGTGCCTGTGCTGCAGCTGAAATGAAGGCCCTTATGCAGCTCAGGTCCTGCACTGCAGTGGGAGCAAATGCACCGGCCGCAGTTCTAATGGCAGCACTGCAGCAACACTGTGAATCCACCGCTGCAGGATGCTGGAGCTGCAATGCTGCTACAGAATATCCGATTCAAGGCGGAGGAGACGACTGCAGAGGGATCTGTTGCTGTGTCTGGAGCGTAGAGAAGTCAAAACGTTCTAGTATTTTGAAAGTGTTCTCTCGTTGTTTTTCTCATGCAGACTTTGAGGAAATCCCCATCACTGCAGCCCAGGATCTCAGCAACATCTTGAGACAAGGCTACATGGAGAAGAAACGACGAGGTGCCGCCATTTTGTCACCTAGTAACCTAGTAACCTGGTGTTCAGTGGAATGGAGAGCTGTAGCCATCTTCTGTCTCACTTGCGGTTCCCCCATTTCAGATCACAGCTTCTTCGGCTCAGAGTGGCAGAAACGATGGTGTGTCCTCAACAACACAATATTCTACTACTACGGCAATGAGAAAGGTTTGTATGCACCCTTCACATTGATATCCGATCGTATTGGTCAAAATGAGTTCACTAACACCATCCCTCACTTCAGACAAACAGCAGAAGGGGTCGTTCTATATCAATGGCTACAGCGCAGAGCTGGTGGCTAACATACGCAAAGACTCCAAGAAGAATGCCTGTTTTGAGCTGACTGCCCCTGGACGCCGCCCCTTCCAGGTGGGTACCCTCTGTTACCCAGGTAACAGAACCTTCAAAATCATCACAGGCACTGACAGCTTACAAGCCCTTGTCTGTATGGGTGACATGATATGATTCTGGTTCTATATTTCAGTTCACTGCCAACAATCCTCGAGAGGCCAGGGAATGGGTGGACCAGATAAATTTTGTCCTGAAAGGTAAGTCAGTGCGTTCCAACTACTTCCTGGTTCTCCCTTTTTGTTCTGTTGTGTCTTTCGGGGACTCCAGATGCACAGTCAGAACAGTTTTTTTTCTTCTGACTCAGACATAATGTATCCATCACTCGAACGGCCAATGAGATTAGTCCCAAACCTCCTCATTCGCAACGTCACAAAACGTCTGTGTCACGCGTGCCCCCCCCTCCGCCACCCCTACCGATTTCCACCTTACGGGAAATTGATTGGTAGACGTTCTGGTTATCCTCTATCGACATTGATTTCTGCCTGGCAGCTAGTGTATCACAGAGGACCTGATACCCTGTGTTGCAGTGCCCAGTCGCCAGCAATCAGACTGCTCCTCCATCTGAGAGATCAGTGCTGCCGAGGCTCTAAAATGGGCTCGGATCAGCCCACTGATTTGCGGGAAGTAACAGACACCCCGTCATTTGTCTTTGTCCACTTTACTACTGAACCCAGGAGGCAGAGTCAAATACCGGCCTGCTATATTGTCTTCGTATACATGCTTGTCTGAGATTTGTCTTTTTTGGAAGGTTTTTGCTGGTCTAAATATCTTAGCCGATGGGTACCAGCCCCCAGGTGATCCTGTGCCTGTGTACGTTACAGATCTGAGCTCCAACTTCATCCCGTTTGATGACGATGAAGTGGACGAGGAGGAAGAGGAGGAGGAGACTTATGATGACATTGAGGGGGTCACTGGCTCTCAGCCACGCCCCCCCCCTACCCCGGCCGTGGTCCAGGTCCAGCCTAGGCCCCTCCCCATCCACAACAAGGAAGACTGGAATGCCAAACACATGGGGCAGGATGAGGAGGAGCTAGAGGACGACGACATCTACGAGGTCCTCCCACGTATGTGGTGCTCTCTCTCTCTCTCTCTCTCTCTCTCTCTCTCTCTCTCTCTCTCTCTCACACACACACACACACAAACAGTGATAACTCCATCACTATCACTGTAGCTCTGAGACGTGTGACTCATCACAAATCAAGACTAATCTCATGTTAATGAGAGAGTCAGAACTAGGTCTGCTGTTGCAGAGGGCCAGAGGATGTGAAGTGTCACACAGGCAGGTGGCCTGAGAGGGACAAAAGGCCTGACGGGTCTCTCTCGGGGTCATCGTCCATCAGCCGATTAGTTCAAAAAGATGCATCAAGATTCTGTTTCAACGAGAGTGCATCGCCTCTGCCAATATCGTTGGTAAGGGGCAAATCAGTCTTCAGAACTGTCGTTCAGCCATTCACAGCCATCTGGGAAGGGGTACAGAGTACCGACCCTGACCACAGATGGTGTATCAGATGACTGGCTCTTTCTTTCACTTTCTCACATTATCACCTATCCATTACCTAGGCATGCTTTGAAGCCAGTCTTATATCGACAACATTGAACACTGATCACGGTACAATATCGTATCTAATAAATACAGGGTCGTTTTTGTGTCACATTGATATCATAAATAACAACAGTCTGTTTATGTGCATTCAACACAGACTAGCACAAATCACAAGAAGTATTTCTAAATACTAAAAGGTAAAGATATGTATATATACACAATGTATATATAATAATAAACTATGCATATATAAATTCCTACCGTGTTGCTGAGTGTTCCACAGTTTTGGAGAAAATAACTGAATGACTTAAGGAAGTGTAGAGAGTATATGGTGATGGTAGTCTTGGCATCGGTGCTGATGACTGATTTTATTGAGTGGAAAATTTAATTTCATTGATATAAAAACCATTAGCCCAAAACAAAGGCTTCCCATTTGAATGATACTCTTTTCTACAGCACGATAACACTTCGGAACAAATGTTTTTCAAGGGTACTGTGTAGATTTTCCCTGTTTTTATGAGGATCCTCGTCTTGCATAATGCATGACTTCAGTTCTTACCATACATATTCTTCTACTCAGGTTTAGCGAGAGACTGGATTTATAACTCTTTTCAAAGACAGTTGCATGCTTTATTTTGAGTGTGTGCGTGTATTGGGATGGGTGTTCATTCAAGCGTGTGTATGTGTGTGTGTGTGTATACAGTGTGTGTGTGTGTGTGTGTATGCAGTGTGTGTGTGTGTGTGTGCGCGTGTGAACACAGTGTGTGTGTGTGTGTGTGTGTATATACAGTGTGTGTGTGTGTGTGTGTGTATACAGTGTGTGTGTGTGTGTGTGTGTGTGTGTGTGTGTGTGTGTGTGTGTGTATATACAGTGTGTGTGCGTGTGTGTATACAGTGTGTGTGTGTGTGTGTATACAGTGTGTGTGTATACAGTGTGTGTGTGTGTGTGTGTGTGTGTGTGTGTGTGTGTGTGGACACGTCTTGTTCCCATGCTCTTACTGGAAGCAGAGGGCAGGTTGGTCTGGAGGGTGGATAGGGTTGCTGCATGGTGGCGTTGCTGTCAGACTGACAGTGTAAGGATGGATGTGGGAGATGTACAGCAGGCATATCACTGTCACCTCACGTGATGCCACGCCCAGCAATCAAAGTCACATTTACCTCTACATGCCTAAGGAGGTTTAGGGACTTGTTTTACTGAGTGTGCCATATAGGGAAATTGTTTTGAAGTCTGAGGACCGTATTGGTTGGTTTTAAGTGCTACATTAGCTATGCATTAAATGTAATAATATTCAGGAGATTTCGTAAGAAATGTTTTGAATATTGAATTTCTTTATTATGCTTTCCAGAAGACGAATTTCCAGATTCTGTTGAAGATCAGAAATCAGGTTTGAGCTCCTCCCCCTTTCCTCACACACTGTCATATTTGTGTCCTCAGTGTTGACGAGTCCTTTGTGTTTGTGTTGAGCCAAGATGGATGACTATGACAGGAACTTATGAAAACAGCTGTGTGTTGGGAGGTGGCAGGTGTGTGTGATCTAAGGCTGTGTTTGCAAGAACACAACCCCGCTGGCCTTCTTTTCTGTCTAATTAATGAGTGTGTTTAATTGCTGTCATCAAACCCCATTAAAGATGATGAGTTTCCTTCTTCTTCTTCTTCAGAATATTCCTCGGATTATGCCAATTACTACCAGGGCTTGTGGGACTGTGACGCAGACCAGTCGGATGAGCTGGCCTTCGAGAGAGGGGACCTCATATACATCATTAGTAAGGTGAGAATCCACAACACCAACGCCACCATTGCCACCAACAACAACAACACAGATTCAATCACTGCACTCCTTCCTCTACATTATAAACTCACCTCTCCTCTACTTATGAACTACATTAGAGCATTCTACAATGAGTATGCTTCCGTCCCATGAAGCTGAGAAACTATGAAGCAGGGAAACGGCAACGCTAACTGTAGTCTGTTGTTTGGTGGCCACTAGGGTGACGTGGGCATCAGTGGCTCAGTAATGGAGCTGTTCATTACTGAGCATGTATCATGGGGGTTAATTGAGGAAGCAGCCATGCAGAAACGCTCTTTGTGTTTAACATAAACTGCAGGTGAAACATCCTGCATTTCAGCTCTTTTCTCTCAATCTACTTCCCCTTGTTTTATGACCATCTTGCAGTAACATGCGGAGTATCTACTTGTTTAAAGCACCCTACTGGAAATCAATGTGCTGTAATTTAGGTACAGCTACATCTATAGAGTCTTTTCAGTGCCTTGTCTGCAGATTGATGCTATTGGTGTTTTTTTTTGATCGTTCTGTGTATATTCTACGGTAGAATTTCTACCCACTTTATATTGAGAGTCTGTTAGGATATAATCAAATGATTCATTTATTGTATTATTTCATCACATCACAAGCAGGTGTACTGTATATCTTTCTGAATGACTTCCTTCTGTTCTGCTTCATCCGATAAATTCAGCTTTCTCCACCTTATCTATGTCTGCTCCTTGATCAAGGGAGTGTCAGAATAACCCCTTCACTTTCCCATACGAAGGGTAGTAAAGCCGACATACTCTTGAACATAGACGAATGGTTTGTAACGTTATCAGCAGGTTCACCCTAAGTAACCTCTACTTTGTTGGAGAGATCTAGGATAGTCTTTCTCTGTAGGTGTTAGGTTACCTCTCTCTGGTGCCTCTCAAAGTGCAGAGCTCAGCGCCAGGTTGGGTCTCTAGCTGTACTCCTTTACAGCCTCAATGACACACATTACTCTTGTTTTGTCTAGCTGGATCCCGTCAGCCATGACACCCTGATAGACTGCAACTCGACGTTTTAACTAGCACTTAATGGCTTCAGTGTGAGGGTGTAAATTATGTTAAGGTGCATCTCCGCCCGTCTAAAATCAAGTGTTTGGTTTAGCCGTGACACGAGTCCACTGGTATCCCGTTTCCCCTCATGAATGACATTATTAGGATTATACAGGGTAATTGCATGTTTAGTACAACAAGTCTTTAGGGAAGCCCTTGTGTGTGTGTGTGTGTGTGTGTGTGTGTGTACGTGTGTGTGTGTCTGTGTGTGTGTGTGTGTGTGTGCTTAGTCAGTACTGCCGCCGGCTAGTGCGTTTTACGGGGGATCCCGGGGAACCCTGACCTCGGCGATGAAATACAGGCCCTTGGATGAGACGCCTGTCTCTAACTGGGGGACATAAAATGGTTGCAATAAAACTAAGGCTCATAAATTCTCCTGTAGGAAAAAAGACTGGTTGTATGTTCTAGATGTCAACACTGACCATAATTACAAGGTAATAAGGACACGCTCTAAGTGCTAAATCAATGGTGCTAACAAAGTGTTATTTTTAAGCTGTGATTTGATTGACTGCCAAGGTCTCAGAATGGGATAGCCACAGGCTGGTGTCATATGGCTGTGAACTGAGTAGAACATGCCGATTATATAAAAGGCCACCATCAATCATTATTGATCTCTTGCTTACTGTAAAGAGAGGCCTTTTTACAGTATTTGTTTCATTTTTTAGAGGATGTCGTTTTCCGCGTGTTTGTGTATGTGCGTTTTTGCGTGTGTTTGTGTGGAAACGAGTGCAGGGTCGGTTCCTAGGTGGGGCATTGGGGGGCAAATATTCAGGTCTGCTCTTATTTTGACTCTCATACATGCTTTGTAAGCCGTGTCTGAACGAGAGTGAGTGAGATGTCTATAGGCTATGTGTTTGTGTGTGTCTTATATATATATGCATATATATATATTATATACTGTATGTGCGTGTGAGTACATGTACATTTTTGTCTGAGATCTCTTTTTTTTTGCAAAGCTTTTTGCGCAATTGATTTACTTTCCAGTGTAAAGGGGCAAAACAAATTTGTATGTGCTTTTACTACTTCTTACACAGTTACATTTTATTTATTATTCTCCCAATTGACCATTCCATAATTCATATATTTCAAATAATATTGCATATTTTGTAGCACTCTAATATCTCCATAACTAGCATGGAAATTATTATAGAATAGAAGCGTAAAAATCATTTCCTGTCAAATGTCTGAAATCACCTAATGATTTCTCAGTTTCCTAAACATCTGCAGCATGTTCCTCGCCGTTCTACGGTGTTGTCCAGCATTCCCGGGTTCTAATTTATGTCCCCGGAATCAAACGACAGGTCAGCTGCCACATTCCTACGTTCCCGGAGGCACTCATGTATAACAGAGGGATGAAGTGGGGAGAGATTTACGATGTCAACTCATCTAGGGTTCTTTAAACTCGAGCAACAACGCTATCTCTCCTCTACTCTTAATCTCTCTATTTCTCTTTCTGTTGTCCAACCAGGACATATGCCTCAGAGTGTCAACCAATCCTGTGGGAGTCTGAAGTAGGCAGCACAACTTCAGACAATGCTGTTCTGTTCAGGCCCGTTCAGTGGCTCGCTAGGGCTAACAAGAACATGGACACCACTGACACCTAGTGGCTGCAGCTGGTATGTGTCCTCCTCCCAGAGTGAGTGATACCGGGAATGTTTCATAGGTGACAGCACACACACGCCAAGGCTGATTTACACTATGTTTCACCCTAGATCAACATGGTCTTTGCTTTGCCTAGATTAAAGTGATTTACAGAATATAATATATTTTCTAGCAGGCAAAATCAATACATTTTATTATTCTGAAAATAATTTTAAAGCTGAATTTATTGTGTGTTTGGGAATTAACACACACACCATTGTATAAAACTGAATAATTTAATTCAAATTCAGCCCCTCTATTTCCATAGGGTCATATCCCTAAATCGCTTGGAACCATGACAACCCCGTTTGGCCCTCTGCCCGAAGGTCACACCAACAGAATGTGGCCTAAGAAAAAGGGAAAGGGGCAAAACAATCAGATGGGAAAAGTCAACCAAAGAAAGACAAAGAGAGTTCCCTTTATCCCTTTGTGTGAACTCTGTCCCCCTCCCTTTTCTCTCTCTCCTTTTCTCTGTCACACACCCCTTTAAAGACCCTGGCTGCCTTTGTGGTCATAGACACCAAGACGCTATAGACAGGCAAGACATCCTATTTACCACCCAAAGTAGCAGGGGGTGAGTCTGGGGTTCGGGGTCATTCAGGAGGCAGCGGTCATCTCTCGGTCAACTACAGTAGGTCATTATTCAGCCCAAGCCAATAGCCCAGATCCGTCCCAGAGCCCACCCCAATCCATTCTGCTTAATTTTTATAAATGAGGGGCGGCGTAAACAGCTATCATTACAGACACTCAGCGGCATACACAAATCCACTTTAAATTGCTATTAAGTTAAAGAGCCATCCTTAATCCCAAGCGGGCATTAGAAAGAAGCGGGTTGAATTTTTTAAATCTTATTTGCGACTCTGGGTTTTAGGCCTCTCTCCTGCTCGGTCGTCTTTCCACTTTGAGGCCCTGGTCTTGATTAAATTAAGAGATAGCTTAGAAAATATAACGGATAAAACACAATATTGTATGTTTTTTTAAGTAGACATATTCCGCAAACAATTTCAGTTGCGGCTTAAAAACTCCATTGCTAGGTAGAGTTGTTCATATGGTTTATCACCAAAATAACCTCAATGTTTTTCTGTAGCCATATGTTGTTATGCTGTGTTTCTCAATCCCCTCAGGAATACCTGTGTGATCAAGATTCTGGAACTAGAATCAGGGTTAAACCAATCAGGTCCCCAGCCTGTAGAGGTGGCCATGTTTCTTTGTTAGGGTGACTGGTGGAGGGGGAGCTGCAGCGCTGCAGTGTGTGTCTGATGACTGTGTGTGTGTAGGAGGGTGAAAGAGAGAGAGAGAGCGGCCGATAAGAAGAAAGAGTGGAGGGGGTGGGGGAGTGTTGGGTTGGAGGGGAGGGGAAGGGGGTGTGGTGGAGGGAAGGAGTGGGGGTGGGAGGGAGAGATTGTAACACCCAGGCGGTGGGTTCAGCGGCAGGGCAATGAGAGACTTCCTGTGCTCCATCACGCCCAAGGCCTGCCTCAGTCAGCTGGTGGCCGAGGAAAGATGCCTCATGTGTCAGGCTTATTAGCACTCCTCCTGGTTTGGATGCATTTCTGTATGTGTGTCGGGCGTACAAAGGGGTATACTTAGAAAACAAAGAGTACAAGTGGAGAGGGACCTTTTGTCTCGGCGTGTGGGACACGATGTGGCCCTCCACCTGTACCTGTCCTCTCCGCAGGAGTCAGTCCCAGCCTACCATCTCTCTCTTCAGGCATCGTTAGCTGTCAGTCTGTCCTCCAGTCGAACATGAGCGATGGTCCTATCAGGATGACACCATTAGCCAGCCCCCTGAGTGGTAAATAAACGATAGCGCCGGTACACTGCAGGTGTTGTCATGGCAACTCGCTCCGGCTCGCTCTCCCGGTGCCAGCCCCGCCCACACCCCCTCGGCGGAGGAGTCATGGGGAGGTCAACGAGTCAGCACGCCGCCACAACACGGCGCTGTCCTCCCCACCGTGCACCCTCACTTACAATGCAGTGTACGATGTGGCCCAGCTACATCCAGGCCACACCCAGCGCCCCGAACCTCTGCATCCAGGCCACACCCAGCGCCCCGAACTTCTGTATCCAGGCCACACCCAGCGCCCCGAACCTCTGTATCCAGGCCACACCCAGCGCCCCGAACCTCGGCATGCAGGCCACACCCAGCGCCCCGAACCTCTGCATAAAGGGCCCAGGCCACACCCTGAACCTCTGCATCCAGGCCACACCCAGCGCCCCGAACCTCTGCATAAAGGGCCCAGGCCACACCCTGAACCTCTGCATGCAGGGCCCAGGCCACACCCAGCACCCCAAACCTCTGCATCCAGGCCAGACCCAGTCCCCCCAACCTCTGCATCCAGGCCACACCCAGTCCCCCCCAACCTCTGCATCCAGGCCACACCCAGTCCCCCCCAACCTCTGCATCCAGGCCACACCCAGCGCCCCCAACCTCTGCATAAAGGGCCCAGGCCACACCCTGAACCTCTGCATGCAGGGCCCAGGCCACACCCAGCACCCCAAACCTCTCCATCCAGGCCACACCCAGCGCCCCGAACCTCTGTTTTGTGTGTGTGTGTGGCGGGGGGAGGGGGGGGTTGCCATTGGTCTACTCTACTTTAAATACAGTTTATATTTCACTTAAAATACTAACCTAAAAGTTTTGGTGCAGGGTTTTTTCTTAATTTTACCATTATCGAAAATTCATTCGATAATTTAGGAATTATACAACTATCAAAATGGCACATGTACAGTATACTTATTAAAGGGAAAGGTAGTGAGTTGGGCATTTGTCTTGTTTGAATACCTTCAGCCTCTATGGCAACCCCGCTTACAGCAGGTGTACTCTGGATGAACCCATATTAAGTACGGAGAAGATGGACTCTGCACGCTTGACAGGCTGCCTCTCCCATTCGCATCCTCCATGATGTAGCAGTTGTATTAAAATGGCGGCTCTGATAATCAGCAAGACCTTTCTCAATGAGAACTTGAGACTCCCCGCACAGATGGGCTATTTAGATAAATAAAACTTTCTGTCACTTAGGCTGGAAGAATTCGGTTGCAATCCCCTCCTCCCTCCCCACCCAAGGGAGAGCAAGCGTTGCACTCGCTCTCTTTGATACAACCCTTCTCCATCTGTTTCTCTCTTCCTCTGCCCGCGTCTTTAGATTAAATACGAGAACGCTATCTCGGTTACAAAGCTGTTTTGTTCCGTCTTCAACTCAAGGTGCGAGCCAGGGAACGTTTCCCCATTTTACCTTCCCACCTGCATGCGGTGATTGTGGCCATACGTTCAGAATCTGAGCTCCCCAGAGAGCTCTGTGTTGGGTTGAGAGAGGGTACGGTGATGTAGTCTGTTTTACAGTGCTGGATGGATGATCTGCTTATCATGGCTAACTATACGTGCTCTGAGAACACTTCAGACGTGGGCCATCGCTCTAATCGTCCCATTCATCCTCCCTGTCCAGTCACCCCTCATTAAGAGCAGGTCTGGTTCTCATTCCTCCGGCTGGAATGGTGTGTCAGAGGTCTGTATGAGAGGACGAACCACGGAGGACGGTTCATTCATCATGCCCAGAGAGGCGCAGGCAGCTGGGGAGGCTTGCTACAAACCCAGCCAGTCGGCTCTGCTTTTGATCAGGCTTAACCATGGACGCCTTTGCATTAAAGAACGCCATTTTCAAGCTCTGTGTTTACAATGTTTCTAACGAGTGAAACGGCCATACCTACATGCCTTCTTCTTTTTTTTTGTACAGAATAACTCCGCTTGTGCGTGTGTGTGTGCTTGTACCTTTCCTCCGACCTCCTGATACACTGCCAGTAGATTGAATGTCCACATGCAGGTTCTCCATCAGCCTTAGAACAGGGAGGAGATGAGTGGCCTGGTTCTCCACTCCGTCAAGGTCTAAATGCATGTGGGCAGGTGCCTCTGCTCATCTGCTGCTCCCAGCCCTAACGCTCTGATCTTTGGCCAGATATCGACCCAGCTGGAGCCCAACTGTTGTGATCAAATTATCACGGCCGCTCCAAGTCTAAATCACAGAGGACACACAGGACACTTGAAACTAGCAGACAGGGTGTCCTTTGTCGTTTAGGAGGCACTGTGACTGAGCCAATGGCAACTGGGTCATTAACATACGCAAAGGTTGTGCTTGGACTCGATCTTCTGTATTTATGAGCCGAACGACAGGATAGCCATCTTGACGGTTCCTCTCTGTGTGTTTCAGGAGTACAACATCCACGGCTGGTGGGTGGGGGAGATGAACGGTACCGTTGGTATCGTCCCCAAAGACTTCCTTCTCCCAGCGTACATCCTTTGAGGTTCCACAGGTACTAAACACCCTAGTATTATCACTCTTATGAAGCCATAACCATGTAGTCTTTCGGTGAACTAACAGTTCGCTTGGCACTTGTTAGAAGAAATACTCAAAAGTGGTTGACTGACAATTTATGACACCTGCTGGGCAGAATGAGTAGTGCATAAAACAAATGACAAAAAGCTTTCTGGGTAGACTGGCATGACATTTGGTACTTACATGTTTATCTCATTGTCACAGCAGGCTATTGGAAAGTGATTCCTAAATATAATAGTCTTCAAATAAAACAGCAGTATGATGGGTTTTTTGTCTTTCTTTCAGAGTTGCTGTTACGCACAAATAAGTTGGAGCTTCATCTAAACAACCAGGCATGATAAACTGCAAATGTGTTGGATTCATGTTTACAGTGTCGGTAAATGTATAACTAATGTATAGTTTACTATGGGAAAACATATTGCCTGTGCAACCACCTGTTATCATTTTTCATATGAACCACAAGGTGTCAGACTTGTCACAATCCTATTTATAAGTTCTGTTCATAATTATGTTTGACAGTCAATGACTAAATAATAGAGTGAATGTGTCTGTAACTGCAGTGTACTCAGAGTAAAGACGAAACGTACAAGTCTAATGGGTAGTAAACTCCATTTATTTCTAACAAGTCGATAGTATATCAATGTAACATACTGTCCTTTTAGTATTTCTGTTCTAACAAATCTTCAACTTCTTCTTCTTGCCCTTGAACATCCCATAGTTGACATTACAATGAAATGTATAAACTGTCATTTTGTTTTCATGCACATGAATTAAAACTGCAATAAAATGGTGCCAGGTCAAAAGGCAGAACTGAGATTGACTGCTTTACAGAAGTAGCTGCAAACACAGGAACCCCCAGGTGTTACTACCCCCATGTGTTACCAAGCGGTGTGGTCTTAAGGTAACACCAGTGAAACCTGCACACCTGTGCTTCCTTTAGTAGTTCAACGCACATTTTCATTTTCACATCCATGGGACATGCAACAGAGAAGCAGTACACCAGACTGATGGGAAAGCCCGACAGGAATCAGCATGAAAACGGATACTAAAGCGAAATTGTGGTAATCTATGTGGTAAAATTACAAATAAAAAGACTCCGGGTCCCTTTCAAAATCATTAAATAAAAATTAAATAAACAGGCAATAGCAAAATAAAATGTGGTTTACGGCCCACTCCAAATAAGCCCACAGTGTACGTATGAAGAAGATAAAAGCCCAAACGTCCATAGCGGTGATGGGTGACTGTCACATGGCTATTACACCATAATCAACATCCACTATTAGTTAGTGTCGATGCCACATTTAGCTTAACTGGTCATTGACATGTGTCAACATGATGGAAACAAAGGAGTCCTTAAACACTTCATTTATGACAAAGCCAAGAAGCTAATAAAGCTAACGTTTGGCAGAATGCCCCTTTTTGACTCAAACTATGAGTGAAACATTCAGTAGATATTCCATCTGCAACTCCACAAACACAGGACTCAATCATGCACCAGGTTCCTACATGCCAACGTCAAGTTTCAGGCACTTTCCCTATAAATCATTGGACAGGATATTGGTGACATGTTGAGGCACAACCACCTGTAGTGTTGAACTGACTCACTTCCTCAGTTGTTTCAATAGACGAGGCAGTAGTAGGCATCTTCTAAAACCAGGCTGTCAACCCCTGATCCTGGAGAGCTGTAGGTTGTCATGCCAACCCTGATCCAGTACCAGTACATCGTGAATCATGTTTGTTACAACTGGGGATGAAGTGAAAACCTACAGGGAGGTAGCTCTCTAGGAATGGGGTCCAACAGCCCTGTTTTAAAATGACAAACACAAAAGCCAAACATCTGTAAACTAGTGCACTGCCCACACCCAATGCTGCACAGTTGTGGAGGTTACAGAGCTTTTGGTAAGACCTAGGAGAACAAGAATCTGAAACGCAGAGCGTACCGGTGTCTTTGGCCGAGCTATGCCACTGTCCATTGTTGTCAGTCTGAGTGAGTGTGCAGAGATAGCTGGAGCTCTTTGTCCTGGTTCACAGTCAGGTTAGCGTCAGCTGCTGACTCATACACTTCCCTCTCATGACTTTTCAATGTGACTTCGCTATCTGGCTCCGTAGTCAACAAAATGACCTCCTCTGTGGAATGGTCATCGGATGACTCAAGATGATTATTCTCTTGGACTTCCGAGGTCTGCGTCTCCTCCACAACATCTACCATCCCTAAGGGCAACTGCTCCTGGGTTTCAGCTGGATAACTGTTGGTCATATAGGAGATTTCTTCCTCCTCTCTAGCCTTGACACAGACGATCTCTTCCTGAACACTGTCAGCTTCATCAGAGCTGTCCTGCTGTGGGGGATCGTCAGTAGCTTTCTCTCTCGTGTCTGTGTTGCAAAGCGCCACGTCTGTGCTGTCTGTGCTGTGGTGCTCATCCTCACCTTCTGTTTCCTGGAACCCATTTGTCACAAGGCTCAGCTCCACATGGTTGGCATCCCCAATCATTATATCCCCAACACTACTCTCCTCAGATGATGTCTCTCTTTGACTCTGCCTATCGAGGTCCATCTCCTGAAGGAGGTCTATCTCTTCGTCGCTATCACCCTCTTCGTCGTCTACCTCTACAATGTTTGTCTCTTGGGTTGCCTCCTGACCATTCTGGGCCTCTGCGGCAGTCTCCTCGTGGTCCTCGCGATGGGTCTCTGTGTGGGAATCTGTCTCGTGAAGGTGTTCCTCGCCGTCATCCTGTTGCCCGGGTTCGTGGGTGTCTTCTCCTGAGCTGGTCTCCTGGAGTGTGTGGTCTACCTGAGTCAGCGTCACATGGCTGGCTTGCTCTTCAACTGCCGTCTCAAGAGGCTCCCTGGGCGTTCCACCTCATGGCACACGGGCTCACAGGTACTGTGTGTGTGTGGAATCCTCTCTTCCGAGTGTTCTCTCTCAAGCACTTTCTCCACAATCACCAGAAACTCCTCCTCCTCACCTTCTAAACAGTGTATTTCTACAGATGTTTGCCGTTGAAAGTCCATCTGGTGGTCCCCAGCAGAGGTGGTCTCCACTGGGCAGTGTACCTCCAGGAGGCTGTCCACCTGGTGGTCCCCAGCAGAGGTGGTCTCCACTGGGCAGTGTACCTCCAGGAGGCTGTCCACCTGGTGGTCCCCAGCAGAGGTGGTCTCCACTGGGCAGTGTACCTCCAGGAGGCTGTCCTCCTGGTGGTCCCCAGCAGAGGTGGTCTCCACTGGGCAGTGTACCTCCAGGCGGCTGTCCACCTGATGGTCCCCAGCAGAGGTGGTCTCCACTGGGCAGTGTACCTCCAGGAGGCTGTCCTCCTGGTGGTCCCCAGCAGAGGTGGTCTCCACTGGGCAGTGTACCTCCAGGCGGCTGTCCTCCTGGTGGTCCCCAGCAGAGGTGGTCTCCACTGGGCAGTGTACCTCCAGGCGGCTGTCCTCCTGGTGGTCCCCAGCAGAGGTGGTCTCCACTGGGCAGTGTACCTCCAGGAGGCTGTCCACCTGGTGGTCCCCAGCAGAGGTGGTCTCCACTGGGCAGTGTACCTCCAGGAGGCTGTCCTCCTGGTGGTCCCCAGCAGAGGTGGTCTCCACTGGGCAGTGTACCTCCAGGCGGCTGTCCTCCTGGAGGGCGATTAAGGAAAGTGAGGTGCACTGTAACTCCCCGGTGTCTGTGTCATAGAGATCACTGATGGACTCCTCGGTGTGAATGTCCTCGGGGTCAGAGGACGTCAGCAACACGGGGTTGGGGAGCACTTCACTGGGCAAGGTAGGCAGATGAGGAGCAGGACTGTGGAATAGGAAAGAGACACCAATGAAAAAACACGTGACAAACTAACAAGGAAGTTGTTTTGATTTAACCTTCAGTTTGTTATTGTCCGTCTAACGTATTCGCTATATGTAGGCAAAGTTGTAAAAGTGTCAGGTCAGGAATCTAATCTTACCTCTCCATGGACTCGTAAGGCACAGGGGTCGGAGTCCTCTCTGGGATCACATCCTCCTCCTGGGCCCAGCCTTGATTGGACGATGCGTAGGTGAGGATGGCATCAGTCACAGTGTAGGGGGTGTGGCCGTGCACACAGTCCTGAATGTGGCCTATTGGCAGCTGGGTCTGCAGGAACAGATGAAGCTGGCTGTCTGACAGGCACACTGTCATGTGCAGCACTCTGGGAAATCAAACACACGCACATTATCAATGCAAATGTCAATCATATATTGTGCTGGAGATCTTACCGGAAAGATTGTTAAGTGTAGTCAGTGTACAGTGCATTACAAAGTCAGGTACATGGTTTTGATCAACCTCAATGGTCGGTGGTATAGCGATAAGAATATGCCAAACATACATTACATTACATTTAGCAGACGCTCTTATCCAGAGCGACTTACAGTAAGTACAGGGACATCAGGCAAGTAGGGTGAAGTGCCTTGCCCAAGGACACAACGTCATTTTTCACGGCCAGGAATCGAACCGGCAACATTCAGATTACTAGCCCGATTCCCTAACCGCTCAGCCACCTGACTCTGTTACATACACACTGTGCCATTGACTTTAAATGATCAACTAACTTGTCCAGGAAGGACTGCAAGCCTTTTCTCCTCTTCTCCAAGAAGTCCTCATTGATGAAGGAGAAATAGGATTTGCTGGGTAGGTCTGGGACCTGCCTGTGAGACAGAAAGGGACATCTCATTCTTTAGCACTACACTTAATTATTATATTGGTAATACTGTTCTGAATTGAGCTTTACAGTTAGGATTACACTAAGACCTACACCAAGCCACAGTTCTTCTGCATCTTCTTTTTGAGCCAGACAAACTCGCTGTAACGCCTGCGCACGCAAGACGTCTTGGCGGTGAAGGCCTTGCTGTTGGTCTGTGAGGAAAGGAAGAGGGAAACATCCTATTACGAGATGATGCTACAACTTGATTCAGACAGAAACACCCAGCCAATGCCTGCCATGAAGACGGACGACAAAACAAACAGAAACATTTATGGATGCCTTTCATGGCTGTTTCTCTCTCGATAGAATGCAATTATTTAAAAGCCAGTGTGAGCAAGCATGCAATTGTGCTGACTCATTCCCACCTTTTTTCAACTGTATTACTCATAGAGCAATAATCTGTTTCCAAGTGATACAATTCAGTTCCAGAATGGCTGATAAGTTTCAAGTAAAATCAATACATATAATGTTGCCCAGTTATAACAACTCTTACTTTTTTTAAGGAAGTAGTAATTGAAACTATTATCTATTAAGTTTAGACATGTTTGTTCAGACAAATATACCATTGAAATGAGTCAGACCTCATTAGGGACAGACTGGAGCATCAAAAATGCATGATGACCAACGGTCACAAGATGGTTAAGGATTTCCAGACGCATAAATACCAAAGTTCTAGCCTTTGTGTCAACACAGCATTTTAAACCATACGCCCGCTGACTCAACACGACAGGATTACACCCACAAACTGAAAACATATGACCCATGGCAACTGCGTGACACCATTTGTCACAACAACAGGATTAGGTTTGGGTGTAATGTAGGCTAACAGTACAAGGAAGAGGCCCTTTCATAATGCATTCCATACATATTATTATTAAGACAACAGACTCGTACATCAGCTCACAATGTAAGATAGAATACTCACATGGAGGAATATCTTGAAGTCCACATACGAATTCCAAGAGCCTTGATTCTGGACGCGAGGGTCTTGGACCCGCACTGCAATAAACTCCTGACGACAAAAAAACATTACTATAGGACCACATCAGTACAGAGCTGAGAGGAAGGCATACGCAGTATTTGTATTCATTAGGGCTTCATCCTTTTCCCCCCCTAAAACATTACTTAATTCAGTTGGTAAATTTGCTGTCCATTTATATACACTCACTATAATATCCAAGCAGACACCGTGTTCTAACTTTAAGGTATCTTGAAGATCTGTTAATATATTATAAATGTATTTATTTATGTATTAGAATAAACAAATAGCCGAGGAAGAGGACTCACATCTTCTTCGTAACTCCTAATCATCCTATCATTTCCCAC
Source organism: Mallotus villosus (assembly GCA_903064625.1). Taxonomy (NCBI): domain Eukaryota; kingdom Metazoa; phylum Chordata; class Actinopteri; order Osmeriformes; family Salangidae; genus Mallotus; species Mallotus villosus. The sequence continues at coordinate 353,323 of CAEFZP010005710.1, forward strand.
GTTGCACAGGACACATCTAAAATGAAAAACAAAATAAGGTTAAAGATGAACTGTTGAGCCTCACTGCATCTACTGGTCCGCAGAGAATATATGTTCTCGAACAAAGGTTTATTCGCTTAAAAAAGGCACTCACATTAGTATTTCCTTCTAGTCGCTAAAGAGTTTAAAGAAAAAAGTGCTAACATGCAGTAGCCAATAGCTTTCTCATGCATTTAGTCTACGCATGTTGTATTTGTTTACTGGGTGTGCTGGCTGAAAATAACCTACCCCTCGGTTCCCGAACTTAACTAGACTTTTTCTACCTCCTGCCTGGACAACCCATCTACAGTAACTAACCTATATAACAAAGTTCAATTCGCATCATTTCCCCCTAACAAACACACCCACCCATGGATTAGCTAGCCTAGTTAATAGACTAAGTTGGTTCTGACACACATAGCTAACGTTTCTACTTAACGCTAATGGCTTTGCTCTCACAAATCATAAATGCGTTTCCAGCTTTAAATTGTGGTACAAAAATGATTTGTCTAGCCTAAAACTGCTGGATAGAACTTAATTTCTAACGTTATAGCTAGTCTAGCTATCTAGCTAAATGACACTTGCTAGTATTACTTACTTTAAAATAGTATCTTCAAGTTATCCGAGAACAGTGACGACTAGATAAATAGATAGATATCGCATATTTTGTCTAACTATTGTATCGTTTTCGGAATGAAATGTTCCGATCTATAAATGATGGAATGCCACTCCTCACAACAACTACTTCACGTGACTCGCAATACGTTCTGTACACACTGACGCAATTTCCGTTTCCGGATGCATGGGGGGATTATTAAAAATAAGGTTCTTATACAGGCTCTGGTTCTTATCATCGTGCCATCGGGCAACATGAGTAGTTTAGTCAGTTGCCACTAATGCATTCTAAAGTATGGTAAAAACTGCTCAAAATGACCGCATGTTTAGGTCAAATCTAATGCAAACAAAAAGCGCCTATTTAAGAGATCCATTCGTTTTATCATATTGTAAATCCATTCATATTCTCCCGTGGGTGGAGTTGTCAAATTATGTTATTCCGGAACAATTTACAAGTGCTTTAGAAAATATTTGTCGGAGTACTTTCTAAAACTAAGTATACTTACTGTAGTCATACATGTTGTTTTCATAAAAATCTGTTCAAATCCACTTGCACAAATTATGAACTAGAGAAGTAGGCTGTATAGTTTAAGTACCCTTGAAGCACAGTAAATATGTTTAAACTGAGATTATATCAGACTAACGCTGCTATGAGATCCATCTCATAATAATAGCCGTTTCATAGTAATTGGGTGTGCCACGTCATCGACGTGGCCATCCTTTGTTATCTCACATATATATTTATTATTATTGTGAGAATGCTGTTAAGCATTCTCAATATTGTTTTCCTGTTTCTCTTTATTATTATTATTATTCCAACTTCTTAGTTCTTCCGCCGTTTTTTTTGGCCTTTAACTAGTCCTGCATACTTTCACCGATTCCTACAATTGTGGTATCAAAACGTTCAGCTCCTTCAGGAGATGTTGGCTATGACTTCTGGTATTTCTCACTTTTATACTTTTTAAATAATTAAGGTTTTTGTGCTAATTAATCTCCCATTAAAAGTAATGGTAAATCCTTTCAAATCATTAAAAAGCTTCCTCCTCTTTCAAACGTAACTACTTCAGCATACTTTCAGCTAGAGACACCATTCAACCTTTAAAATGTTCACAAGACATTCAGCTATTCCCAAATGATTCAGCTTTTTATAATATTCAGCCAATTTTGAATTATGACAGTTTTAAATACATTACAAATGTTGCTCCTTCTTGAGTTTCCAAATAAGCAGCGAGCAGAGTGGCACACTCTGCTTTCTGCTGCTTTTCCGCTATTCAACTAAATTGGCAAACGAATTCCTCTAACGTTAATATAGTTTAACTTACAGAAACAAGTTAGACCTTAAAATGTAGGAAAACTTGTCCTCTTTCAGACAATGTAACTACTTAAGAGCTCACATTTACAGATGTTCAGATAGGAGCCTTGAAGCGAGGGCAGCCTTTCAAATCATCTCACTAACTTCAATGGAGAGGTGGTGAAAATTCGTCAGGTAAATTTGAAAGTAGACGTTTTTTTAAACTGCCGGTAGAGTCGTATTTCTGAATCCACAGACAAATAAAGGACATCGTTGTTTTCGGCAGAGTCTTGTGTCTCGGAAAATATCCTCATTTTTTTGATTGGAAATATAGTTTTGCGTCTAGGTCAACTTGTTTGAGGTATGAATGGTAGGTAAATGGTCGTTTTTCTCTGTAATTAGCTTTCACACCTGCGCCGTCACCGTGGTAACCAAACAGACACGCACCATGAACGTGATTGAAACTGCCAAACGAGTTGTATTTCTGACCGCACAGACACATACAGGATATCTAGCTATAGTTTCGGCAGAGTCTTGGGTCTCGGAAAATATCCTTATTTTTTGGATTAGACATGTAGGTTTGCGTCTAGGTTAACTCGTTTGAGGTGTGGGTCTAGCAACATTTCGGTTATTGTCTCTTCAAATTGAGCTAGCGCGATGGCTCTCCATAACTAAAAACGGTTGGACTTCCACAATCGACCAAATTGGCCAAACAAGGTATGTACATTGAGCTTAAAGTGTACATAATCTAGCTAGATCGTTTATTTGAGCAAGTTTCCCAGAAACTGCAAAAATCGAGGCTCAAGACTGTCATAGCTGGCTGTAACGAACAGCCAAACCGGGGCTGGGGTACTGTAGCTAAACTAGCTAACTCTAAGTGTTAGCTGCAGCTCGCGTTAATCCTAGGAACGAACGCTTCGTTACTGTTTTTACTTTTAATTGACGATATTGAACACACATGTTAAGTAACTTGTCTTTACTCTAAATATCGTCTCCGTTTTCAATTTGAAGCAGTAAATCTAACACAGTGGGAATTCTCCCACGACATCCGCTTTGACTAACAAATGTTTTCTCGGTCCACCATACTAGTACATTAGACGAGCTAATTTTCGAGCACTTTCAATACAAGATACAGGCCATGTTAGAGTTGATATCCACGCTTTCATTTATTCATTTCCTTCTAATATCAGAGTACATACGAATGGTCATATTGGCTTATTTAAATATATATTTGTTTAACAGTTGAACTTCTTTACACTGTATTGTTCAGCACTGTTTGTTTTTCAATGCTAATTCAGCTCCAGGTCCTTCCACAAGTACTTCCAGGCAGCTCTGATGAGATCCAGCTACTACATTTCTGCTAATTTTTCCCTTTTCTCAACTTATTTAGCATCTTTAGGTGACTTCATTTTACAAGGATTGAAAACAAATTCAAAATATGAACAGGATTCATCTCCCATCTCCTTCTTTAAACCTTCAACTTTTTTTCAGCCATTTAATCAATTCTGCCTTTTTTCCAGCAAATTCAAGTAATTCCAGTGTTTTCCTTTTACCTTCAAATTCGTTCAACCCAGACTGCAGCAACTGGTTTTCTGCAAAATGTTCACATTTTCCTGCAGCTCATCTTTCTGAATTTTTACCCTTATTGTTTAGCATTTTTCTTTTCTTCTGTTTTCTGACTTAATCTTGCTCCAGGTCCTTTCAAAAATACCTTTCACAGCAGTACCTTCCAACTGCCAGTACTTTCTCTTTTCTGTACTTTTCTGCCTTCATCTTGCTGCAGGTCCTTTCTAACATACATTTCAGGCCTTTTGAAACTCCAGCAAATCATTTTCAGCTAAATCTTATATTTCTTCAGAATGATTTCTCCTTTCAGGTGCTTCAGCTTATAACTTTCTACGCAATGTTCACAATTTTCAGCTTTTTTAGCACGGTCGGCTATCCCCATTCAGGTTTTCAGCATTCTCACTGCTGTTTCGCAGGAACAGCCGTTTCTAGTTATTATTATTTTTGCCCCCCTACTCCTCGGTCAATATTTGGACTACATAGAAAACGTCGACGTCCAAAGTTTCGTCTTGGTCTCCATTGAGTTGCTTGTATCAGAATTTACGTTCCGTTGCACAGTTTAGGACCATACAACGTTTTTGTGGCATAAAGTTGATTTTGTCGGCAAAGGGTAGACTACTCAGTTATAATAGCCTACGTCACAGCGTCGGCACATGTTAGCAACGACGCATTAGATACGACGTGCATAGAAGACTGTTGCAGCACAGAAAGGATCGTATCGTGCCCCCCCACTAGCATCCGTCAATATTTTGATTACTTAGAAAACGTCATGTCAAAAGTTGGTAGCCATTGAGTTGCTTGTCTTTTTATTTACCTGGCTAACTTGCTAGCCACAGTCACTGACGCTACTAACGTCACGAAACACGCGTGACTACCTCTAGCCTAACATTAGTTTAGCAGCTTGTTAACTTCTGGGAGATAGCTATAGGCTAACTATAGCTTTAACGATACTGCAAGGCAGCTGCAGAAACGCCACAAGCAAAGAGGCCAGGGTGATAACTATTTACTAATGTTACTTTCTGATATGAAACACAATTGTTAAGTGTAATGTACAATATAAGCTAATATTATTGAGGAACTACATCGACTTTCGGAAACGGTAGTCTACTATTTCACTGAAGCATTAGCATCATGACATTAGCCTATGTTGCCCGGGCAACACATACTACAGCGGTCTAGGCTGCATCTGTTTTCAATCGTTAAAATAAACATTACTCACAAATACATTTTCGTTGTACGATTTATTATGACATTAGATTACAAGTAAACGATTTGTTGGTGAAATAATCATTACCTGTGATTTCAAACCAGTACTGCAACGCTGTAGCCTACGCGAGACACTGTGTAGCTAACAAAAACATCCACAGCTGTTTACAGTAGGGAGTCAAACGGCGACAGAAAATGTTCGGCACTCCCTTAAATCAAAAGTATTTCAATAGGTGAAACTGTCTGACTACTGACCCGAACTTCATTGACACAGCCGTCAATCTGTTCATGAAAGCAATATTTAATTTCAGCCTAAACCGTACAACGGAACGTTCAACCAACGATCGCAACCAAGACTCGAACACTGTAGTATACAATTTACCGGGGCAGCTTCTCCATAAAGGGCTATATCGCATTTTGCGTTATTACTGACAATGATCGCTATTGAGCTTTTTATGCATGAGCGATTTTCCACTAAATAAATGTCAAGCTTACTTACGTTTTTGGGGACATGTCATAAGTTAGCAGACATGGAGCTACTGTTTGAATCGCGATTCCATCTGAAATATTTCCAGTGATAACAGTAGCTTCTTTCCAAGGGTGTTCTTAATGAATTATTATGCAATAGACTATGAGTAGGCTAACTGCTTGAAAATATGCAGGCACACCCTCACAATTTCCCCAGAAATTGTATGCTCTCTAGTTACATTTGTTATATGGGCCGGAATTCTGGGGAAATCACAAGCGACCCTATACACCGCGGTCCCCTCCCGGTGTATGAAACAACTAGGAGGCGTATCCTCTACATTTGACCAGTTTTCGGCACGTTTCCATTTGATTTAATAGGTGTACAGCGATTGAAATTTAGGTTATTCTAAACAGTAATTTGGTCACAATAATTAATTAACCGTACGTTAGTACTTTAGTAGCCTCGAAGAAAACGTTAGGTTGAGGTGAGTAATATCTTTGCATGATCTTACGGACATGTGTTGAAGAAAAAGCGGTAGCAGGGTAGCTAGCGTAGCTAACGTTAGCTAGCTAGCGAGCCAAAGAATGACGATTTTCATTTAAAAATCATCAATAAAAATGGGAGATTAAACCGATTGTTCAAATCTAACTGTGTTTATCAATCTATATGTGTCTGAATGGGAATTGCATTAGCAAATGCATCATCTCTCTCATACTTGGCACATTTTGGACTGTCCTGGTCGGTGCAGCTTTTGTTGTCTGTAGAAACCAATATGGAGGAGGATTTGAGTGTTGGCGCCCAGAGTACTTAGCTACGGTAGCTAGTCAGCTAACGACAACAAATACAAATTAAGTCCTAATGTGGACCCAGTTAAGATAGTTGAATTAATTATACGTTTCAAGCACTACTTCGTCATGTAAGCACCCTACGATAACTGCGTTCAGCTTGCTGTTTCCTCCGTCCAGATGTTGCACGAGCTATAAGCTGTGCAGCATCTTAGCAAGGTTGCTGTCGCTCAATAGCTATCTAGGCATCACAATTCAACAAACACCGTAATTGGCCCATGAATACTCTGTATATTTACATATTATGCACATTGCAGGGACATTCAAGCTTTTGGCCAACTGTAAAGCAATACAATGAAAAACGAAATCATAACTCTTGTTCAACATTATGTACATTTTGTTCGTTTTATTAGGGGATCTTTATGTGTTTTTATTATCATATTTAGTTCCAGTTCAGCTAATGAGGGGACTCCGTGAACACTGACATTTCAAAGCACCCTCCATGAATCCCAATCTATGAACTCTGTTCTTTCTTCTGTTTCTCCATCACACCCAACTCTTGATGTTGACCAGGAACCTGCTGGTCCCTAAGTCTACCCGATGAGTATGAGCCAGGCTTCAGAACCCTCGAAGGATTCTCCTCCTGTCACAGAAGGTCCTATAGCATTTTTTAAATAGACAAATCCTTTAATTATATGTTGACATAAGGGAGCAGCTGATATTCAAGCTGCGTTGCTTGGTAGCAAAACTACCAACGGGGTCCGGTTGAGGTTGCCACCGGTTAAGGTCCACCCCAAATGTGTTTCAATGAATTACTGTTCTTGGAAAGAAAATGTTATCAGTGGTAATGCCGTAAAGAACTGCACCCCCTGCAGGTTTAATGAAAAGTTAGCACTTAAAATGTCAGTATCACCGTCATCAGAAAGGACTTCCTCAGTGGTGGTGATTTCCTGCTCGTCTTCCCCTGCACCCACAGACCCGACTCAGTCCGAGGTCGCTATGACAGCGGAGGAGACAACGGATAAAAAGGCTGACGATGCGGTGGAGGAAGAGGAGGAGGAGGAAGAGTATGTGGTGGAGAAGGTCTTGAAACGGCGAGTGGTGAAAGGGAGGGTGGACTTCCTCCTCAAGTGGAAAGGCTTTTCAGAGTGAGTTCATGTGACGATGGCATATCCATTTAATTTGACTCTTGTCAGTGACTGCTCAGACTGGGTAAAAAGCTTGCCATCGAGGGAAAAAGGAAAATAAAAGGAAGTTATGGTGTTTGTGCTTCCTTCTCCAGTGATGACAACACATGGGAGCCAGAGGATAATTTGGATTGTCCAGACTTGATTGCAGAGTTTATGCAGTCTCAGAAATCAGCTCAAGAGTCTTCGGGCAAAAGGAAGGCGACCGAATCCAGTGCAGACGGAGAGGAAGGCCGACCGAAAAAGAAAAAGGAAGAAGTAAGTCTTCATGATCATGTGATCAAAGTGGGATCATGTGATCATAGTGTTTTCACAAACGGAATCCCCTTTTTTCCCCTCATTCCCTGTGTCCCAATTCATAACCTTTTCCCCTGAAGTGTGCACTTGTCTACTAGTTTAGGGTTGGGCAATGTCTAGATATTTCTTTTTTTCCACGCGTCCGGGTGATTCCAACGCCTCATAAAGGGTAAGGGGGGTCGTGAGTGTGAAACCAACTGGAGATGGCACCAACTGGAGCTTGTTGGTTGCTAAGGCTGGGTTGGATGCGTGTCCAGATCTCGAGTACAGTGCTACTGTCGTTTATGGCCCCAATAGTGTCTTTGGCACCTCCAGGGGATGTTGCAATACTGGATTTGGATTCAGAAAGTATGATGATGACATCACACACTTTCGTCGCAGTTAGTTACATTTCAGCCTGACAGTAAAAGTGCCCCTTCCAAAAAATGTGTGGATCCTTCCAAAAATGTAAGTATTTTGTCGAACAACTAAACCTCTGTCCATGTTTTTGTCGTTGCGGCATTCTGTCCCGAATAGAAAACCTCTGAAGGTCGTCGACGCAGTCACCGCTGGGTCATAGTGAAAAAGGCGAACAATACCAGTGTGAAGCCAAGGAAGGGAAGGAGCGCAGCTCCCAAACCCAGAACCCCCCCCAGAGCTGCTAAGCTTGGCAAGGGAGTGAGCAAAAAGCCTGCTGTAAAGATGCAACATGCAGAACCCAACAGCAGCAAAAGTTGTTTTCTCTGCACCCGCAATAAAGGCAGGAAAGTGTCTCAGATGTGCTCCTCCTGTCAGAAGGCTGTCTGCCCCCAGCATAGCGCAACAAAAATAGTGTGTTTTCACTGTCTGTAAGTTCTATATTCTTAAGTGACTATGTAACAATGATGATACTGTTGTTCTGTTTGACCTTCAAGTATGCTTTGAATTCTGTTTTGTAAACTTTGCATATGAAAAATAAAATGGATTTGAATTTAGTGGTCTGATCAGAGCTTTTCTGTAAAAGCCTATTGGGTAAAAGTTGCCATACTATTACATACATTTGAACTACATGAATGCTGCCCTGCAGTTTAATTGCTGGCACACTAGAAACTACAGTTCAATGTTGCCTGGAATAAGTAGCTTATAATGTTGCTTTGACGTTGGCCACATCATTAAGTGGCTGCAATCGATGGTTCTCCCAATTTAAACCTTTTATTGCCCAATCCTAAACCATTCTTCGATTTGGAGGAATAGGATTGGTGAACGCACATGTTCCATCACCAATCCTAAACGTTCTGAAATAAATATCTCGAAAAATGGACAAGTGCACACTTCAACCTAAAGTATGCAAATTGAAATGCAGGAATTGACTAGAGTTGAATCTTGTCTTCCAGCCAGAGAAACTAAGGGGCTTTGCTCGAGGTTTGGATCCAGAGAGGATTATTGGTGCCACTGACTCCACTGGGGAACTGATGTTTCTCATGAAATGGTTGGTATGTCCCTGTGTTATGTGGCCACAGAGGTCTAATCCAATTTGACGTAAGTCAAAGGGAAGTCACTGATGGTTCACTATGATTCTTGACGTTGACACGGTGTGGCATGAATGAATGTACCAATTCTTTGTAAGTAGGTCGTTGCACCACTCAAGGTTCTGTCAACATCACCTGTCCTTATAGGAAGGATTCTGACGAAGCAGACCTAGTACCTGCAAAGGAGGCAAACGTGAAGTGTCCACAGGTGGTCATCGCTTTCTATGAGGAGCGGCTCACATGGCACTCGTACCCGACCGAGGAAGAGAAGAAAGACGACAAGAACTAAAAAAAAAGTTGTTTGAAGAAGTGATGTGTTATTGTTGCATACTGGGCAGGGGGAGGTGAGTTTTAGGGGACAGAAGACTGACTGAATTGACTGAAATACCACCCACTACATACAACTCTTATCTGGATATTATAAAAGTTAGTATATACGTACACTAAGGGTACGCTTGAGGTGACCCAACCCAGAGAAATGCCAGATTCAGTGTTACATTTGTGATTCTCCAGTGAAGGTTTATTTGGAAACTCCCAAAAATACTTTCGCAAACCACTTGGTAAAGCCTTTTCTCCTATGACATTGTATTGTGGAGATGTTACCAGGTATGGTTTCACAAACAAGACAACAGTGTCACTTTGTGTCTAACCGTATTGTTTTGAAGCTGTTGCAAAGCACTTTTCATTTGCTCATCTTGAGATTTATAATAGTGGATACTTATGACATTTCTTAAATCGTATACTTTTACTGTTCATTTGAATTCACATTTTCATGAACAGCTCTTTCTCGTCTGTTTCCGAAAAATAAAGCACCTTTTGTTACAACTATTGTCAGACCTTTTAAAAACAAGAATGTATAATAGTTAATGAATCAACATGGGTAGCAAGCAAATGCATGCTACAATGAATGGAACCAATGACGCACAGTCACAGGTGAAAATAAAGACACTTTATTAATCCGTAAAAGAACAATCCCAGATTGCCAGCAAATATTGAAAGAAAATAAAGGGGATAAGTGGGAAGAGGATGGACGACGTCAACCAAACTCCAGAAATCAAGACAAGAACACAAAATACAAACACAATGACATGAAAATATTTACAGAACAAACAATACATTAAACAAAAGCAGTGCAATAAGATGGTAGTAGCTTGATAGTGGCAATTGCATCGATTTGAAATGCAAGTCAATATTTCCAATTGTGCACTGGAAAACATGCCTGAATAACATGTCAAATATGAAGCAATTCAGATGAGAGGACTTGTTCAACTTAATGCCCTCATTTGTCTCATTCGTAAATCTGGAAACAGGCAAAACAGGTGTATTCTCAGCAACAAAGAGTTATTAACTACAAACAACATTGTTTTAAAAACAGCATTGTACTTGGCATTGTGGGCCTTGATGACAAGAACCATGAAAACAATGTTAATGAATGACATCCTTGCGAATGTAGCAACAATTTCAATTTAGTTGCCCATTTTTATTTATTTTTATTATTTTTTATTTGGAGCACGCGCTGAAACACAATTGTTAACCCCAACAACAACACAAACACAGGCAACAGCACTTCTGACGTCCTGAAAACAGTACATTGACCCTTGTTCTCAAAACGAAATAAAGACGTGTGCTTGGGAAACAAAGGTGCTGAAAACAAGGTCTTCACTTCAAACATTCTACTCGTCAGATCACTCAGTTTGATTAAATTGGTTTACTTTTGTTAACTACACAAAACGTATCACTGTTAACTTTAATAGCTGACAGCAAGGGTTTACAGTAGTTAAAAATCAACTGAATCTTTTCAATTGTCTTAGGTAACTATCAATAGAATGACAACATTACCAAGTAACTCCTTCATAGACTAACACTGCAATTATTAGACTTCCAAAATCTTACTCCTAGTTAATGCTTACCAGGGTCACAATTCAAGAAACTAAACCAAAAGAACTTAAGTGATGGGTTTGAATTGTAATTTGCAGGTGGTACTTCAGCAGAACTTGGATCTCCCACAGTACTAACTCAAGAGGATGACCTACCACCACTAGTATGACTTTCCCTTCGCCCTACCATGTGAAAACAGGCGCAAAAACACGTTTGTTTCAATGCAATATTCGATGCAGACCTTCCAAATGGTGGCTATGAAGCTAGACCCAAAAACCTACTTAAATAATGCAGATCAGGAGCATGACTTGGAGACTTAACAACTCCATCTTTAAACCTGCTGCAGCAAAAGGAGAAGTCAGAGAGACACAGCAAAATGCATACAGCCAAGCCTTAGAAGGACAAATTACAGTGTATAGGTTTACAGAAGCTGATACGTTTCGTAATGCAAGTGTGTGCCTCCTTCCTCTAGGTCCACCTCCTATACGCTTCATGCTCCTCCATCGTATGGACTCAATAACCGCCAGCCCAACAACACTTTTCTTCCTCCTTCTCTTCCTCCTTCTCGTTCCAGTGTCCTCTCTACGACAGATGACATCTCTAAAGGGACCTCCAACTTAAAGTGGTTGACATTGTCCTATTAAAAACACACACCGGATGACTGCAGTGTCAAACCACCTAGACCGGTGTATAGAGTTTAAGTGAAGTGCACCATACAACCTTTGGTTAGTAGTGGTGTTAACGGTTTCTTAGATGGACTTTCTTTACATCGTTTGGTATTTCTACTCCTAAAACTTTCCAAATCCATTAGTTAGGTTCTCCTCAATCAGGACCTTTCAGCTCCTCAGTAACTTCAACAATCATTCCAGAGTTCTGAAGGACAGGCTTGAGCTATCAGTCGTTGATCAGACTAATGATGAATGATTTTCAAACATCACTTGATGCCAGTCCTTCATAACATAATCCTTTTCTTCTACACTGGTTGGTTGCCATGGGTTCAGAGCAGGTAGTTTTTCAAATAGCTCTTCATAAGTGATCTCCTCTCCTTTAAATCTGTATACCTTCCTTTTTCCTCCACCTACACAAGAAAAAAAAATCAGTACTCAAGTGGAGAACCTCCGCTTCAAAGTCGTTTCCAGAAGAAAACTCAGGAACCAAAGAAGGAAAGGGGGGTAAAAAAAACGAATGCAGGACGAGTCGTCAACAATACTATTATTCTTATCCCCAGGATCTTCTCAAAGTAAAAAGGACATCTCTTGCGTCTGCAGAAATCTTTTTTTACCGATTTAGCGAAAATGAAAGAATAGGCAGGAGCTCGCCTCTCATTTCTTTTTGTCCTTCTGTTTCTTCTCAGGCTTCCGTGTCTGCTCTGCCGCCATGCTGCGGGGCATGATCACGACGCTCCCGTCGGCGCTGTACTGCAGCGAGTACTCGCTGGGAGGGTAGGGCCGGCCCTCCTCATCCCGGAGCTGGGTGAACACTTCCTGGTAGAGGCTTTGTACCTTCTGCTTCATCTGACGGATAGACCGGAGGAACTCCATCTTCTCCTTCAGCAGACGGGCCTTGTCGCGCCTCAGGTCGTGGACGCCTTGCTCCAGGTTGATGATGGTATCCAGCTTACGCTTGCGGCAGTTCTGGGCTGCCATTTTATTCTTTCCACGTCTGCGAATGTCGCGGATGAGGGCCAGTTGGCCCTCGCTTAGGTGATGCTTAGCTAAAAGCTCATTAAACTCCTCCACGGGCAAATTAATAATTTTTTCATTGGAAAATGGTATCTTCATGGCTCGGGCTCTGCGTTCGTCACGACTCGACTGCTTGTCCAGGAAGTCCTGTGGAGGCTGAAGCTTAGATTGTTGCTGCTTGTCACGCCCCATTTTCTTAGCAGAAGGAATGGGTAGCTCCGGGTCCTCGGAGAACGACGAGGACAATGGTAGGTTGTAAGTGTGATTGTGGTTGATGTTGTCAAGCTGAGGGAGACCATGGAATTGGGAGGGGTCCTGGTAACTCAAACGGCACAGTTTGCTGTATTCGGGCTGGTAGCCCCCAACAGCCCCTTCCTCAGTTTCAACAGTTGCTGCCTCAGAGTCAGTACTGTATCCCACTGCCCCTTCTTCCGAGAAGGTGGCAGAGGTGGAGGATGAGGATGCAGCCGATGAACAGGAAGTCTCAGAGCTGCTCGGGGAAGCTGGGCTGTGGCTAGAGTCTAAGGAGAGACCAGAGTCAGAGTCAAGCTCGTCTTCCAACTGAGAGGCCTGGGCCTGGCTAAAGCCTTCCTCCATGGCTAGGTCCAGAAGGCTGATCTCATCAAGCATTGACTCCTCCAGCAAACTGGTGAAAGGATCAGGCAACACAGGGGTGGAGGTGATGTTATTGGTACTGTTCAGAGGTGGTGGGAGAAAGAGTCCAGTAAGGTTTGTGGCTCCAAAGGTAGTGTTGACATTGGAGGAGTTGCTGGAGGCCATGTTAAGCATGGTGGGCTGTGAAGTGCTGGTAGTTTCCAGCTGTGGGTTGAAGAGGGTGGGGAAGTCCTGGCTGCAGCTAGGAAGGGAGGCCTGGTGAAGGCTGACATCTTGGTTGATGAGATTGGAGCGAGAAAGTCCAAAGTTTGTAGTGGAGCCTGACTCGGCCACGGTGCTAGCATTACTAGCATCGCATCGCTCGCGTTGGAACCAAGGACGGAGTTCTCTGAGTCGTTAACTTCCATTTCCTGAAAATATTTTAAATTAGTGCAAGGCCAAATTGTAACCGAGAGACCCTATGGAACCAGGAGAGGGGTTAGGTTAAAGTGCATACCTGTAGCTCCATGATGGCCATGATGTCTTGCCACTGTTGCTCCAGATCCAACTGGGGCTCAGGGTGGGGCAGCGGGGGAGGAAGAGGAAGCCCCTGAGACGTGGACGGAGCTTCTTCATTGGACACTGCCACAGGAGTCACAACTGGGGCAGGAAACTGATCAAACAGGACAGACATGAACCTTGAATTCAAGGCCATTCAAATGATTGACATTTTGCCAGAATAGAGAAGAAAAGCAACAACGGAAAAAAAACTCTCCTAAATGTCAACGATATCTTGTTTTTGAAGTCGGCTATTCACCTCAGACTCTTCTCCAAATGGGAAGGTGGCCTCTAGGAGCCGCAGGCATTCTTGCAGGGACAGTGAAGTCTGAGTGCCAAGGCCTGGGAGCTGGGGGAAGGAGACAGCACAGTGCATGGGTCACTCACCGGGCAAGACAATAAACATTCAACTAAGATGGAACAAATCCATTTTAGATTGCATGCTTCGTAAGTATATCCATGGCCAAGTAGATTGTGTGTTTGGCCCATTTACATTAGTCATTTAGCAGACGCTCTTATCCAGCGGGACTTACACTAAGTACAGGGACATTCCCCCTGAGGCAAGTAGGATGAAGTGCCTTGCCCAAGGACACAACATCATTTGAAACGGCCGGGAAGCGAACCGGCAACATTCCGTTTACTAGCCCGATTCCCTAACCTGACTCTCTGATTTAGTTGTGGCCAATACCAATACGTACTTGTTCTGGTATGCTCTCCCCTGTCTCTCCATCCACAGGTGAGGCATCTTGAAGGTTGACTCCGTTCCTCCAGCTCTCTTGTACCTCCGCCCCTTCCTCCTCCTTCGCAGGGCTGGGCTTCTCCTCCTCACTCTCCTTCTGGCGGCTGCTGTAGTTGAACACTTCTCTTCCTGCCCCAAGGTCAATGTCCTGTCGCCACAAGATGTCAATCAGATCAATGTCCTGTAAAAGCAGAAGACCAGCAGATCAAAGGGATGTTTGGTTAATTTATAAAAGGAGCAATGTCATGCAAACATGGCAACGTATCTAGCATGGTGTTATGTCAGCAAGTGAAAGACTCAGATCATTATATGGCCTGAACAATGGCTTATTGTGCCACATAAGAGCAGTAGTCCTATGACCATCGGGTGAACGAATGCTTTATTTCAACATGTAATGATTTAATCACCCATGTCCATCTGCAGCATCAATTAGAACTACACATTTCTGACTAAACCAAGCAGTGTACCTCTACCAGTAAATTCTTACTCATACAGTAAAATGATATTGTACATCACAAAACCCAAGTTCAAGTATTCATTTAATGCAAGCACTGTGCCTAAGCTTGCTCTTGTTTCAAATGAGACAGATATCAAGGCTCCAAATACCTCTTTGGTGAGGTCATCGTTGCTGTCCCTGTTGCCCTGCTGCTGGCTGTCCTCGGGGGCCACAGCTCCTTGGCTGTCTGCTCCACTAAGGTTGTAAGTAGACTCAGGCGCTCCGCCACCACCTCTCATGGCCGGGGCTTCAGGGTTAGTCACGTCCTCTAGGCCGGCCCCATTGTCTAGGGTGATGCTGGGGCTGGACTGGCTGGCGGCAGACACCACAGTCTCAGGGTCACGATGCACCAGCCAGGTGCTCAGCTCAGTGCTGGGCACCGACAGACGATCCAGCGAGCGCACCTGATTCAGCAGACGGCGGGTGGTAAAGAACTGGTCGAGGTCCACACTCTTGGGATGGATGCCATAGCCGTCCAGCGTGTTGCGGAGGTTGTGGAACTGTGTCTGGGTGTAGGCTGAGCTGGGGCCCAGGATGATCTCTCTCAGTGGGGGCAGCTGATTGCTCAGGTAGGTATCCACGTCCACCCGCACCCCAATGAGACTCAGAAGGATGGTGAACTGAATCAGGCCCTCTGTGAAGTACTTTTTCAGGTAAAGCATTTCTTTACAAAGGAAAAAGTTGAAAGTAAAAAATAAAATAAAAACGGGACTCACTACAGCACAGCAATACTGAACACTTGTTCACAATGTAAACTGTGATAAGAAAAATTAAGTCAAAAAAATTCTAAAGGAGGATGAGGGACAGATCTTTTCAAGTGTTTAACTTGCTAGGTGTTATCTAGTTTGGACACAAGTCCAATATCAATCAAAAAGCAAATGTGGTCCCCAGTCTTCCTTTTCAGTATGTCCTCCCATACCTACAAGGATGAACAAAGAACATCAACATTTCCTTAGTCATTAAACTGCTACCGACAACCTCAATCAGATTCTGACAAATTCAAACTATAAAATAACAAGAACGCTTTGCACAAATATTTACATGAATACAATTCAACATACATTTCCCAACACAGTAATCTGCAGACCACCCCGACTGAGCTAGCAATCTAGAAAGCTAGTAACAGTACACTACAGTACATGTACAGTACCTAGCAAGCCAACTGACCTGAAGATGGGCGTCAGTCACTAACGTAACGTTAACTATGTTTGTTGTAGCTGTTCGATAACGAGTTAGTCGGAATTTAAATGAATCACATCATCCTGTGCAAGATCTTTCTCGAAGGGAGACTCTTGTGAAGGTGAACGAGGCGAGGGAGTCTCGGGATCTCCAGCTGTGCTAGTGCTACTAGCTTGCTAGAAATCGTTGTACCATGTCCATCTATCTTAGGGAACTAGCCTCTATCCCTAACTCTAAGTATTGTGCTGAGTATAGCTCCATTGACAAACTGGCATAACTATAAATGGTGATTGTGTCTTATAACTAGCTAAAACATCAGTGCCTTGCTACCGGTATTTTGACGCCCACTGCCAGTGTGTGTTGACAGCGTTCACTTCCGCTCTCGGCTTAGAGCAAACTCCCTAGCAACAAGTGGTGCAAAGGTGATTGATAGAATGACGAGCCACTCGCAGCCCTACGATAAGACTGTATTACGGGATTCTCATACATTCTGGCCAATGGACAAGAGGGATGTGTAGACCACAGCAACAGGGGAGGGGTTAGCTAAAATACTATCCAGCTAGCTACAATATTATACGTTTTAATGGATTTTGTACACACTGTCATTTTAACGTAACGTTGGGGTTATAACTATCAAAAGCACATTATGCAGACTAGCCATATCAGGCAAATGCAACATTCGCTGACTTTGACTGATGGCACAACACAATCACCAGCTCCAGGCTAACTTTGCTATTCTACTGTAAGCTACCGACACCCTGCGAAAAGCCTGTATTTTATACTTACGCGTGAAGTTTTTATTAATATATCTCTGTGCCCACAAGTCGACCACCTTCTGTAATCATTTGTGAATTCCAGTAGGTTTATCAAAATGTCTTTAAAGAATTACCCAATGACATTATCCACCCTCTTTCCTTATTGAATGGCCCACCATGACTTGCAAAATTCCCAACTTGCTAGCTGGAAAGCTACCTACCTAGCAGCGACGCTTCTGACACCCAAACACGCTTTCCTACTGAGCATGCGTAGAACATTCTAGGGCGCACTGAAAAAAACAAAAATATCAATGCCGGTGTGTTTTAATTTACTACTATATTACGGTGTTAAGAGATTGCAAATATAATTTCACATAAAAAATGCTACAGATACAATGTTGTATGATCAAAATACATATATCAAAGTTGATTAGAATTGTTTTCATAAACTAATGTTTCTGTAAATATTACACAATTATCACAGGTTTAAACAGACTGATAAGACTGTCTATTCAAGGGGGGCAACAATGGATCAGATCATTAGAACACTAAAGTGGACCATTAGAAGTTTCAAGGTAATGTCTTGGGAAACCTTGTATTTTCCCCAAAACTCAGCTGAAACACACCTGTTAACTAAAACGTTTATTTTCACTCTGAGTTTATGGTTACAGTAAGTGATCTATAAGGGTCCAGATGGCTAAATGTTGACTCCCATTAGGTTTACAGGCCGGTCGTTATAGCGCTTTGAAATGTCCGCTTCAATCTGCAAAGCAAAAAAATGGACAAAAGTCACAATTCTGTTGTTTATCACCCACAACATATTCCTAAACATTTTAATAGTTCTTACGTACACCCAATCCCATGCCAATTCAACCAATGTCCTGTAAAAGCAGTAGACTCTCAAAAAACCCAAAGGTCAAAGGCCACCCTACCAGTTTCTGTAGTTCCTTGGTGCGGGCTGACAGCAAGTCAATGCGGGGTTCCAGTTTAGCCTGCTCCTCCAGGGCTTCTTGCCTCTTTTCAGCCAGTGTAGCCCGTTTCAAAACCAGGATATCAGCCTGTTTAAGCTTCTGCCTCAATACCTCCGAAACTCGTTCCACATACCTTACACAGAAACACACAAATTAAATAAGCATCAAATGGCATCGGGGACTGTTATAGGGGCTGGTTAGCAGAATGTAATGAAGCAGCCTCTAATGTCAATTTTATTTTACAAACCGCGGAGATGCCTGGATCATGAAGAGGTGCTGCATTCGCAGGGTGGTCAGCCGAGACACCAGGTGGCGCACATCTGCCAGCATCTCCTGGACATGTGTGCGGGTCTGCTCCTGAATGACTGAGGGGGCAATCTGGAACTGGCTCATAGCCACCACATCTGCCTCTTCTCCCATCTCACTTAGTCGCTGGGTTAAGAAGACTTCCATCTGTCAAAACACAAGCTTTATTACCTATAGAATGATGACAACAATAGGGCAAATCACAAAATAAACACAGATAACACAGATATTCTTTTTTTCAGGAGCCAGTAATTACAGACTACAATGCATAATGGTATGTACAGCTAAAAGACTACCTAAATGTATCCAGAGTTTATATACAACACAACAATGTACATTACCTCCATTAGTTCATCTATGAACTGACTGCGGGTCTGAGAAGTCTCTAGTATAGACAAGGCATCATCTCCCCGGGCAACACCCTCAGGGCCTGGACCAAAGAGACCACTGTTACTAAAGCCAATTACTTTCTTTCCAGTCTGTATACTTTTGGATGTTAGGAACCAGCAATACTCACAGTCAGTGCCTGTGTCAACAATTTCAATCTCTATTGGGGCAGTTTCACTTCCTCCCCCAATCGATGCCATCACCACCTGTGTCCTAAATGGAAAACAGCTGAACTATAGAGAATACACATTTCCACAGGCGATGTTTACAGCCCAGGCAGAAATGAAAAACACTAATACTATAACTTCCTCTTAACACTTCTTACCTCAGAGGCAGGTTCCAAGCTAATGCCCCAGTCCACTCCATCCTCAACAGTGACACCAAAACTACCATCCTGTGCCTCTGTCTCTGTTCCACTGCCCAGGTTACCCCAGTCAATCTTAAAAAGACAAATTCCAGCAAACACATTTCATACACACACATCTGTCTCTAAAAATACACCTTGTCAATGTAGCTGACTGTAACACAACAGTGAGAATGATATGCACCAACCATCTCTTCTGTGACTGTATCGGGCGGTGCTTCCTCCATGACAGGCCTCTCGATAACTGCCGGGGACATTCCCGTCCTCCACTCATAGAACGTTGTGTTACCTTTCTGCTGGACATAGCTCAGCATGGGAAGGACTTCCTCAGACCTGTGGAGAGGGAATCGACTCTAACCAGGTATACTTTAGGTATTCAAGTCTTCTCCAGCAGAGAGTACAAACATCTCCATTCGAATATCACAGCAAATAAAATAAAAAATATGGATATATATCTTTGAGCAGATGGAAATGTGATTATGTACACACCATTCACAGACAAAGTTTGTGAAGGCTGTGTAAAGCAGAATTTGCTCCTCGAGCTTCGCTGCGTCCTTCCCCACTTCCCCAAGAACCACTGGGAGATCTTTCACTAGAGCCTGCAGCTCTCTGGCAACGTTCTCCCCCTGGGAGAGAGGAAGAGGCACACGAGGCACAGGAAGAGACAATCGTGTTAGTTGCAGCACAGTGAAGCACAGCTCAGAATCTCAAAAAGTTGCAAGCATGTTGCAATTGTGTACATGCGCTTTCACTATAACTAGTTTCGTACGTCGGTATATTTTGTGTGTGCTCACCGTGATGCCGTACTGTTTGCAGGCAGAATAAAAGCGTTCCCTTAGGTCAGCAGCACCACTCTGACACTCCGTCTCTCTTCGGCTGAGATCCTGCTGCAACTGTTGGGCCTTGGCCACCTGCTTCCTCAGCGCAGGGCCCTCATAGCTCACACTGCGACTCAACAGGCTGGCCACCTCCGCTGGATCACACACAACAGGGAACGGAATCAGCACTGCAGGCGGAAGGCTGCCATGACCAGAGTTCCTCTCACTGACTATTGCACTGTCTGTAATCCCAGTCTTGTGTATTAGAAAGGTAGCCTTTGTTCAAGCCCATCACCCACAGACCCAGTGCAATTAACTGATTCATCTTGTTATCTTATCCAGTAGCATGTGTGAGTTGCTGGGCTGATTTGAAAGCCTGCTTCCAATGTGCTTCAGGAATTAAGGAATTCATTGAGTGAAAACACAGTTCAGTCTAACTTACCTAAGTACGTGTTGTCTGCCTCATAGAGAGATATAATATCCTGCCAGTCCTGCAAGAATAAAGCAGTACATTTAGACATTTAGCAGACGCTCCTATCCAGAGTGACATACAGAAAGTACAGGGACATTCCCCCGAGCCATGTAGGGTGAAGTGCCTTGCCCAAGGACACAACTTCATTTCGCACGGGCAGGAATCAAACCGGCAACCGTATGATTAATGGGCCGATTCTCTAACCGCTCAGCCACCTGACCCCCGGATGGGTAACAGTAACAAGAGAGCAGATACACATTTGTATGTGGAACAGCACTGGTCCGCACATTTGTGTGAGACATGGTATCCTCTCACCTTCATCCTTTGAGATGAATATCTACCGAAGATGTTCTTGGAGGAGGCCTCTGTTCCCCTCAGTATTTCCACTATCCTCAAACAGTGGAAGTAGTGGATGTCTGCAGACACAAGGAGCCAACACACTCAATCTGCAACTATCATGTACTTCATTGTAGCAGAAGCATCGGAATATGGCACCAGAAAAGCTTCTTAATCACAAAGTAATAGATGAACATGTAGTGCATAACCACGAGAGCAGTCTAGGGAGTGAGGGACATACAGGAGCCTGACAGCAGCTGTTTGATCTCCTCGTTTTCTGGCATGTCCTGCATGGAAGCGTTGATCTTCTCCCGGATCGACATCACTGCACTCTGCCATTTCAGACTGCAGTGTCGTCTGTCCACTAACCAGTCTGCAAACATAGCAGGGTTGAACAATGATGAGGTAAAACTGTATTCATATCAGTAACTACCCTCAAGTGTGGTATATCATTGCATGACGATTGCAGAACCTTACCTACAAGTTTGCTGGTCTGTACATCAATAGGGGAGGCTTTTTGCATTCTGTGGAAGGCATTGCATTACGTTAACCTTTAATATGGCCATATATTATGATGAATATTGACAATAAGTTGGTAGAAAACGTTTATTCACCAAAGCTAGCTAGCTACGTAGATAAATACATTTAAAAAACGTGGAAATGCCAATGCACAAAGGAGCTAAGATGATTCTCATAGCTTCATTGGGCTTCATAATCATTGCAACGTAAACAGAATCGATAAGAATACAGTTTATCTACTAGCTCTAGCCAACGCGTCGTCTGACAGCAGTTGTTTTACAAGCACTACAAATACATCAACACGTCGTCTACATTTGTTACGAAGACATCGGACATCATGCCATACCTCCATTGGCTCTTTAACGGCAAAATAACAGCAGAATTTCTTGATGTTATCATAGATAAATCATAAACACATTTGCACACTTCCCGTCCAAAGTAGTATTTACAGGACAGTCGAATCCTGGTCGAATCGACACGTTAGAGCAAAGGCAACCAATAGAGAAACGTCATGTTGCTATTCCTCTCGGACTGAAATATATTTAAACCAATAAGAATCTACCATACTGAAGCTTATTTCTACGTTGTCAGTGTTTATTCGCATTTCACCATCAGAGGGCAGTCCTCCTCTCCAAATCATGAACTGCTTCCAGAACCATGGGATCAATCTTCTTCTGCCCAATGCCACCTATTTGCATTTTATAAACCCAGTAGACTATACATATGCTAATTATTTTATTTTATACGGTTATTATGTTTTGTCACTGACTACATTTGGTAAAGGATTATACAAGACATTACTTCAAATGTTTTGCTCTGCACCTTATTAACCTTATTATTGATGAAGTCAAGATTCCAACCCACCCATCCAATTCCATATTCCATTCTAAGCATTAGACCACAAAAAAAGTAAATTACTCTTTTACAATGTATCCCAAGATGTGGACCATTCCTGGATTTGAATGTTATTCAGATTTCCAAATCAGACATGGAAATGCACCCCTGTTTGTAATTCGACCTCCACATTCAAATGACCTGAACACCTTCCTTGCAGATGACTTTTCAAGAGATGCTTCAGAACTCCCGGCAAGTTACCATTTGGCCCACACGTTTGTCAAAAGATAGACCTTCACAAATCCTGTTCATTGGTTTGTTTTCATTTTGCAATTATTCACTTGAACTTTGTACCTCCAAAGTTGACAGAACAGTACTTTAACAGGATAGTCATCTTGTAGTGAATTGGCAGGTTGACAACAGGACTTCAGTCTCTCTTGAAATCACATGGCCTTTACGTGTACTCATACATGGAGTTGGGCGGTCGTTAGGTGTGTTTTATAAGGGTGTGTGTTAGTGTGAGCAAAAGGGTGAAAGAGACGCAGAGAGAGAGAGAGAGAGAGAGAGAGAGAGAGAGAGAGAGAGAGACAGAGAGAGAGAGAGAACTGCTGCACCTGTGGCTTAACAGTGGAATGTCAGCGCAATGAAAGACTTCTGAAAAAGGTTAGACAAGGAGTGATAAAGAAAAAGTAAAGGGAACCACGATTAATGCACCTAAGCTTAGATATGGCTGGATATTTGAAGATCTGAAATTGCCCTGCTCTCCAAGATACCACCACTTCACCAAATAGGTGAGCATGAACAATCTCTATGTCTGAGCATAAGGAAGTTTGTATGGTCTTTCAAACTAACTTTTTATGTCAAAAAACTAAAAAGATCATTTAATTTACACACTATTACCTTTTGGAGTGAAACAGTTTCAATACTGTTGTTGTTGTCTTTCAATGTGTAGTTGTTTGAATAGTTAGCTGTACATTTCCCTTAAGATGGACATCCTGTATAAGCACATGAATGTGTGTGTTGCAATTGTTTCTATTTGCAGACCTGAGGATAGATGGTCCAAGGTAAATATAAAACTCTGTATGTGTGTGTTTATAAACAGTAGAATCCCCAAGAGATAGCGAGCAGCATCTGACCGTAGACATCCTGTTACTCAGTAGAGCAGCTGAAGGTCCTGTACAAAACTACGATTAGTAAAAACTTTGTCTGGGACAAAGGTCCTCCACAACCACAAACGTAAAAAGAGACAAGCGTGAAAACCTCAAACTTAATGCATTGAATAGACTGGGAAGATCCCATCAGTACATCCCAACTCTACTGTGTAATAACCTGAAAGTGTTGTCAGGTGTCTGGCAGTGAAGCTGAAACCTAAGTCTGTTACAACATCCAGCTCAATAATCAAGAAAGGGCAAAGCAGGCACCCTTGGACTCTTCTTTCCCTCACGCCTTTTATCATTGAAGGGCTCTGTAGTGCTTGGTTAGTGTTTTTCCTGTGTTTATTGTGAGCACAGTGTTCCGTCGCTGTGATCCGTGAGGCTTTGCAAGACGTCTTGCTCACCCACACAAAACAGAACACAAAGTTACTTATTAAGAGTTATGGAGGTGGTTTCCATAACTTGAGTCAAACAATCTCCTCAGTACAAAGAAAATGTAGTAACTTTCTGTTAAATGACAGTAAATCGAATTTTTAAAGTAAGCCTTCATAAAATCCTTCAAATATTGCAGTTCCCTATATACCAAAATAAGTCTTAATTCATACATCCTTCTAACAATATCACATATATGCAAGCCAGTGCCAGAATATGTCAAGAGTAAAGCTTCTAAACTGAAACATGAGTGGTAACTTCTTTAGGGAACACAAAACCATATTAGATCATATTGGAGTGCAAGTGTATCAATTTCCGGGTGTCTGTACACAAACAGGTCAGAAATAAATATAATGAAGGAGTTGGAGAAGCAGAAAGAGTAAAGTACACTGACCATTATGTAAGAGATCTGCCATGGTGACAATTTATTTCAAGGACATTATTACATAACTACCTCAGAGATAAATATAGCATTTCAGTATGAAGTGACTTATCATTTGTTTCCTATGCCAAACACTAAACCACGACAATGTCAGGTGCCTTCAGATAAGGATTTGTAATGTGATTCAACGGTCAATCAAGGATATGGTCATGGATGCAGGATGGATAATCTATGTGCATTTATGTTTTGATTCAGCTCCCATTGACTGAAATCTCATATGTAACCTATTATAGACATCCCAAGGAATGTAATCAGTTTTACAGTGCTGTGTGACAAAACTCATACATAGCATTTGTTCTGAACAAATTACGCTGCCCCTGCTGAAAGGAAACAGCTTGCATTCTCATTAGCTGGAAGGCTTTTTTGAGTTGATATCAGATCACATGGGAGTGACATGGGACACTACTCAGATGCTAATTAATTTATCATCTAAGAGCCTGTATCAGATTTCTTTCTCCTCCTAATCACCTAGATGTAACTGAGATAACAGAAAATCTATCAACTATTACTGCATGAACCTTGGCGCAAACCACTACAAATACTGTTACAACTGTGCACTTCTAGTACTTGATTATCTGCTCCAGTTCTTTTAAGCGTTGTTGTAATCCCTATTTTTATGCTTTGGATTAAAAGAGTTTACTCAATTAATTAAATGAACAAAAGAAAAATTAGCAGTAAACACTGATGACATTTCTGACCGAAGAGAGCTGTGCTAAATATACAAAGACCTGGAAAATGTAATTGTTCTGGAAACACAATTGAGTTGGCGTTGAGCAATGCAAGCATGGCTATGAGTTATTATGTGTTATGTGATGCCAGTCTTGTCATCGCAGTCTGATTGTGTTATTTGACCTCACTGCAGTGAAATTATTTAGCACCACTGTATATTTGAATAGACAGCCACATTGATATGCATCCTATAATTTGCAGTGCATCTTCAAACAAACACACACCAGACTGATCAGACACATCAAACACACCTCCGCAGTGCCCGACACTGTCTGGGGTGCATAATATGTAACGCAGTGACATTAACAATACGACTGTATCCCTCCTTACCCCCAGGTCTGCCACTAGTCTGCTTGTGCCATGGCTGACCCCAGCTGGTGGAGACTGACCTTTACACGCAAGAAGAAGTCAGAGACCAAGGTCCTATATGAGATCCCAGCAGAGTACGGCAGCAACACAGGGAACAAGGAGCACCCCGGCAACCCTCCTTGCTCAGACCCTATGGACAGCCAGTTCAACGCACGTCTGGAGAAGATAGTGGATAAGTCTGCCACCAAAGGACGGCATGTCAAAGTGTCTCACTCCGGTCGCTTCAAGGAGAAGAAGAAGATCCGTGCCACGCTGGCCGAGAACCCCGACCTGTTCCCCGAGCATGACCTCAGTGATGAGAACCATATGGCGGAGAAATAAAACACTTTCACACTAATATACACTTGAGATGTTAACATTTACATACACAGGCAATAAATACCTACAACACACACACAGCCATATAGGCATCCAATATAAACAGAAAAGAAGGCACATAATACATAGTAACCAGTGAAATCTTCCTCACACACCTATTCAAACAAGTTATCAATTGAGCAACATTGTATAACTTAGTATATTCCACCTTCAGTCAACCTTTTTTGAACATGTAACTTCTGATGAGAAGACATTTGTTAGGCTATAAAGATGTGCGGATAATCAATCCAAGGAAGATATTTTTTGTTTATATTCTTCCAGAAAATGTGTATGTATTTAATTCACATAACATGGATTTATGTTGGTTTTAGGAGTTGTTTTAATAAATGTGAATGATGTCTTGAATCTTAACTCCACTCCTTGCCTATACATCTAAGTGGTGGTGACATAGGAATGTATAAGCAGAGCCCTGGGTGAAGCATTTCACTTGTTGCTTCATTGTGTGTCTGCTGGCAAGACTGAGGTAAGTGAGTCAGTCAGACACAGGAGGGTGAATAGATAGATATATAGAAACTCTAGATGTGACAGCAAAAACATGCATGTCAATTTAAACCAAAACTGCACTGTACAATGCAGATATTTAAAGACAAAAAAATATTTTGAAAAGTTAATCTGTGACTGACATCTGCTGGACAGAAAATGTACGGCACCCTTTGGTAACAAATGTAATTTTATATTTGTATAGTTTAACACAGTCGAGAAATATAAGAATGATTCTAACACAATCACATAGTAGACTAAACAAAAGCATTCACACCACACACCAACAGGATAAACTTGGCACAAAAGTTACAACATTGTATCCATATCCAGGCTGCTGGGTGCTTAGATATATATCTTAAACAACACAGTAGCAGCTAGAAATGCTCCTTCATTTCTATAACAAATAGCTACCAATGTTAAGATAGGTGACTTAATTTGCCAGACAATGTAAATGTCATCAAGTATCACAACAAAGTTCCTGGAGGTTGTCGGAAATGCTTAATCAGTGAATAACCGGTGAGCTGTCAATCATTACCCAACATCCTGCCAGAGAGACTTTGCACTACAAGTTAAGTATACAACACAGCATTTTCACATTTCTACAACCTTGCATCAAAAGTAAGTACTGAACATCAAGTTGTTACTTCAGTCAAGCCACATGTCATCCTCCCCTGACCTAACATAAGTATGGAAGCAAATCAGTGACACGTTTTGAATTTTAAAAGGCATTGAATACTTAATATAGAAATGTAAACACCACTGATTTTTGTAATTTTTTTGATTCCCCTCTTTGGAATAAATTCATATTTCTGGTCAAATGTTATCAATTCAAAACATGATGTCACTGTTTTGCTTCCATACATAAGCTATGCCATTAATTTGATTGGACAAGCATCCTTTTAACATTTACACATGGTTTGTTTATATAGACATCCTTAAACATCTTGTAAATCATCAACACACACGGTTACTCTTAAGGTGATGGCAATGAAAGTGACAGTTGATGATTCTCAGTCGAGTGGAACTATGCCAGGTCCAATCTCCGGCCTGCTCTTCCATCCAAACTCCCCGATGCCACTGCCCCTCTCAGGGGGACAGCCGCTGGTACACCCAGCCTCCCTCTGCTGGATGCTGGAACTCTGTCATGTCAGCGTCTCCATTTTTTGGCTGTGTGAAGACGATGCGATCATGTAGTCTGTTGGTCTGACCCTGCCAGAACTCCATTAAGTCAGGCTTGACGATGTAGCCGCCCCTGAAAGAAGGACGGGAACAGAATAATATAGGTTTCAATTTTATATTCCGCCAATAAAATTAACAATTAACTTTCAATCTGACCACACATTCAAATGACCTACAATCCGACAATGTAATACTAACCAATAATCAGGCATAGGGACTTCTGTATCCTTGTACTTTTCCTCTAGTTCAGCATTTTTCTGTCTCAGGTACTGCAAGATTAAACCACAGCAGTTACTGAAAGTGTAACGGACTGTAAGAAAGGAGTGAGTAATGTCAGAAAACAAAAAGGTACATGCTTTTCCTACGTAGAAAAACAGATCTCATCTTTGTTTTTTGTGACAACACAGAGTCCTTCACATCACCATGGAGACACCGGAAGGGGAGGACTGATGCTTACATTTCTATCAGGCACCGCCGTGCTCTGCCTGCTCACTACAGCCCCGATCTGGCTGCTCTTGGGACGGGAGTGGAAGTAGTCACAGGAACTCTGGTAGGGGATTCGCTCCACCTTGCCCTCAATACGGATCTACACACACATGATGAGTAAACTCTAGCATCTCATCACATGAAAAGCTGAAGAAAGAGGTAGTGTACAAAATCTTACTTATATTAAGGGCACACCTGTCTGTTTAGAGGCTCCCAGTAGAAGACTAGACAAGCATAGGGGTTGGTCTCCTATGGAATAGAAATCAAATTCATGATGATATGGATTAGAATTCCATGTAGAAACCTGATTCTCACTTGAATAATAAATTACTTAAATGTTGTGTCGAAAGCTGTGTTCTCTGCAAACTCCAGGACATATAAGATATCCATTTCAATCAATATCAAACAGTTGACTTCCTCCTACAAGCAGCCAATACAGTGGCTGTAATGGAAGAATACTGACCAGCTCTCCACCTTTTCGGCTTTCATAGTTAGAAAAAAAACGGAAGCCTTCTTGGCTGTATCCCTTGAGCAGGACCATGCGGGCTGAAGGGCGTCCATCTCTTGGTGGAGAAACAGAAAGAATGAAACAAAAGAATGCCGACAAGCAGTGTGTCTGAGATGGACAATGGGTTGGAGTCCTACTTACTTATTAGCGGTGGCTATACACATTGCATTGGCTTCTAGAACTTCAGGACACTTTGTGGCTAGATCGAACCAATCCCCAAACTGCTTGATAGGGTCCAGAGATGCTAGCTGGTCCTCCTCAAAGCACTGTGGGCCAAGTATATGAAACAATAGCATTTAATTTCACAATGCACTGAAAGGCAAGTTGCCATTTGGCATTCAGTACTCCATTCATGCACTGTGTATATATTGTAGCTATGTGATTTAATATTTGATAGCATAACTGAATATTTTTATCATACCTCACAAGGTCATTTACAAATTTGAGATGCTGATTTCGTATCGTATACAATGTAAAACAGGCACTATAGACCCACATCGTGCAAACTGCAAATCCCTGATTGACTAAAAGCAGCCCTTCCTCAAATAAGTTACGGGGTTTACGTGAGGTGAACCTGGTCGTTAACATGACAGAGTAGCTTCCAAACTTTTCATTCTCACCTCATCGGCTCCTTTGTATGATTTCCGCATGTCACTGAGATCCATAGCTGTTGTAGTGCTTGTCGATTTTGTGCAATGGGGTTGTTGAAATCTCTTTCGAGGACAAGCAGTCAAAGAAGAATGACAGTGAAGACGACTTCGTATTATATTCTTCAACACACTGCAACTGAGAATGCGCCTCATGCTTGTAAAATAACGCTGGAACTGTCATTACGCAGTGTCTTACGTAAAATATTACGAAAGACTTTCGCAGTTTTGTAACAGCATAATAAGACAAACAATTAAATGTTTATACGATTCACATTGCTCTTGTACTTAAAAAATAACTAACAAATTACAATTATAATAGAGCAAATACTGAAAAAATATTGATAACGATGAAATCGGTGATTTTCGATTACATTTTTCGATGATCACCTACACATGCCTTGTTGTATTACTTCCTGTCAAAATGGCAGCGACCTTGTGTGGCAAGTTACTGCAGAGCCGGGGTAACATTTATGTGTTTATTAAACCAATAATGTTATTTATTTGTTAGATTCTAGGTAAAGGTGCTGTAGTAGATGCATCACATGCTCGTACTTGGACGCTTCTATTTGTAATTGTGTTCAGATTTCTTGACAGCAGTAGGCAAGGGACATGAGTAAGCTAGGTAGCTAGCTTGCTATCTAGTCAATGGTAGCTTGACGGTGATTTCTTTTGACTGTTTTAACTTTAATCTCTACGACTGAAACAGGAGATTGCCATTGGGGGTGTGGTATCTTATCTTGGAATAATATCAGCCATAGCTAATACTATGTATTCATCTGTGCAATGGATGCATACGCAATAGCATTGCTAAGGTTTTTGTTATTGTATTTCTCTGATCTTCCAGTGCGGCTGCCCCTGACACAAAGTGTCCGCCATATGGCCAAGGCGGTCACGCGACACAGGAAGCCAATGCACATTATCAAGCAGAAGCTATTGGCCCTCACAGAGTACATTCCCCCTAAACCACGAGCTCCCCCTGGGGCGTTGACACCCCGCGCCAGACCAGTTCAGGAGGTAAGAAGCTAGGGGGGGAGTGATGAATGACATAGTATAATGAGCGAGAACTTTGACTTTCTTGTGGGCTTAGCTGCATGCAAAAGCTATCTTTAAAAGACAATATGATGAACCTATTCGAGATTTATTCATACTTTTAATACTTTTTTTCATCAGGAAAGTCCCCTAGCGTTGATATTGAAGAGGGATGTGAAGACCATGTTCCAAGAGTGTAAGATGATTGCTGTCATACAAGACAACGCTATACGTACAGAAGATATGCTTCATCTCAAAAAGAGGCTCCACAAGCATGGCATCGCCATCAAATTCATACCTAACCAGGTAAAGAGATACCCAGGTTCAAATTCCTCAATTGTATTACTGTTCCGTACTGTTTCAGCACTGACTAGTTTTGGTGTGTTTCACTACAGGTGATGAAGTCTTTTCTACCAGGAAGCCCTTACAGTAATCTGATGCCACTATTTATTGGGCAGACTGTTTTATTTGTCAGTAAAGAGCCCAAGGTGAAGGAGATGCTGGTCTCTCTAAGGAGCAGTCCACAGATGGTATTGTTAGGTGTGTGTATCTCAAACTAAACCCACTAATGCTATTCCCCGAAGGAACATGTTTGTATTCAAAGTTCTAACTCTCACCATTCCATTTTTACAAACTAACATTCTGTGTTCTATCTCCTCTCCTTATCGCAGGAGCCTGTGTAGACAACACGTTGCTGTCACCACAAGGGTTGCTGATGTACTCCAGGCTGCCTTCAGTGACAGTCATCCAGGGAGAGTTGGTGAGTGGCCTGACCATGCTGACCTCTCAGACGGCCTCCCTGCTCCAGCGGCACCCCACCCACCTGTCAGCCCTGCTCCAGCAGTACCTCAAACAGCAAAGTCCAGAGGCAGGTGCAGAGGAGACTGCTGTGGAAAGCAGCACCACAAAGGCAGAGACATAGGACATGTGACCCCTATGGGGAGGAAGTTACAGGGGCTGCTGCTGGGGAGGAAAGCACGAGTGTGATGTCTGGAAGCTTCTGGTCTTCCACCTGTGTGACATGCAGAGCTTCTGCTTGGGTATGGACAGCTCTACTTGGACTTGTGGAGAAAAAAAGAGAACAAAAACACCTACCATATGGAGTTTGTTTGGAAATAAACTGTTTTGGGTATTTTGTTGATTATCATTTAAATGTTGTTGTACGTAACTCATAATGGACATAAAAGAAAAATAAATATTCTGTCTTGTCTGTTGCTTTGCTGTCATAGGCCGACTTGTTTGTCCTTCTGATCTGTTTGGGAATCTGTTTCAGATTTTAGGAAAATAAATTGAAATAGATTTGTATAAAGTAGTGATGCAAAATAGTCATGACAACTAGTCCAGCCCAAATAAACACAAGTGGTTTTCGAGAGCCATGATAAATACTATAATCTTGGGATTACAGTATGTTAATCTAGGTAAATGAGTCTATTACCATTGCTATTGTAGGCCTTGGAGACAAGTCACTCTCTTAATTGTTGTAAATCAATAGGTTTGAAAAACAGAGTGTAGTTTTTCTTGAATTTAGTGCACAAATGACAAGAAGCAACCCATAAAAAAGTGCTCACGTCATAATTTCAGCATGTTTTAACGCTAGAATAAGAGTGCATTCTAAATGTATAGCCTATTTAGCTATAGAGTAAAAATCTGTCATGAATCTGTTACTTAAATGAAAAGATGTAGTATGTGTAGATTGACGCACTCTCAGACACGTTTTGTACACGTCTGGAGACACTCATGGTGAGCACATGTAATTCCGATTTAATGCGGATAATGCTCACGCCACATTGCGCAGCGGCACAACGCTCCTCGGATTTACAGGGTATACGCATTTGAATCGTTGAAAGACAAGCGTGCAGACAAGATAAACAAATTATAGAAACACGTTTTCTTGTTCACCCTCCGATTTATCATAGTAAACCACACCGGTTTACTGATATGTTTGAACTTTTTAAATGACAAGAAGCGTTTCTTGGACATATCACAGCGGAGGATTATCAAACCATGACAGGACATGAACTTCAGGTAGACAATCTTTCTTTTAATGCATGTAAGTGAATACTCATGATTAAATTAATGGGTGAATTGTACCCAATTGAAAGAAACAAAGGTGGTTGCATTAATTTAGATTCAATAATGTATGATGATTGTATGAGACATTGAGCTCAAATTGAAACAAAACACTTGCATGTTTTGCAAAACATAGTTGCAACTACAACAATGTTTTAATTTAAAGTGCCACATTCATCTGTAAATTTGGTACTATAAATGGCTTTGTTTATAAGTCAAGGTGTCGGGACAGTGATTCATAATGGGCTTTAGATAAGAACCTACAGGTCCTCGTAACCATGGGACTTGTAAAGCGTACAGTAGACCAGACACAGAGACAAACATGCCATTGTAAGGGTACATTTTAAAACTGTTACATAGCTTGGACAACTGGACATAGCTCGGTATCTTCTTTACCATGAAATACTTTCTCATGGTGTGGCAAAAATGTCAGATTAGTTTATGCAACCTTTGTTGGCAGCAACGGTTGATTCTGAATGAAGGAGAAAGGTTAACTATCGGTAGTGATCCCTTACCAAGGGCAACGGGGATCTCTCTGAGGAGGGTAAACAACATCTACAACAAATTGGAACATAAATAATATGCTCATACCGAATTGCAAGAACTAATTTTTCAGCCATAGGTTGGTTTTAGTGTCCATAGTATGTCCTAGTATGTCCACAATACCAGTTTAGTGAGGTTCTCTTTGAGGATTGAAAGGGAGATTTATTTGGTTTAGGTCCCTAGAAACAATATAACATGATATTCATATAATTCCTCAATGTGTACAGTAGCCTCTGTCCTATGGTTTACTATAAGCTCATAGCACTTTGTTGCTGGAGCTTCTGTGTTCTATGCCTTGTGATCTTGCGGCTCTATGTTCAAGTGGCTGGCTGCTAAAAAAAGTCCCCGGAAAGCCAATTAGTCCCAGGCTGGTAATCCTCTCCTTTCAGAAGCATCCTGGGATAAGTGACAGCCTCTGTTCTGATTGGTACATGTCCCCGTTGTGTGTTAAACTGTTGATTTTGTTTGTTGTGGTACAAATATGTAGGCCATGATCGAAGAACAATACCATACTCGTTGTCTGGTACAAACAAAACCTATGGCAACATAAGACTGTTTTGATATCACTGTAGCCAGACACTTAGAATTTGATATGATAAGATATCTTGCTTTATTAATTGTAACAAATATTTAATGGAAGAATGCCCACACATGTATACAGCTGATTGTGTGGCTGTAGATTGACAATGTTAGAGTTCCACACTTTGATCCAAGTAGGAACTAATAACCAAATTGGTGTCCCTAATTTAGATCCCTCAACGCACAAAAGGTCCACAACAGCAGAACGTTTGGCCTCTCTTGAAGTTTTATATTGAGCAGCTGTCACATAGAGAATTTAAAGATGAAAACAGATTTATTTGTAATATTATAATGTTTGGCTTGTCAAAAGCTCCCTCATGTTCCTGAGGAAATGATCCAATCTAACCAAGCAGGGTCTGGTAGTTGAGAGGCCTGGTGAGGACAAGCTTGCTCTCAGAGCTCAGGGCTCACCTCTATTAGGTAAACCGATTTCGATGAGCTCTTTCAAGTCCATTGCTCTGCTCAGGTTAGTATACTTTCCCTTTGGTTTTACGGCCATTGGTCTGTCTCTTTTGAGGTGACTGAGAGAAAGCAGTATGATCCTATTTCCTTAGCTATAAACTGACTGTATCCCAATAATCGCTACCATCATTCTGCCGGAAATAACCCTCTTTTTGGAGAACTTTCTGGTCTGAGACTTCCGGGGTTTGGAGACTTTCTCCCAAGCTATATTTTTAACATTGTTCCTTTTTGTTGTTGTTGCTCTTTTCCAGATTCACATCAACCTGACATGAAAGGGAAGGTATAGGAGATCACGGTCTTGTCGAGAAAACCACCAATAACAAGTGTCAGGGAAGTTTCTGACGTCTTTTCCAATTCAAAATGGAACCTTACAGGTCCCCTCTCAATCGTAGCCAATCAGTGACGAGTGGCTTGGAGAAGTCGTCTCCCGCGTGGAACAAACCCACTCACTCCCGCAGCAGCAGCACTGCCTCCTCCCGCCACTCCCGCCTCATCAGCCAGGTGAGCCAAGTCGCCCGTCTTCCACCTCCATAATATGATCTTTTTTTATCACCGCCAAGTGTTGATCATGGTGCTTTCTGGCCCTCAGAATGTCAAAGACTGGGAGGTGATGGATGATCTTCAGCTGGAGATGACAGTGGTTGGGGAGAGCATGCAGGACATGACGACTCCTGGTATCTGCGAGGGCTACCTCCTCAAGAGAAGGAAGTGGCCTCTTAAAGGCTGGCACAAGGTCAGAGAACATCCAGCTTACTTCTGAATGTGCTGTGTCGTGGTTCAGTATTTGTGAAAATGAAGTCTAAGCCTAAAGGCACCGAAACCAACTCATTGTATGCACTACATGTATGTCACTTTAGATCAAAGCATCTGTTAAATGAATAAAATGTTACATTGTCACTGAAAGCCGAACGTCAATCTGGTTTTGGTTTCAGAGATACTTTGTGTTGGAAGGGGGCATTCTACGATACTCCAGAACCCAGCAAGAAGTAAGTGTGCTGTCCTCACGCTGCAAAGCACCATGGCCCTATTTTCCGATTGGAACATTTTGTTGATAATTGAAAACACTTTCCACAGATCTTAAGGGGAAGAGTCCAGGGCTCGTTAGATGTCAGCCTTGCAGTTATGTCGATAAACAAGAAGTCAAATCGGATCGACTTGGATGCCGGAGATATTCTTTACCACATGAAGGTACAACCTCATTTCACATTGAACTTTCGACGACCCGTCATTCTCTGTTCAAAAGTGTTGATTGGGGAGCGCCCCTGTGGATCACTGGGTAGAACACACACCGTAGGCTCAGGCCTGTCACTATCCAATAAAGAGTCAAAATGGCCCCCAATTTGTTTTCCAAAGGTTCAGGCTTGATTCACCCAGTTTCATGCATCCCTTTTTCTGTCGTCCAGGTAAAGAGCCACGAGCTCTTCTACATCTGGGTGACCAAGCTGAGTGCCCACCGCATGTTCAAGAAGAACGAGGCCGCTCACGTTAACAACGGCTTCCTGCAGGCCCTGTCCCTGGGCATCTCTGGAGATGCTCAACGCAACGGAGACATGGTGAGTCATCTTTATAATAATAATAATGCATTTTATTTGTATTGCACTCTATATTTAAAGCAAGCTCCGAGTGCTACAAAGCATATAGTAATGCAAATGAAAAATAATCAAAGTTTAATAATAATAATAAATACATTTAAATAAAAGCTATTATAGCTAACAAGATGGATATCTGTGAATCAAGCCTGCATGTTTATCAACATTTCTATAGCGTAATGAAAGGGCCATTGTTTTGACATCATGTCATGATGACATGTCTTGTGTTAACGCGTCGTATTGTCTCGGTGCCAGTCTGTGTACCCACACTACCAGAGCACGGCCGGGTCATACACGGGAGAGGCAGCTGCTCCGTCAGAGGGGTCTGCCGTCTGCCAACCCCGGGGTCAACGGCAAGGTGTCTGCCTGGCTGCAGCAAAGCCACGACACAGAGAGCTGTGCTCAAGGTACCACACCAACACGCTATGTATCAAAACAACCAAACGACTTATCTACCATGACTCTACTTCTTCATGAGTCAAATGTGTGGCTACGTTTCTGGGGGAAAAGGGTGGTTTTACAAGAACAGATGCAACGAGTGAGAATTACTCATCTGGTCCTAGTTTATCATGGCTTGTTGGCACGGCGATGGTAACCATGTCGTTCTGTGTGTCCCAGAGCTGAACAACTGTCAGCTGGACCTGTCTGAGCTGAACCGTCTGGTCCAGAGGCTGCATCTTCTAGAGGGCGCTCAGGCGCTTAGCAACGGAGACCTACAGCGCATCATCAGCATGCAGGTTGGATCTCTCACAACATGTCGTTTGATTGGACACATATAAAGTAGTTTGAAGGGGGGCTGTGCCGCAGTGACTGATATTGAGGGTATTTTTTAAAACTCAGAACCTCTCGCTTGAGAAGCCCAAGAAGAGCAAGTCGAAGATGTGGGGTAACTCGCGGACGCTGTCGAGAGTGGAGGCCCTGGGGATGGTACGAACGGTCTGTAACCTTAAATCACTTTTTGATGTTTAGAGGCTTTTCATGCTAGTTGTGTTTTGGGCAGTAGAGACAAATAGTTAGGCTTTCGGTATTGACTCATTGAAACGTGCATAAGTTTTCCTTAGAAACCTGACATTTTAAATAAATGCATTGCACGTGTGTATCCATGACCAACCTGGTATCAGTAGATTGTGTTGGGTTTGGAGCGTTAGACAGCCCCCATTCCTCCTGTAACGTTTAGGCTTCTTTTTAATCCAAAGCCTTTTCGTGGGATTACTAAATCGGTGAGTCAACACAAGACAGAACATGGAACAACTTGACCTCCTTAAGCTCTTCCATGTTGTTCAGTCACATAAAGGGTCAAGTAAATACACAGGACGACTGGGGACTGATCCAGTTTATAAGGCAAACAATTTGTTTCGATATCCCATTACAGACGTCCTATTAAACTGAAGCTTTTTCAGGTTTAGTGAAGTGATCATTGTTCAAAGAAAGATTTCGTCAGTGTGACTGAAACGTCAAAGTATTTGACAATCTAGGCTTGGCATCTGCAACTCTGAATCTCCCTTTCGCTGCAGAATGCTTCAAAGAGCTTCACACTAGTTTGTAGCACTCAACAACAGCACACTGTTCACCATTTTAGCAATCACCAAATCACACATCAGCGAGGATGATTTGAACATAAAAAAATAGACAGAGTTATTATGGTTGATTCTATGTTAAACCTTGGTCCGTCCTCCATGTTGTAGCTCTCCTCCAGTCACCTGGGAAGCTCCTCCCACCTGGGCGCCTCCGTTCCCTCCATCCCTGACTACGTCTTCTCCCAGCTGGCTCCCGCCCACTGTCACTTCCCCCGAGGGCAAGAAGATCCAGCAGGACATCTGCATTGTGTCCCAACGAGGTCAGAGTCACTGACACACTCACACACACACACACACACCACACACACACTCACACAAACACACACACACACTCACAAACACACACACACACACACACACACACTCACACCACACTCACACACTCACACACACACACACTACACACACACACACACGTCATACCCTTCCTCCGTCTCTTAAACTCCTCTCTCTTCCCCTCAGTCCATGCCTCCCTCAAGTCAGTGCATGAGGCCCTGGCTCAGGAGCGCCAGAGACTGCAGGAAACCTGGGGGGTCCCTGACATCAACCAGCCCACCACCCTGGTCGAGGTGAGTCTAACGTCGGAGAAATGGGTTAGCAAACTCCCTCTCTCTTTCTGTTACCCTTCCGGTCATTCTCTTTTTCTCTTTTCTTTCTTTATGGCTTTCCCTCCGTTTTTCTCTCCCCCCCTCTCTCTCTCTCTCTGTCTCTCTCTCTCTCTCTCTCTCTCTCTCTCCAGGGAAGGCGCTCTTCCCACCGTGCTCCCTCTGTGGCTGACTCCACGGCGGAGTATTTCGATGCCAGTGATGACGTCTTGTGTGGAAGCTCCTCAGAGTTGTCTGACGAATCCGGCCTGAGCGACGGTACCACCAGCAACTCTGAACCTGAGGAGGGACATGGTGTGTAGACACACACACACATAAACACACACACATACCACACACACACACAGGTGTAATGTTTGCAGTGCAAGATGGCTATAATGTTTAACACTGTCTATCAATAGCTACAGCCACCCGAAAATACCGTGCCAGCATCTCCAAAGCTCCCAACAGCTTTCTCCCGAAGAGCACGGGCCGCCGTACAACCTTGGGTGCCCACTGTCCCGACAATAGCCATGTGGGCTTGATGGCCATCCTCTACAACAACATCGGCAAGGACCTGTCCCGAGTGTCCATGCCTGCTGCCCTCAACGAGCCCGTTAACCTGCTCCAGAGACTCTGCGAGGAGCTGGAGTACGCTGAGCTTCTGGAGACTGCCAACAACACCCAGGACCCATACCAGAGGATGGTGAGGCTTTCTTACTATTGTGATTCATTTTGTCCTCTTCACAAGATAGAGTAAAAGGAATTTATTTTATTCTGAGATACACTGACTTTTAAAGCTGCCACACAAACCACAGTCTGTGTCCCGTCTGGTTTGAGATAGGATCTGTGAATGTGAATATTCTCTTTGTGCGCAGGTTTACATCGCTGCCTTTGCCATATCTGGCTATGCAACCGCTCACCACCGTAACCGCTACAAGCCCTTCAATCCGGTCCTGGGGGAGACCTACGAGTGTCATAGGGAGGACAAGGGCTTCCGCTACGTCAGTGAGCAGGTCAGACAAACTTCCCTGTAGACACTCAGCAGTGCTGTGCGGTGAACTGGTCAGACTAAGAGGTCTGTTGTCTGTGATACTGTGGATGAAGCCCTTGTGTTCCTGTCTTCCCCCAGGTCTGCCACCATCCCCCCATCTCTGCTTGTCATGCTGATTCGGATCATTATAGCTTCTGGCAAGGTCAGGTGTTCTTCATGTTGAATAAATATTGTCTGGAAGTTTTGATATTAGTATGTGATGAAATGGGAAGTGTCGACTTGGTTCTGGTATGTTTTAACAGTTAAACATGATGTCAGAGTACAATCCAACACAGACATGTCTCTTTGTCTTGTACAGATCAGAGATGGAAGAACAAATTCTGGGGGAAGTCCCTTGAGATCATGCCAACAGGAATGGTGAACCTTACCCTCCCAAAGTGAGTGCCCACTCAGTTTCCTTCTCATTTCATATCTTTAAAGTTTGGTTTTCAAATATCTTACTGCTTTACCTCTTAACTATTGGATCAGATTTGGGGACCATTATGAGTGGAACAAAGTGGTTACTTGCATCCACAACGTGCTGAGCCAGCAACGTTACCTCGAGCACTATGGAGAGGTCACCATCCGCAACCTCAAAAGCTCTGCATGCACCTGCAAGATCACCTTTGTCAAGGTGAGCACCCGCCAACGCAGCTTTTTTCGACTCAAAAGATTTGGGCAAAGCAAATGTGAGCAAAAACAATTCTAGCCTAAAACTTTAACGTGACTGCTTCTGTTTGTGTTTTAGTCCCGCTACTGGGGCTCAGAGACCAACAAGAACGAGGTGCAGGGGACCGTCCTCGACCAAAGTGGAAGTGTCATCCACCGCTTCGGTGGTCTGTGGCATGAAGGCATCTTCTGTGACACCTTACCCACTCCACAGTGTATCTGGAAGCCAAGTGAGTGTTTTAGGACAGTCTCCAATGAGTACTGATGTGCTGGTACTATTGGGAGTGGTGCACAGGTCACAATGGCGCGTTGCTCATTGGTGTTTTTTCACTCTGTTCCCCTCTAGATCCCCAACCCAAGGACTCCATCCTGTACTATGGTTTCTCCACCTTTGCCTTGGAGCTCAATGAGCTCACCCCAGACCTCAAGCCTCTCCTGCCCCCCCACAGACACTCGTCTGCGTCCTGACCAAAGGTGAGTAATGCCCCCCATGGGCAGAGGAGGGGGTCATCGTTGGGACAACCACCTTTTATAGAGGTGTAGGACATGGCTGTATGTCTTTGCCTATGTTATTGGATGATAAGGATCTTTTAATAGCTTGTTTTTCCTTTGGCCATAGAATGCTGGAGGATGGATTGGTGGATGAGTCAGACAAAAAGAAAGATGAGGTGGAAGAAACCCAGAGGGAACTCAGGAAACACCAGGCCAAGAAGGGGGAGCACCAACCAAGATTTTTCAAGTAAGTTTCAGGCCCTCTGGGTCTTACCACACACCACAACATACATTGTAAATCAACAGCAAACTGTATGACATCTTGGAAGTTAAATGTCCAAATTTCTTTCTGAAACATCCCTCAAAAGTGTCTCTCAGATATTCAGAAAGTATACCAAGTTTTACAGACAACGTTCAGTTGTTTTATTCGTTTATTGCTTGTTTTCTTATCCTCAGGCCAGCCACTGATTCTTCTGGGAGGGATGTGTGGCTGACCAACGGAACTTACTGGAAGCTCAGAGAGAATCCAGGCTTTGCGAAGA
Organism: Mallotus villosus; assembly: GCA_903064625.1. NCBI lineage: Eukaryota > Metazoa > Chordata > Actinopteri > Osmeriformes > Salangidae > Mallotus > Mallotus villosus. The sequence continues at coordinate 393,111 of CAEFZP010005710.1, forward strand.
TTCCGAACATGGATCTGTGGTGACTTCCACAGAGGGTAGCCCTGGCCTGACATCATGGCAGAAAAGACACGATACATGGCAGTTTGAAAGCATGAATGACCTGCCCTGGACCGCTCCCAGAGTAGGGATGTTGCTGATGTGTTTAACCTTCCTGCCATGCCCTCCACCAAGCTCCCATGACTGGCTCATGGGGAGCACCATACTAGCAATCCAGACAGACTATTCATCCCAGTAAAGGATTTCTGACAGTCGTAGTCCAACCTGTTCTGTCAAATAGAAGTCAAAAAGTCGAATGGTTTTCTAATTATATCTGTAAAAATATGTTGTCACTACACGAGCAATTCTATTTCTTATTGTTTGTGTACATTTGTGTACATGTCAGAGGTAAGCAATGTGAGGTTTCCACTGACCAAGACAAGAAAAGACCTCTGCTGGAATCTATGATTGTTATAAGTGTTATTTATGCTGAAATGCTATATATTCACCCTTGTCTCTTCTACATACTGTATGAGGGCATATTTTAGAAAACAAATCATGTTATATTTTTTGATTTATGCTACTAGGCAATGCTAATATATTATTATTATTATTATTATTATTAGCAGGATAAGTGATTGGAAGTACAGTACTGGTTGTATTCATGTACATGGGTCAAAAGCATAAAGCTGCTTTTGATTGATGATTCTAAGTATGGTTGAATTATGGATGAATTATATTGAAGTTAGACATCACAGTGAACATTTTCATATTATTTCAGTCTTGAGGTCAATAGTTAACAATCATTTTAATAATAATAATTAAGACTGAACATTGAACAGAAATATAAAACCAAACAATCGTGATTTAAGATTATTTTACTTTAATTCATGAATAAAAAAACAACAGTACAATACACAAGTATACCTTTAATAAATAAATGTTATCCCTCAACATTTTTTGCTATTCAAGTCTTTATTACATTAGAATAAATCAAATACATATATATTTCATACAATAGTTAGCATCTCCACAGCATTCCTGAATCATCTCAGTTTAAAACCGTTCTCTACACTCCTGACTGATTTGACTGATTTCATGATTAATTTTACGCTTTCCAAAATATTCAGGAACAGGGTGATTCACAGATTGCAGAGCCCAGAGACAGTGCAGAGAGACGATCAATGAACATGCTTCGTCATCCAATACCATCGAGTCAAAAACTCCCCCTCTCATCATGATCAAGATCATGAACTTCTGTAGATGTACCACAACTAACCGCTAAAAAAGCAAAAGATGGCTGTACACTCGAATCCCAGGGATTACTATTCACATATATGCGTCCTCAAAAAATGAGTGTGGGTTATGGAGTGTGACACACAAGGACTTGCATTGTTATTTTTTGGTTTGAGGTGTGTTCAATGATTTGCGGGAGATGTCCACTAGGGGGCGCTTGCATGAGGCAACACTTCCACCAGACAGTCCCTTCAGCACTGTCAGTGCCAGACTCACACATACTTCAGTCATGTGACTTTAGGTGTACAGCGTTAAGCATCACAGAACATTTCAGAGGCTCACGTTTTTGAATGCCCGTGTAATGTCATCTCATGAAATAAAAATACAAAACTCCCTTAATTGCACTTAAAAATCTCTTCACAAACAACTGTCTACTTATTAAGAAAAATTAAAAAGCATGATTTACTTTTCTGGCTGTTTTGAATGGTAAAAATACAATATTCAGATTATTTCACAATTACCGGTACTTTTTTTATGGCCTCAATGCAACATCTCCATTCAGTCTCCAGTTTAATATAAACAGCTCCATACTAAATCATTAACATATACTTTAAATAGGCTTTAACATTTTTTTCTTCAAATATACACAGAGGCAAATAATTGCAAAATACAGTATAAGCACATGTATGCCTTACTGAACTATGATCGGGTCATAACCAAGTCAAGGGTCCTTTTGCTTATTAACATCTATTGCTCACGTTTGACAGCAAAACAGTGATCACTGTGTCCATCTCTCATTTAAAAAGCCTTTATTGCTGCTCCAACAAAGAAGGCTACAATTTCTTTTGAGATTTTGTCATAAAGGTAGAATAAAAAACACCATGATGAGGTAAAAAAAAACAAAACATTGTTGTTTTCTGGTAGGGTGTTTCTATACAACTGCATTTTTCAGTTGAATGGTCAACTGCAACTACCGATTTATTCACACCTACCAAGATATAAAATGTAAAAGGATAGAATTGAAATTGTTGACAATTCTCCCTCCATGAATGACCAACCTGTACCACTCATAATCTAATTGTGGTGTTGAAACATTACAAAACTGTCAATTGTCATTTTACATTGGTTTAAATTTGACCCCTGTCACCCATATAGAGGATTGTATTGCTATAAGATTGTGTGTATCCATGGAAACGTGATATTTTAGCAAGCCGCTCTAGCAGTAGACACAGACTTGCTCATGTTATTTTTTGTCAAAAGTGTTTTGGTCACTCTTCAGTGGGAGTAGATGTGTTGGACGTGAAACACGTAGCTGACTCATACTTCCTTAATGACTCATCAGAACCGTACTGTGGCTGTGCTCTTAAATTCACACACACACTGTTCATCGTGGCACTGGATATGTAGCCAATAAAGTGTAAAGACTGTCTAGTAACTACTGTCTAATCCTGCCTTCCCTTGGCTGCATGTGTGTCACATGGACAAGTAGATATCCTTGCACTCGCCATCGGAGAGACACAACAAACCCACCGTTTGTGACCACCAGTAGAGTCGTCTGAATGAAGGATCGTAGCCCCCAGAGATGTCGGAGGTCATTACCACCCAGCGAGGGTCTGATCAGTCCCGACCACTGGCTTGTTCTTCACCTGTCACCTCAACAAGAAGCTGTGCCTGTGTCACCACATGATGGACCTCACGTCTGGGGTTGCTCAACCTGTATTCTTGAACCGGGTCGTGGGAGTGACAATATCCTGCCTGCCTGCCTCTCGCTTTGGCCAATGACTTGGTAGAGGAAGACGTGGGCATGAACCCGTGTTTGAGGAGGGATTAACACCGGCTCTCGTGACTATTGTCCTGCTAAACTGTCTTAATCTCTGGCACCAGACACTCTGTTCCCCTGCACTGCATTTGTTTTTATTTAGACCTCACCAGGGGGAGCTCTAGTTCAGTTTAAACATGATGGTTTAGACAGCAATTAGTCAGCTCTGCTGCAGTAATCACATCTCAAATCCTTGACAACCCTATACACCGTTGATACAGCATTGTGAGTGTGTTTGTGTGTGTGTGCGTCAGGATGTTCGAGGCGGTGTGTGTGGGAGTGTGTGACGGGGGAGGATCGGACAGTCCCTTTAGGGGTCTGTCAGCAAGCAGGTGTGCAGACTTGTTTTTTAAATCCAAGTGTTAAAAGGACTTAAGTCACAGGCCAAGTCTCCAGGGCAGTCTCTCCTGACAGTCAAATCACCTTGGCTATCTGGCCTGCACAAACTTGTGACCTTCAAACTGTCTTACAGACTCAACCAACACCATTTAAGTGGGCAAGTCTTCCTTTAGAACTGACGAACCGGCCTGTTCTAGCTTGTGCTATTGTGAAGAAAAAAAAAGAAAATTGATGTCAAAGTTCAATCTTATTCAGGCTCTCCTTCTTAAAGATTGGATTGCTGTAGCCAATGGGGCTTTAGTCCAGCACCAACTTGGGACCTCATTGGACAGTCTGAGACACGTTGGCAGGTGGGAAGTACCACAGCACAAGTTGGGTGGGAAAAGACACTAGGAAAGGGTATTTGATCTGGGTGGGGCGGGTGAAAAACTCAGTGGGCGTAGAAGCCGTAGTAACCTGCATCAGTGCTGCTGTCCTTTTCACACACCTCCACACTGCGAGCGGGCGGGGAGTTCTCCGTGCTGGATGCGTAGGGTGAAACCCGTCTCTTCTTGCTCTCCGCCCCTCCCTCGAACAAGCCTGAGTCTGCCGAGTCTACCGATTTGACCGAGGGGGGTTCCATCCATGTGTCCTCCACCCCTGCCTCCTTGGGCTTGTCCTGCAGCTGTGATGGGCGGAGCTGCTCCAGGAGAGACGGGGGGTGGAGCCTGGGGTTCCCCGGGGAGGTAGAGGAGGAGGAGACAGGCCTGAACCAGCCTAGACTGGGGCCAGGTTTACTGGGATGGGGGTGGTTCAGGTACTGGGGGGAGGGTCGGCTAGTGGTCCAGCCTGCAGAGGTGGCCCCCGAGACAGACATGCTGGCGAAGGGGATGGTCTGGGTAGTAGCCCAGGGCGTGGTGTGCAGAGGTCTGCAGGGGGAACGGTTTGTAGAAGCTGTTGCCGGAGAAATCGCCCTCATAGGAGTTGAAGTCTAGGCGGCTGGGGGTGGCGCTGGTCTGCTGGGGAGAGAGGTACCAGCGGCTATGAGGGCTGGACGAAGTGTCCTTGGCCTGCTGGGCCATGCTGACGTGGTGGTCCCGGCCGTACAGGCGGCTCTGGGGCAGGGAGCTCACGTACTGCTCGGAGAGATACCCCTGAGAGTAGCAGGTCCCCGGAAGACACTGCTGGCCTTCGCCCGGAGAGGGGGTGAAGCGCTCCGAGTCTGGAGGAGCGTACAGCCTGCAGGCAACATGAACGAGAGACGGGACGTGACAAGGAGAAGCAGAGGTGTTATTTCCTGCCAAAACCTCAGTGACAAAATATCTATCAAAACATCTAGCGGGCCCTTTTAAAACGGTATATTTGTCAACACTACACTACCAAAGCAACGTCTCCTTAATAGAATCTATTAATATGATAGTATCGGTATGAGTTCAAGGAATCATTATGTCCCTGAGTGTGGTTCTGCTAAGATCCTCAGTCGTTCCTCCTTCAAGACGGCTGCCTCTCTGAAAATCTGGGTTTTGCTCTGTCTTCATTTATTCAGTGAGTTTTTGGTGTACTTACGTGTCATAATTGTCCCGGAAACCTTTAGCAAAGGGGTTATGGTCTATTTTCAGCTGAGTGATCTGTGTAAGAAATAGCAGGATGAGAGGGGGGCAAGGATAGGACAGACAGATCGCTGGGGAGAAAGAGAGAGAGAGTGCGTATGTGTAGAGGTGTGTGTGAGTCTTCCTACACCTCTAGAGAAAGAGAGGCAGAGAGAGACAGAGATCACTGACTGCCTTCAATCATTAATGAAGGGTATATGCTATTTCTTTTTCTATCGTGGGAAACTCTTCGCCCCTTGGCATGAATGGGTTTACTTCTATTTCAAGTAAGGGGATAAACATATCGAGCATGCAAAACAGAATTTAATTGCCAGACTTGGTGTACAGTAACTCCAATACACTTTTGAAGCAATTAGACAGGTGGTCAATGTAGGAAACAGGTGGTGTTGAGGTGGATAACACAGCCAATGAGCTGGTCGGGCTCAGGCCAGGCGACTCACATCGGCGTTCTGATAGGCTGTGACAGCGATAAACTGTGTCTCAGGGAAGATAAAGGTTTGGGCTTTGGCGGTAAGAAAGGGGTCTTCTGAGCCGTCCTCCTTCACCTCCACTATGTGCAGACGGGGCTGGTACTTATGGAGCGACTGCAGCACTATCATCTGAGAGAGGAGACGTGGAGAGAGGTGTCACGAAGAGGCACATTGGAAGGGGGCGATCGGTTTAAGGAAAGCCGAACGACGTCTGTACCTGTGCCACGTTGTTGGAGCTGCCCTTGTTGTTGGTAAGCTTGAGCTTGCCGAACGACACCTCCTGTCTCATCCAGTGGGCTCCTGTGTTGGGGGAATCTGGGTGCATGTACATCCTGTTTCCTGTGTGACAGATTTGGAAGACGGCATCCCCAGCTGTAGTTACTAAACCTCCAGGTTTGACATTGTATCCGAGCAGTGACCTACTTACCCTATAGTAGTATAGATTGACATAATCACAAATACCACATGTATGTCACCACAGTCACCACAGCAATGGCATGGAGATTACCACCCCAGCCACAAAACAATCCCACAAAGTATTAGATTGTTACAAAAATTAGAGTCCATAACCCCTACACTTAAAAACGAAACAAAAAACAAACCAACAGGTTGACGAGGTAGAAGACAAGCCCAGGGTTACAACTCAGAGAGGGACTGAATTCGAAAGCAGGGATGTAAATACAGGGTTTTACAGAATTCTGGAATTGATGGTTGGCCTCCTTTAAAAATCACTCCAGAGGATCTAGTGTTGGGTTACACACTGCTGGAGTGAGTCAGTGGAGTGGACTAACTCGCTGGATTTAACCTCATGTCAGTGGGAGGCTGCTGTAGCTGAAGCACATTTATCTATCAGGGTGAGGTCAGGGTTAGACGTGTGTCTTCTTCTGTGGTTCTCCCTACTGTTCTACAGATGTTCATGCTGGTCTTTTTACATTCAAAGGACTCTTCATTGATTTAATATTTACTTAACAAGCTATAGCACTACATTATAAACTATTGTTTCTGAGGCACAGGAAGAAAAATCCAGATTAAACCAGATAGGACTGTAAGCCAATGGAAAGACTGACTGTCTAGAGAACATACTGTTAACACATGAACCTCTGTGCTTTTCTTGTAGCCATGGTGCTGGGTTTCTAAATAAAAGGTCACAAACAGAGCTAACTAACCTGGCATGTTGCCCTCCGCTTTACCACACTGGACCCATTTTCCTCCCTGGTACCTCCAGTGGTGCTGGTCTGCCAGGATCACGTCCACGTACACGTTGTACTGGGCTGAGGGGTCCAGAGCGCTGACGTTGAAGCTCAAGAAGGGGAACATCCTCCTGGAGTGGGAGAGGAAAAACAACATCACAATGCAGAACAGCTGTAGCGGTTTGATCAGAAGTGTGTGCGTGAGGTGAATGGAACGAATGAGACTAGAACAGAATAGAACGGAATAGAACCTGCGGTTCTGACGGATCGTTCCATTCCGACACGCAAAACACTCGTCTTTTTATCGTTGTCATGACTACCGTAATCGCACGGGTGTAAAACCCACACGTGTCATCATCGCGATTCGTCAATTGTCCAACACGTCCGAGACAAGCTAGACAGGGTGTTTTCCCATGTACAGTAGCTTGTGTGTTTGCATTTCTGTTATGTGGTTCAGGGGCTGACTGGGGAGCTGAGTGGGGGCAGAGTGGGGGCAGGATGGGGGCAGGGGGGGCCAGGATGGGGGCAGGGTGGAGGGGATGCAGGGAGCAGCTGAGGTGAATATTTAATGTTGCTGTTAATAAAAGATGTGACAGAAGCCGTGCCTGATTGCTGGAGCTTTACTTGGCGAACTGATTTCGATCACAGGGACCATCGCTGAGGAGAGGTAACGTGGAGGTCAGTGTGTCCCCAGGCAGTACAGAGAGGGAATACACACACCACCACACTGTCAAAACACACTGACACACACATACATACAGACACACTGAACACAAAAGGGTAGTACGAGGCCAACAGTGCAAAACATTCTGCCACAGGATTACTTTCTGCTGAGTGGCTTCCACTTACTCTATCCTAGATATACTTCACAACATTATATAACCCCCTTACCCTCTCAGCCCTGCCACTGTATACATACAGTTTATCTCTGTGACAGTACAGTTAGATGCCTTGATTTACACTCACAATAACAGGTTAGGGCTCTCTGGAATCAACTCTTATTGGTGTTGCAAAATCGACATGGAGCATTTGACATTTGGCTGCTGTTTTTGATTCCCTCAGTACCTGGGGCTATGGCACATCCATGGTCATGCACGCTCTCATTGATAGACTGCTTTTTGGGGGACTGTGTGTGGGCCTATAACCTACAAAGCTGTGGCATAAAGTCTGTGACATTTTGTTGAAAATACTTTTTTTCCTTTTTATAAAATATCTTACTGTAAACACCCACTTTGGGAAATTATGATTTGGTGTGTAGATGTTTGTTATTTCTTATTTTCCTCAACTGACTTTTTGCTCATTTTTTCCTCAAAGGTTTTCCTCACTATATTTAATTCCTAAAGTGTATCCAGAGCCACAAGCTGAGTGTTATATCATGGTTACTGACAAGAAAGAAATGGATTTTGCAGCACAGTGTCATTGAAGGACTGTTTCAGAGTCACAACTGCTCCACTTTACAGCTCAACATCCAGCTCATCTAAATTCAGACTGTCAACCCTTAAGCTGTTTCATCATTTAGCAGCGTAAAACAAGTAAGGTGTGTAAAGACAGATATTTGTTTGTGATAACTGTTATGAGTGGGCTTGTTGAGTAGGACATTCCTTCTGCAAAACACTTTTTTTTAATGAAGTATGGCAAGTCAGCCACAAAACATGCTAGCCAGACCTCCGCTCTGAGGCATTCCTGAGCAGCTTGTTTAGAGCAGGTGCGTGGTTCCCTCCTTCACGCAACTGTGTAATATAACTGAAAACAGAAACTGGTGGTAGGGTTGCTTGGCTTATGAGTGTGGATATACCCACACAATGACCGAAAATAGGAAAACAGACATTGTCATTTTTCCTCCGCTGATATTGTTTGACTTATTTAAAACTGGGCCCTTTTATAGGAAATCAGAACTTGGCAGGGGGAAGCCGTTGAAACACCACAGAGAGGTGTATTTGCATGTGGGGGTGGTTCTGGGGCTTTCATTGAGGTCACAAACTAAGGACTGGAAACTTGTCTCTGAGCTTCAGCAGAATAGAGTATGAAGACTCAGGTATGGGTAGCAGTGCCATATCGTGCTCTGTGGTACTTCGTTGCAGTGTTCAGTCATTGCCGTAGTCTGCCACTCTCTCTGACAAATTCAGTGTCAAATCATCGACGCAAATCAGAGACCACAGTGTAAAGTGACGTTAAGAAATCAGAGACCACAACGTAAAGTGACGTTACCGTAAAAATCAGAGCAAAACAATCTGAAAAGGCGAGAGGAGAGAAACAGACAGGGAGAAAGAGAATGATGGACATAAAACAGATGAGAGAGAGAGAGAGATAGAGAGAGAGATAGAGAGAGAGAGAGAGAGAGAGAGAGAGAGAGAGAGAGAGAGAGAGAGAGGGGGGTTGTCCTAGGGAGCTGAAGCAGAAGTTGGAGAGTGACTGGATAGTCACAGGGGAGAAGACGTTTCTTCCCGGGTGCATCCACTGATTCACATGGACAGGAGTTCAGGTCCAGTTTATGTCACCACACGTACAGTACGTTTGATCATCTGTGATGAAAACATGCCGGTCCACAGCTGCTGATGGATACAAGCACACTTTCACACTGTTTCAGACATATGCAGTAATATTGTATTTATGTTTTTTTTTCAAGCATTGCATTTTATGCTATTTGTGTGAAGTTACTGTAATCAGTAGTAAAACATATTGATTTTAAACGTATAAATAACATTTATTTGCTCAACTTTTTCAATGTGGAATAAACCGCAAGTCTGCCTGTCACCTTTACTGTGACAAGTGGTCACCTCAAGCACGCACAATATCAGAGTGAAGAGGGTGGGAACATATACTCTGCATGTGAATAGGAAGTTGTTGGTTTAGCTACTTCTGAGGACTCTTTCTGCAAGGCTCTGCATACTCGATGCACACATAAACAGCTGAACAGGAAGTGACAAGTCATTTAGACAAACCTTGAAATAGTCCTGTTTGTCTGCTTCAAGGATAGAGAGTGAGAGAGAGAGAGAGAGAGAGAGAGAGAGAGAGAGAGAGTGAGTGAGAGAGTGTGTGCGTGTGAGTGTGTGTGTGTGTGTGAGAGAGAGAGAGAGAGAGGGAGGGAGAGAGAGAGAGAGAGTCGAGAGTGCGAGTGAGAGTGAGTGAGAGGGAGTGTGAGCGTGAGAGTGTGTGTGTGTGTGAGAGAGAGAGAGAGAGAGAGAGAGAGCAGAGAGCGAGAGAGCGATCGCAGGGCGAGAGTGAGAGCGTGCGCGTAGTGCTGACGCGAGTAGAGCGAGAGCGTGAGTGCGCGAGCGTGTGCGCGTGCGCGTGTGTGTGTGTGTGCGCGAGCGCGACGCGCGCGCTGCGGCGCGCGCGCGGCGTCGAGCGCGTGCGCGCGTGTGTGCGTGGCGTGCGCGAGCCCGTGTGTGCGTGCGCGTTCGCGTGCGCGTGCTGCGTGCGCGTGCGCGTGCGCGTGCGCGCGCTCGGCGCGCGCGCGCGCGCGCGCGCGCGCGCGCTCGCGCGCGCGCGCGTGTGTGCGCGTGCGCGTGTGTGTGCGTCGCGCGCGCGCGCGCGCGCCGCGCGCGCGCGCGCGCGCGTGCGCCGGGCGTGTGTGCGTGTGTGCGTGCGTGCGCGCGCGCGCGCGCGCGCGCGCGCCGCGCAGCGCGCGCGCGCGCGCGCGCGCGCGCGCGCGCGCGCGCTGCGCGCGCCGTGGGCGTGCGTGCCCGCGTGTGTGCGTGCGCGTGCGTGCGCGCGCGTGCGCGCGCTGGCGCGTCGCGCGTGCTGTGTGTGCGCGCGCGCGCGCGCGCGCGCGCGCGCGCGCGAGCGCGAGCGCGCGCGCGCGAGCGCACATGAAGGGTATCCCATACAAAGGTCATCTAGAAGGACCCTGCAGAAAGTCAAATCTTTTCCCATAGCTAGATGTACTTTAACATACTTACATACAAATATAAAAAAATATTTACAAATATAAGAAAATTTGGTTTGATTGCAATTTTGGCTCTACATATAATATGACCATACATGTTGTACAGTCCAGTGAATATTTTCATTTTACAACTGGACTCTGCAGATATGAAGTACGTCAATGTTTTCAGAATGTTTCTCAAAAGTGCATGTTTATTTATTTTTGATTAAAAATAGTGTAAACAAAAAATTGTTTTATAAGTTCTGTTGGGCCTTCGACTACTTCTCTATCACATTCAGTAGATTAACATTGTATAGTTCACCCAACCAGAAAGACAGTTCTCAGGTGCAGGATACCATGATTCCTTTGAGTCAAGTTATCTGCTCATAACTCTTTCTTTTTATGGTAGAATCAGAAATAACTTAGTGAGTCATATCTCCTTCCGTGAAAGCATCCTGTTGTGGAAAATACAATCTATCTAGAAACAATGCACTCTTTTAACTTCAGTTACATCCAGGACTATACATTTTGATGACCACAATTTTCAGGTTCAAATCAAATCAGATTAAATTGTATTTGCATTGCCATATCACAGAGGGATTAACATATGCCCATATAACTGCACCTGAATCAACCTGAACCCCTCAAAGAAGGAAAACTAGGAATGGAAGATGGACGGAACCTTGGGAGGAGCAATTCAGTGGGAGATCCATTTCCTCCAGACATGTTGCTAACACTGAAAATATTTGCCAAACCCATATTGCTAAGATCTATCTAGCATGCTAAATAAGTGTCAATAAATAGTGTTGCCAAAGGTATCCCAGACAACGAATGTACAGTAAACCTTACTGTATCACGAGATTCAAGGAAGTTTCACTGAGCATGCCCTGGCAAGAGTCACACAGACAGTAAGAGATGGGCCGAAGACCAATGTATCATGAATTGGGCCAAGCTATCTTAGAGAGGAGAGAACTTGAAAAGAGACCAGGAGAACCTGGCCCTAGCCTAGGGATTGCTGCACATTTCAAAGGCCAAGCTAGGAACCTGACCAAACTTCTGAGAGATCTCGGCTTGCTGTGCTCTTCGTGCAGCAGAGAAAGAGAAGAGGGTGAAGAAATAGAAAAAAAGAAGAAAAAAAAATCTTGCCTGACTTCCTGGACTTCAAAGGTGCCTCTGCCTCTGTTTGGGCATCTGAAGCCTCAGTGGTTCGATCGGTCCTTCTCTCTCAAAACATCTCTCTTTCTCTCCCTCCTCTATTTCTACCTACCATGGTTTTGAATAGCATTACAGACCCCGATGGTTGAGCAACTTTTTATTAAATTCTATCATAAAAAAGGGGGGAAAAAGTAGTTTGGTCTGCTTTTCTTTTTCTGTTTTGGGCGCATGTTGGTCAAACATGATTATAGCGTGGTATTGAAAGGAGAGAAGATACATGCTATTCTTTGGTGAGAAATTATACCAAGCTTGGCCTATTGAGCCTTGCTTTTCTTTCCATAACAAGTATTTTAAACCCCATAGAAGACAGAGACAGAGAGTATTCCCTATTGACATGGCCTAATTATTTTAAGAATATGGGGTTTTGTGGTTTTGCACTACATTAAAGATTAACAAGTCATACTTTACGTGACATATTGTACTTTGGCACCTCAACAAACATGGTTGCCATTTATCCTTTGTAATGTTTTATTAATCATTATTATGATTTTTAACTCTGTGTTTATGTGCTCGAGTACAATATTTGTAGGTGCTGCATTAGCATGTGTGTATTTGTGTGCGTGTGCATGTGTGCACAGTATATGCATGTGTTTATGCCTGCATGTAAAAATGAGGTAATAAGGAATGAAGGGTGGTAAAGTACAGTATATGTATTGCAGGTTTATGTGTATTAGGAGGAAACAAGCTATGTATCACAAAAGTTATCAAATATACACACGTACATATTTATTTAACCGTTACACAAACTATTAACATGAAATTCTCCATCTTGTGTGCAGGATTTACTAAGGCCACGTGCACAGACAGAATTCATAGAATTCTGAAGAACTTTCTTCGTCTTCAGAGAGAAGAGGGAATACAGAATACAAAGTAGCTTACAAAAGCAGCAAAGTACATTACTGACTCTCACTGATGTTCAGACAAAGGTACAGACTTGCCATACATTAAGTGCCCAACAGGTGATATAGCTACAACAAGTTCACCACAGCTAAATCTCAGAAGATTTTTTATGTATTTTCTTTTAGGCAAAATACAAAATACTGTTTTCAGAACATGTAAAATCACATTACTGTCTTGGTCTAATCACATTACTGATGTGCTTTAATCTTTAAAAACCTTCCATATAATAGGCCTATGTTTAAATCAGGTCTATACCTTCAACTGTTTACGGCTAAACCAAATACATTTATTTAATCTAAATTGGTGCCTTTCCCACAGCAGTGTAGTACAAGCGTTTAGAAAATTGATCACACATAACAATAATACAATTCGATTTTAAAGTATGCCTATTTCATCTATTTCAAAATCCAAATATTGAGAAACTTAAGCCCTGAAACCCTATGTCAAGATGTATCGCATATTAGTAAATTAATCATCTTCGACATGACTGGATCTTGATGCTCGGTGACCTATCAGACAGCCCCAGAAGCTATTTCTTCCCTCTGTGTAGGCTACGGCGGTGGAGTGGAAGACGCTCGTGTTCGCTGCTTTGCCGTTGTGATACCCTTCGCATGCACTTAAGGGTCAGACCGAGGTGACACAATTGTTTTCCAGCAACAGTATTTCCATGATTTTATAACGGTAATGTTAATGAATGTTTAATTTAGTAAACAAATAGGCTAAGTATATTTTGAAAAGGCTCAGACTTTTTTTTGTTGTTGCTCTGAAGTGCGTTAATTAGGCCTAGGCCTACTTGGCGGTTATGTTATCTCTATGTAGTGGAGATGAGATAACAGCATTGACTTTCTGCATTCTGATTCTAGAGTGTCACTCTATATTTGAAGCTTTGTTTATTTAAGCAACTGCTCACTTTGCCGTTTCCAAGTTGTCTTTAAGGAAAAATCGCTCTTTGAGTAGGCCCCTATGACTAACCTACACAAAAAACACACCAATTTTATATCCAATTAATTTCAGTTAATTGATGTAAGATGACAAAATAGACAAATGTCATAATAGCGCGCCAAACATAGCCTATTGATCACGTGCACACAATGTTTTCCCGTGGGTCAGACTCATGGTCTGAAGTTGATGGCATAAAAGAGACATTTTGGAAGAAATTGTCCACTCACCGTCCTTGTTTCGTAATGATCATTTCGGTCTGGTACTTGTGGAACTTCGCCCACAGTGGATAGTTATTGAGGAGAGCCTGCGTCTTTCCACACACCTGTAGACCAGGTAACGGGTATAGCGGTGCGCGAGGGTACCCATGCTGAAAAGGGGCAGCGTAACTTTCCGGAGAGGCAGGGTAAACTTCTTTGCTTGTCGCCGAAAAATTCTCCGCTCCAGCCTGTATGTAAGTCTGTCCACTACCAGATCTAGTTGACGATCTCACACTGCTGAAGGGACAGCTATTGAGGGGAGTTGGTGAGTAAAACCTCCCGGTTTGCGCTCCGAAACCAGCGACAGTTTGGTCGGAGTGGTATGGCAGAGCCAAAGTGTCCTGTCCGTTTTGAACCGAATCTTGGTAGTAAAATCTTGTGTCCTGAATCCCCATTTTAAACTCGGCTAAGTCCTTGTTACGATGAAGATGATTGTTGATATCGGTGTCTTTTCCAAAAGTTTGCGTATCAGTCCCATTCAACATACTGAGGTATAGATTGCCACCTATGCCGCCCATTTGCTGCGCCCGTCTAAGCTTATGTGCAATGTCATAGGTTCACCATGCCCCTTTCACGTCCACTTGAATAAGAGCGCTTTCAATATTTTATTTAGCCTGTGCACACAAATGCAGTAAGCTACACTACTACCAAACCTGTAAAGTGTTTTTATCGTGCACTATCGCGGTTTCTTCTTTAGTAAATTAACTATTGTAAAGTTGTCCAATATAGACGTAGCCTATATTTAAACTAGCCTAAACAAACTAAATCGTCGGCAGTTAATTATAGGTTATAGGACTACTGTTAATAAAATCAAAGATAAATTATTTCATCTTTGTCCTAATAAGAGGAAAGTAGCCTAATTTCTGTTTTGACGGGAGTCACCGTCTGAGTCAAACACATGTCCAGCTTTCTAACCTATGATATATACATTTTGCTACTGGTAATTTTTTGGAGGTGGGTCTGATGCCAAGACTGGACGTGATAGGCTAGAAATATGAAACAGCCTTCCCCCATTTCCTGAAGACCTGGCTTCTGCGCTCAGATTTGAACTTCGCATAAAACACAATTAGGCTACTAATTTGTTAGAAGAAGATGATTGTGCCACATTGATCATATAATTTTTTTACATCATCAACATTTTTTTGGACATTTTGAGTTTGTAGTCAGTAGATCTGATTGGTACCTTTTCGATTATTATCAGCTTGCCAAAATACAGTGACTTAATTAAGATGCCTAATTTTTATGATGAAAACAACTAGCCTAAACGACAACACAACATAGTTTTATTTGTGTTTTTCCTACGAAGGTCTATGCCCTAATTGGAAAATGTCTCCCCTGATTTCGTAATCCTTGGTTTACAGTAGGCTATTTCGTTCATCGCCAAATATTTCTTTATATAAATACACGGTAGTCTATAAAGTGTTATTGTCATGTAGGGCCTATGGTTAAAAGACAAAGAATAGCATTTAGTTGAATACATTGATTTAGCAGTAGCCTACTTAATTGGAAACTTAGAAATGTGTTATGTATATTCGGATAGTTGGACGCATTTGCAGTTTTGTTTTATTTCTTTATAACGACTTTCTTAACAACATTTTCTTTTTTAAACGGTTTTCCAGAAAATGAAATGACTATAAAACAAGGATTAAACTAACTTTCCAGTGCATCGCGTTTGATAGTCACACCATCAAATATTCGTGTGTGACGAATTTATTTCAGTCTCGTAGGCTTTACATTTTTTTTAACCAAGGATGTTTTCTCAGTACTGATTTTAAAATGTTTTATTTATCATAGGAGAGAATTTAGTCTGCTTGTCGGCCTCTTTCACCTTATCGTCACACATGACAATCGATTTGTACTTTTTCGAAATGATCAACAACGGAACAGAACGTCCTATTAACTGTTTTAGATAACCGACGCGAGATTCTCAAAATGTTCGAATGGTAATGATGCTTGAAAGAATAAGAATGAACGATTGAAGACTATCATTCTCCTCATTCAGTGGAAAGAATGCAGCCTTCAGGGACACGTGTTTGCTCTGGAACAGAGTCTAGCATATCACAGAGTAGGGCATAAAATGAAATAGAGACTGAAAGATGACTGGCTGGCCCTTGCAGCCACAGTCACATCTCTCTTTAAGGCCTGTCTCATGCGGTCACCAAACACCAACACAACATGACTTTTGTAAAATACTTGGAGCACACATCTTTATTATAAACACAGAAGAGACATAACTCTGCAGGTTATTAACACATACAGACACACAGTCACATGTACACACACACACACGCACACGCACACACACACACACACACACACACACACACACACACACACACCACACACCACACACACACACACACACACACACATACACACACATACACACACACCAACACTCACGCTCCAGAAATCCCCCCAGTGCAGGTATGACACAACTATCCCCTCTCCACACTGTCATTGCTCTAATCCCACTTCCTGTGTCTCTCCTAGCAAGGTGAGCTCACAAGGGCACGCGCTGAAGTCATCGGTGTTGACACGGATGGCGAGAGGGCCACAGTGTGAGCGACACGGCGGCCAACACACACACACACACACACACACACACACACACACACGCTCAGGTCAGGCAGGCGTATCGGTGAGCCCGAGGGCCAGAGCCACCGTGTCTTCCACAACGCTCGCCTGTGATCCCGCTTCAGGTCAGTGCCCCAGGGCGTCACCTTGTGAACACAATCAGCTTTCATTTTCTCCTCTAACAATTACAAACAAGCGGGTCTCGTGTTACGTTCATCAGCATCCCTCCCTGAGCAGAAAGAGGTGCTACAAGGGTCAGCGTGAACACAAGTCCCTGACCGTACGTGTTATTGTTAAGATGAGTCCATTTAGAGTTGCATCATCAAATCAACAATGTTACGCATATAGTTTTGCAGAAGAACACCATTTAAAAAAATCCAATCAATTAATAACTCACAAAGGCTACAATGGAAATGTAGTTTGTAAAATTGTACAACAAATGCTTTATCCTCGTGTGGCATTCATATGGATGATCCCAGTGATCATTTTAAAACATTCATACATCACATGTAGTACATTCCTCACAGTGTATGTCACATTTATATTCTCTACTTTCTTATAAAGGTTTCACACTTCACCAAAGACTTGGTTTGTAGCTGGCCCATACATGGTATGTGAGGTCCCCCCCCCCTCGAAACCTGAGCAGACAGTATGTTGTCAGGACTCCGGATTACATGGTGTACTAGGACAATCTATACTCCATCATTCATGCTTCTCAGTTAAGTATTAAATATTTCGCGTAAATATAGTTTATACAGCTACCGTGTAAACTCTCGTTTTCAGTCCAAAGTAACGAGGTGATTGTGGACCCTTCGTTCCGTGTCAGCTTTCTCTGGTGAGAGCATAACCCCTGGTCATAAATACCAGAGTCTTGACACTGGTCCGATGTGGGTGGCCAAGCCAGACTTGACACTCAGGGTCAGGACACAAATCAATATATCAGAATGAAAATGAATCATAGCCTCAAACGGACTCATGAGACTTCCTAGGGCCTTAATAAGACATACAGTACCCCACTCTAACTGGTATATTACAAGTATGACTGTGAGTATAAGGAATTAAGACGATTCAGACTATTTTAAATACCCGACTCACTATAACGTTGTTTTCATAGCACTCACAAGTTGTAGTGGTCAGGACAACTTTTCTAACTATGATGTTTCTATAATATCACGGGGCATCACAACAGGCCTCTTGGTTCTCTAAGCAGGGGCCCTGGCATGTGTTTCCCGTGGCAGCTGTGCGAACGTGATGAAGCGTGTGTTTTGTGTTTGGGTGTGTTTCTGCCAGTGAAGCAGTGTGGGGCGCAGGTGTCGGGGGAAGGCTGTGAAGGCAGAAGTGGGCCGCTCCTTGTAATCACTGTGTAAATGGTCCTGATTAGGGAGACTTAGCAGCAGCACATGCCTCCAAAGCAGCTCCTGGTGAACGCCTTCCTGTCTGGGGGTAAACTACGGAGCCGGGTCCTAATTAACGGAACATATGTTTATTTAAATCTCGACCAGGAGTGTGAAAGGAGGTTTCAGAAGGCACCATCTACAGAGGTTGTGAAAACAGAGGGAGGTGGAATTAAGTGGGGAAGGGGGCGAGGGGGCGAGGGGGTGAGGGAATGAGAGTGCGAGACTGACTGCACTGCGAGCGGGAGGAGAGCGGGAGGAGAGCGGGAGGGAGAACGGAGAAGGTAGCACTTAGTGCTCGGCGGAATTCGCACCTGATATCACATGAACTCCCGGAGAAGTGCAAATGTATTCCGCTGCAACCCTAGAAACAAACAAGCTGCTACTTCCTTCGTTTATAATTAGCTGGTAATCAGGGCTGGGTTGGTTTCTGCCCTGTAAGAGATCTCCAGTCAAGGCTATAACAGACTAGCAGCTTCACATACTGTGCCATGACCTAAGGTACAGATGCTGCTTTGACATCAAGAAAAAAATGTTTTCTTGAAGCATTCTTGGCGCAATGTTGGGGATAAGACTATTTACATGGTCTTCCAAATGGTCTATGGTATTAGTATTCTACAGCAATTCCAAGGATGTATGAACATGAACAGGCCTTTGATATCTCAGACATCATCATGTCTTGCTGGGTAACGTCTCACTCCTAAACTCGATACTCTAAAAAGACACGCTTGATTCCTCCGTGTTAATTTGGCGTAAACAGGAAATGACACGGTCTGTGAAATCACTGCGTCTGAATGACCCATCGACGTTTCCCACCCCCGAGAGCCCGTGCAGTAGAAGGGTCTGTTTTGTGAGGGCCAGTGGGACAGTGTACATTCTTTGTTCAGCCTCTGAACCTTGACTAACCCCCATAAACACCCTGACTCTGTGTAAGCCTCAGACATCACCCAGCCTCAGCCTCAGCCTCCAGCACCTTCTCAAACACGCAGGGTGAGCCTCACACGGCAAGGCTCCAGACGTGACCTTTCAGTCCGCAAACGTTACAGTAACCGTGAGACAGACAATGTCAAAAGCCGCTCTCACATCAGCCTCTCAGACCTTTCCTGCTCATGGATGATTGCAGGGCGCCAAGGACTGCTCAAGCTAGATCCCTCAGTGTGGGATACAATGGAATCCTGTCAACATTGGTTCTAATGTCTTCATTGAGGGTCATAGTCATTGTGACGCAATCAGTGTTCTGCTACACAAGTTGTTTGTGTTTTGGACCTCATTCAGTTCCCCGGGAAGCGTGATTGACTTATCCATCCCAGTCTAGATCTTAGAAATTCCTTATAAGGCATTGCACCTGTAAAACCATGGCGATGCTTACTCCGACAGGCTGTAGGCCCTTAGGACTTGGAGCACCACTGAAACATGAGCGAGTCTCATCTCTAAATGCCAAGGGATTGTATCCCACCTTAAAGGACAGGGAGGGGACAGGGAGGGGACAGAGTCTGCTCTACATCTCAGGTCCCAGGGTCCATGGGAGGTCCTGAACATGAACATGCCACACAGCGATCTGTACGGCCCTCAGACAGAACAGAGCCGGGCCTAGTGACAGGCCGGGACAGCTGTGCACTCTGCTGCATTCCTCTGGCCTGCTCCTCCGGCAAGAGAGCCACCCCCCCAACCCAAAACACCGGCCGGCTCCCCTTACAGGACCCATGTGCCGCCTCACCCCCGCCCCCCACCCCCACCCATGCCACCCTCCCCCCCAGACAGACATCTTAGCCGGCGTCCTCCCGCCAGGTCCCCTGCTGTATTAAGAAATCATCACCCCTCCTGTCATGGTCACCCCACCTCTCAATCTGGATGATTCCAGGGTCAGTCAAATGAGGGTTCTCATGTGCTTTGTAGCTGAACGTCTATGTTACACACATGTTTATGTTTATACGTGAGCGTCGGTGGACGTGGACAAAGCCCGACGCTGACCCGAGCCCGAGTTGTTTTACTCGCCTCCCGTTACAGTTTCAGTGGGAGGAAAATCATGAATGAGGGAAAGTATTGGCTGCTGGCTGGTTGCCCGGGGAAACGTACTTGGCATGATGTCAAGCCACAGCTCTGTAAGTGCGCTTTGACATGAATAAATCAAACTGAGAATTTATCTACGCCTTGTGCAGTCAAACAAAACATCTCAAGGAGCACATGGGGGTCTGGACCTGACGGGGCTGCGAGGAGAAGGAAGAGGAACGTCATGACGATGTGATATGGAGCTTTTCTCAAGCATTTTAGAGATGAACAAACACAGCTCGTGTGTGGTTTTGGAGTTTATTGTTACACGTGTATGACTTGAATCATTCCCTCTTCAGCGAGATCAACGTTTGCTTTACCCATTAGGCTTTGCACACAAGGCTTTTACACACGATTCATAAGGTCTTCTATCTCCAATACAAAACACTGTCCACTTAATCACGTCTTTTGTACTTGTGTTGAAAACGGAATATTTGTCTTGGAATTAAATGAAAGTTCACGCCCTCTGTGTCTCTTCAAGTCCTCCAGCGTTCGGTGGCCCTCTTGCCCCCTCACTTCACCCTCGGCACCAGAGTCTGCTAAGGAAGTGTGTAAGTCACTTAACTCGATTCGTTTTTCAGTAAGTTCACGGTGAGTTGGAGACAGCTTTGATTAGAGAGCAGAAAGGACACAACATGGTGAACGTCTCGAAGCACATGGACACGCAGATGAGATGAGCTCGTAATTTCACCACGTTCTCAACGAGTCCCTCGTAATGACACGGGGAATATGTGTGTGTGTTCGTACTGAGTCATAAAGTTGATTTAACCTTCAGTGATAGCCAAGCAGTGAGAGTTACATTGCTGTCAAATGTCCAGCTGTGAATTTTGAATAGTTTCCAATGTGTCATTATTGTGTCATAAATCCCAGAGGACAAACGTTCCGATGCTGCTGGTTCAGCTGAAGAATTCGAAGAGCTCAATGTTCCACTTCTAGACAAAGGCGCTGTCTGTTCACTCAATAATTCATCATCCCCTCATCTTGCCCTGCACTTTCAGACAGTTCACTGGTTTCACCAACATCAGCTTCATCCGCATGGTTTCTCTGTCACATCATATGGACACTTGAGACCCCGTCATCCAGAGAAATATATTAAATGTCAAAATATATGATCAGGTGCAGTGTGTCTGTAATAAACATGAAAACATGACACCAACATAATGTTTTATGAAAGTATTGGCACCACTTGCGGAAACTGAACAGTATATGAACAGCAAGAATTCGACGTTTTGAGTGCAGAAAATCCTCAGCCATTGAATAAAGCCCAGTCAACCTGAATATCAAGCACAGCGTGCTGGTTATAGGTCATCGGACTTCCACCCATCGCTCCTCCACCCACCCATTCCTGGTGACACACTTGGCATCCTGTCCTGGTCCTGACTGCCCCCTCTGCCTGTCAGCCCAGCCCACACAACCCTGATAAATGACTAAATGTAAATGTGACGCTACAGGCGAGTATATTTAGTGCCCTGGCCAGGTAGGATCACTGTGGGACAGGAGACTGGGTAGAGCGAGGCCTACAGGGGTAGGATCACTGTGGGACAGGAGCCTGGGTAGAGCGATGCCTGCAGGGGTAGGATCACTGTGGGACAGGAGCCTGGGTAGAGCGATGCCTACAGGGGTAGGATCACTGTGGGACAGCAGCCTGGGTAGAGCGATGCCTACAGGGGTAGGATCACTGTGGGACAGGAGCCTGGGTAGAGCGATGCCTACATGGGTAGGATCACTGTGGGACAGGAGACTGGGTAGAGCGATGCCTACAGGGGTAGGATCACTGTGGGACAGGAGACTGGGTAGAGCGATGCCTACAGGGGTAGGATCACTGTGGGACAGGAGACTGGGTAGAGCGATGCCTACAGGTGTCCAGGGAGGGAGATAACTCTCTAGATCCTGTAATGATACCATGCTCGCTCCCAAGGGCGTACGTTTGGTCTCAGCTTTGGTAGGGACACTTGTTTGTTACATTTTTTATATGTAGGTTCAGGTTTTATGGAGCTGTACTAGGCCTACATCATCTGTACTGGACTTCTGAGCAATGAAATCATATATGATGCATACATTTGGGCATCCCAATTTATAGCACCTTTTTACTATCTACAAGTAAAGTGTGAATGATAACATTCATGTGTAACATTGTCTAAACATCCCTTAAAAAACTGCAATTTCATACAATCTTTACCAAAATTGACAATTCAACTTCTAACCTGAACCCCTGATGTTGATTCATGTTGCTCTACATCTGTAGCTTCAGGGTGCTGTTTTTCCTGCACAGTAATTCATAAATTTAATACAGACACTAACCATGCTTAGTTGACTGCTGACATTGTTCGAGATTACAGGGATAGGCATATTACTATCCAAGAGATCATATAGGCCTACTTATTACCAGTTAATATCACTTTTGAGTTGCTAGCCTGCTGGTACCTGCTGGGCTAAACTAACACGGTCCCATTATGTGGGTAGGTTAGCTTTATCCTTCTGGCTTCAACAAGACCAGCTGCTGCTAACACACTGGTCGAAAGATTGCAGACGCAAGGGATTGATTTAATACAAGCCAAGGTTACATGCTCTGCTTGTTATGTTCTGTGTTGTCCAGTCCTGTTTTTTTGTCTGTCCAGTCTATGTTCCAAGTCACATACCCCAATACTCCACTCCACATCTTCCAGTTCACCTCCCAACTAGACACACCTGTTACCCATCTACCGTTACCTGCACAGTTCATCTACCCTGGTTTTCACAGACTCGTTGCCAGTTCAATGTTAGTACTTGACGTGGCCTTGACTTGTTGGTTAGCTCTAACTGATTTAAAATGATTGTACTTGCTGTGAAGTAGTTTACTGTTGCTTGCTTTTTTCCACAGGTACACTCTTGCACTTTTGAGGTCCATGTTGTTTAATTGTAACTTGTTTAACTTCATGCTCTTATGATTCTTCCGCTGTGAAGTAGTTTACTGTTGCTTGCTTTTTTCCACAGGTACACTCTTGCACTTTTGAGGTCCATGTTGTTTAATTGTAACTTGTAAAACTTCATGCTCTTATGATTCTGGCACTTATTTTTTGGTTTTTCACAATGTATGCTTCATGTTTGACTACCTGCAATGTTGGGGATATCTCGTTGTTATTCTCAGTGACCTATGCACTTTTGTAAAGCTCTCTCCTTGGAAGTAGCTTTGGATAAAAGCGTCTGCTAAATGAATACATGTAAATGTGATGTAAATGTCTTGAGTGTGGTGGCTGGCACAGGTTGGCCCTCGTGGTCCAGTCCAGTTTTCAGTAGTGTAGTCAGGGCAGGGCTGCTCACACGGGGAGCTGGGTTGTCAGGGGTGACAGAGGTCAAAGGTCAGGAGGGTGAGGAGAGTCAGGTTATCACAGAACTGTACTAGGGGGGCTGTCCTAAGCGTTATCACGGAACTGTACTAGGGGACTGGGAAAAGACAGACTAGGGAGTTATGCTGTGGTTAAAGTCCGCACAAGTCTGTTCCTTAACAAGCACTTCAACAGTTGATGTTTTTCCGAAAATGTGGAACCTAGTTCTTTGATTAATACACAAAAGTTTGGATCAAAAATGTAGTCCAGCTATCATATTTACCGGTAACTGCAAAAAGTCAGTTATAGTACGTTTTAAGCCCATATTCACTTGAAAACACTCAGAGCATGTACAGGAAGATCACTTTTGAAGGATATTAGTTCTGAACATTGTATTAAAATAATCTTCCCCCTTTCTCCATAACCTGCTACAGCTCGCCTGTGCTTCAGGGCCTAATTTTACAATCATTGTAATAATGTTCTGATTGATTGAATGATTGGCAGTTGGAGACATGAGGAATGAACGACTTGAAGACTGGAGATGGGGGAACTAACAGAGTGATGGACGCACCACTCTGGCTGTGAAGCCAAAGAGAGTCCAGCGGGGTGAGGGCATGAAGAGCCCAAACTGGCGTCGGGGCCTGGGTTCATACGTGAGTGTGTGTGTGTGTGGATGTGTGGGTGGATATGCGTGTTCGCTGTTCAGTCCTCATGCCTCTGGACTGGGGGCGAGTGTGTGTGTGTGTGGTGTTTTCAGGGGGGGGGGCTCGGTTTGCGAAGCCTTTGAGTGACAGGCAGCAGAGGGGGCTCTGCTGGGGGGCGGTCAGCACAGCCAGTGAAGGGTGTGTGTGTGTGTGTGTGAGGGAAGGGGGAGGGTGGGGGTTCTAGGTAGGCGGTACGGGGTCTTGGTGGCTTTAAGCGGCGTTCCAACTGCCAACAGCCTGCCAACCAGAGGTCTTGCCCACCTCCCACGCCTCTGATTCATCTGGCTCAATCAGTCGGCCACTATCTGTATCAATCATTAGAATCATTTATTTTTAGTGCGATATGGCCCCTGCCCCCTGCCCTCCTGCCCCCTGTGGGCCCCAGTGGCTCAGAGGCCCTCACTAATGAGTGTCAATCCGGGGGCTCTGGCACTTTGACTGCAGACACCTCCTCTGACATACGCAGGGCTGCAGTCAACACGCATCATGTGCACCGAAACAAACTGTCACTGTGCCCCTGACGCGTTTCCCGGCCTCTCTCAAAGTTTTGCCGCTGCGAAACCACCTCGTTCTTTTGTTTGTGAGGTCTGTTCCCGATATTCTGGGACGCGATCGATGCCTAGAGAAAACAACACGTCTTCCCAGTGATGAGCATTCAGTCTAGACACGCCGTCCCATCTGGTGAGAAAATCCACTCTAGCCTGTGGTTAGCAGCTTGCGCGCTTGTTGTACTGTTTGTATTGATAAGCTCTATTGGTGTTTGGGGTCAGGCTCCGGTCACCAGCCCAGGCACCCTCCCCTGTGGCCTGTCAGACTGGGGGACGAGCCTCCACACGTTCAGCCTGTGAATTCAAGTGCTTCACTGTGTTGTTGGCTGTACGCGAGCACTTTTGACAACTGTTACAGCTGTGTTAAACGCAGAGGAAGCGGTATCTACGTGTGTGTGTTTGTACCGTGTGTTGTCTTCGTGTGTGTTTGTACCGTGTGTTGTCTACGTGTGTGAGTTTGTACCGTGTGTTGTCTACGTGTGTGTGTTTGTACCGTGTGTTGTTTACGTGTGTGTGTGTGTGTACCGTGTGTTGTCTACGTGTGTGTGTGTGTACCGTGTGTTGTCTACGTGTGTGTGTGTGTACCGTGTGTTGTCTACGTGTACCGTGTGTTGTCTCCGTGTGTGTGTTTATACCGTGTGTTGTCTAAGTGTGTGTTTATACCGTGTGTTGTCTACGTGTGTGTACCGTGTGTTGTCTACGTGTGTGTGTGTGTACCGTGTGTTGTCTACGTGTGTGTGTGTGTACTGTGTGTTGTCTACGTGTGTGTGTGTGTACCGTGTGTTGTCTACGTGTGTGTGTGTACCGTGTGTTGTCTACGTGTGTGTGTACCGTGTGTTGTCTACGTGTGTATGTGTGTACTGTGTGTTGTCTACGTGTGTGTGTGTGTGTGTACCGTGTGTTGTCTACGTGGGTATGCGTGTGAGCGGGTCCTGTGTCTGGGCGGAGTCCGGCCGGGATCGTCTCGTCCTGTGTAACACTGCTCGTTCTTGTAGTTCTCGGGACAGCGCTGGCGTTTTCTGGTAGGGGCGCGTCACAGTGCTATTCTGGCTGCCCGGTGTGACAGCCGGCCAGCAACAGCACGCTGGGGGAAGGAATGCCGTCCGGAGGCTGCTGATCCTGTCGGAGGAAGTAGAGAGGGGCTCTCCTGTTTCACGGGCCGTTGTGGGGGGGGGGAGGCAGGGGGCGATAGGTGGAGATGGGGACCGTATCCCCAAGGGTCCAGTAGATACGCGGGTGGCTGAAAGAGAGACAGCGAGAGAGGAAAGAGAGAGACAGGAAGAGGGGTGGCTAAAAGTATTTGGGTTTGGTGCCAGTCGAGCCAGGGCTCTGGCATGTTGCATTCCGGGAGATCAACACCATGGTGTTTCCTTTCACCCCCCCCCCACCTCAACCCACCCCGTGCCCCATCCCTGTCCCCTCGCCTCCACCCCTCTAGCCCCCCCCAATCTCTTTTAAATCTCCGCACTATGACATTACACACACCCTTGCTAAGGAGCTGCGCCACCCGGCTGTGTGGAGCTCTCCAGCACTTGTTCAGCCTGACCCTTAGTCTGGAAAGGCACTTGTTCAGTCTGATCAGTCTGGTCTCAGAGGTGTGGACGACTTCCTGTCTGGTCCCATGTAGACACACACTGTCCCACAAGACCTTCAAAACCTAGTGATTGGGGGCAGGTGGGGGGTGGGGGTGGGGAAGGTTCATGTTGTGTTGGTTCTGCCTCCTGTCACTAGGCCCCCTCCCCCCACAAATTCCCCCTTAGGCACCAGAGATACCCCCCACCCCCCCCCAAAAGGACCCCCCACCCCCCCCCATAAGGACCAGTATATGTCATACGGGGAACACATTTCAGATTGGGGACTTGAAATCTTCACATGGATCCCAGCCAGATCTGTTTTTCATTGAATTCCCCCGAGCATCGTCTTACAAACGAGATTAGATCTAAACAAATGATTCTCAATGTGCTTAAATACTGAAAGGCCTCTGTTCATAACAGTAAACATAATTGGCATGTCATCCATTGGCATGCAGTCTTAAGACTCTCACACAAGGTGGGCAGGCTACTGACATATATATATATATATATATATAATATAAAAGATATATGTTTATATAGGTCTCAGACCTTTGCCCCATTTCACACAAACACAGATATAGCCCAGTATAGTGTATGACATAGGTTGCAAAAAAAAGTGAGTCGTTTTTGTATAATTTCTATTTATGACATTTATAAGGCACAGATGGACTGGGACCACAACCTTTTTCACAGGCCTATGCTCCTTCTACTGGGGCTCTGATAGAAAACAAATGGAGCATAAAATGATTTGTCAGTTGCAATTATGTTTTACCAACTGATTTACATGCTTGGATGTCCCCAAAAAATAAAAAACGATTTTTTGTATTTATGTTTTAGATTGATGTTTACACACACAATTGTCACTGTATGTCCAAAAAAAGTGATCGTACACAAAGTTTATTTTTAAGAACCTACTGTATGTGTGTGTGTCTGTGTGTGTGTGTGTGTGTGTGTGTGTGTGTAGCCATGGCTGTGCTTGTCTGTCGGTTCAGGTTAGCTTGATGCTGAGTGGCCACACCTTGGGGGTCTGTAGGCCTGCAGGCAGGCCTCATCAGTAGCATTAGGCCCCAGTGCATGATGGGAGCTGACCCCTGGCAGAGCGGGCCGTGTGGCCGGTGTGGGCCACGCCAGGGCTCAGCTCACTTCCTGCCAGGAGCGCCAACACCCTGGCACCGCTCACTCTCCTGTCCGTCCTCGCTGGAGAGGACAGGGACGAGGCTCTGGGTCATTTGTCCTGGGCCTCATCACGGGTGCTGCCATGACACCGGCCTGTCTGTCTGAGTGACTGGACGCTGGCCAGATGAACATGACGAGGGAAGGAGGGAGGGAGGGAAACTATTCCGAGGTGAACTGTTTCCGCCTTGAGGAATACTCTGAAAGCGCAGTCTCTGATATGTGATCTGAAGGTTATCAGACTACCTGGAACGTACTGTATACAAATCCAAAGTACAATATGTCTGAAGTACATTATCCTTTAAAATGTCTAAGTCAAATTCGGGACTTTACATGAGGAGAACTGGCTTTCCAGAACGTGACGGTTGTTTGTGTGTGGAGCTGTACGGAGCCCCATCGAGTTCACTTGTGTTACGGACAACAACCTCCGCAGGGGCACCTGGAGAGGAATGGTGGGGGTGGGGGTGGGGGTGGGGGTGGGCACCAATAGGAGATGACCCATGCTATAGAACAACAATGAAAACGCCATGCTTTTGGAGCCTTGAAAATATGAAGTGACAAAGGGTGCCCTTTGTGTGGGAATTGACGTGGTGCAAGGCTGACACCTTGCCCCCTCCAGGGGTTAACCTTCCAGTCAGGATCAAATGCTAAAACTAGGTCAGAGGGAAGAGAGAGAGGGAGGGAGGGAGGGAGCAGGGGAAAACATGGGGACTCTGTGAGGGACAAGGAACAGTTTGAGGATGTGGCATAAAGACCAACCACCAGCATGAAGAGATAGTGGCAAGGAGAGGCAGAGAGGGAGAGAGAGCTTGAAAAGGCTTCAATGCAGAAAACAGAGAGAGAGAGAGAGAGAGAGGGGGAGAGACAGAGAGAGAGAGAGAGAGAGAGGGAGAGAGAGAGAGGGAGAGAGAGAGAGAGAGACATAGAGAGACATAGAGAGACATAGAGAGACATAGAGAAAGCCACGGAGTAACTTAATCAAGATGAACCAGCAGGGACAGATGGACCAGACAGGCAGACGGGCCAATCCCATGCTTCTTCCCATGCCTTCCAGCGTTTCCACACAAACCATCCTAGCAGACGAACACCAAGCAGACAGTGATGGACCCATGCTGCTGCCCTTACATGGGCATCTTCTTTGGCCTGGTTGGCTCTGCCCAGGCACCACTGGTTGCCACAGCTGGTATACTCGCACACGAGTAACAAAAGGCAACTGACCTTGACAACTGGAGCTCACTGGCTGTTGTAGTAACGCCAAGATTCCACTGTGCACCTGCCACCTGCCAGACCGTTTAGCTCACCAACCGGCTTCGACCTGACACGTCCGCCGGGCCAAAGTCAACTTCATGGTTCTTTGGTTCTTTTCCTTCGGTGGTGAAGAGAAGAACACAGATCTTCCCCTCCAGAGTGGGGGAGGGGGGGGAGCGGGGGATGGGGGGCAGGTTGGTTTTGTCGTCCGCGACCCTCCCCCTGGCCTTTGTTTGTCGCAAGCTGACCCTTCCATTTAATTAATTAAAATTAGCATCCGTCCCCGTAGCATTGACTTGTTACGTCAGTTACAATCAACTTTTGTATCAGCGGGCCCTGCGGATGCCGGCCTTAACGAGGCCCAAGATCCTAATTAGGCTTTGGAGGGGGGGGGAAGGAGGAGGGGGAGGTAGGGTGGGGGGTCGAGGGGGGGGCAGCAAGGGCCCTGCTGGGCCAAGAGAATCCCTGGGGGGACTAGGATATTTATACACCAAGCACCTAGCTAGAGAGGAGGGGGGAGAGGAGGATGGCAGCCCCTGGTCTGGTCTGGTCTGGTCCATCTTTCTCTCTGTCTTCGTTTGCCTGCCTCTCTCTCTCTCTTTCTGCCTCTCTCTCTCTTCTGCCTCTCTCTCTCTTTCTGCTTCTCTCTCTCTCTTTCTGCTTCTCTCTCTCTTTCTGCCTCTCTCTCTCTCTTTCTGCCTCTCTCTCTTTCTGCCTCTCTCTCTCTCTTTCTGCCTCTCTCTCTCTTTTTGCCTCTCTTTCTCTCTTTCTGCCTCTCTTTCTTTTTCCCTCCCTCTCTTTCTGCCTCTCTCTCTCTCTTTCTGCCTCTTTCTCTCTTTCTGCATATCTCTCTCTTTCTGCCTCTCTCTTTTTGCCTCTCTCTTTCTGCCTCTCTCTCTCTTTTTGCCTCTCTCTCTCTTTTTCCCTCTTTCTTAGGCCAATCTTTGCCAGCCATCTGGACAAGGATACACAACAAAGGAAACAATGTGGCCGAGTTAAAAATGTATCGAAAACCGAGACGGAATATACCGCACCTTAACATTTGAACTGAGAAACGTTTAATTGACAACGTAATCCATAGAAGTACATCAGGCATCAGTCTTTCCTTTGGTCCTTCAAGTCCTGTTTCTCAGCCTGCTACTAGTTAGTGTCATTTTCAGCTGCGACCGTCCTATCTCAGGCCCTGTGACCATCGCTGAAGACTCTAACATGTGTCATCTCGTCTTTGGCACACCGAGACGTTTGCAGGGAATCTTTTTGTGACAAACCGCCTTTCTGGGGTGGGCAGAGACAGTCTGTGCGCAGGCTGGTACTGACAGGGTCGGAGACAACTCGAGCAGACAGGATGTGGGCACAGGGGTGGCAGCAGGCCCTGGATAGACGCGTGTCAGTAAGTTGGGGGGTGATGTGGGGAGACACACATGGGGAGGGAGATGCTAAAACTATGTGAAGGTCCATAGCGTTGGCGATGTGTGCACATGCACGTGTGTGTGTGTGTGTGCTGTCTGTTTGTCTGTGTGCTTGCCTGTGAGCGTGGGTGTTTGGTTGTGTGTGCGTGTCTATGTGGGTTTCTGTGTACTTGTGAGTGTTCATGGGTAGGTTTAAATGTGGCTGTGTGGTTGTGTGCGTGTAGGCGTGTGGTTGTGTGTAGGTGTGTGTGTAGGGTGTGTTAGGTGTGTGTGTGGTGTGTGTGTAGGTGTGTGTGTAGGTGTGTGTGTAGGTGTGTGTGTAGGTGGTGTGGTGTGTAGTGTGTGTGTGTGTGTGTAGGTGTGTGTGTGTGTAGTGTGTGTAGGGGTCTTGATTCCAGCCAGCACGGTCAGACATCTGACTAACTGGGTGAGTCAGTCAGTCAGAAGCAGCTATGATAGCAACAGAACTGTGAACCACCACCATCCCCACATTTAGAAGCAGGTGCACACACACACACACACACACACACACAGATACACACACACACACACACACACACACAGGCACTCATAGATCCAGGGGCAGCAGCCTCACCACGCTGGTGTGTGTGTGACCTTTTGAGCATCTTGTTCTCTCTTTTCCTCTTTGGTCTTTCCGTTTCCTCATTTCTCCCTCCCTCTCTCTCTTTCTTTCTCCCTCCCTCTCTTTCTTTCTTCCTCTCTCTCTTCTCGCTCTCTCTCTCGCGCCGCTCTCTATTTCTCTCTCGCTCTTTCTTCCTTTCGCCGTTCGTGCACAGCATGTTTTAGCCTCGTATTTTTAGAACGATCTCTTTCTACATGATCTTGTATATTTGCTCTTCGCTCGCTCAGCCCATTTATTTCAGATGTTTCAGATACGTGTCAACACAATGAACAAAACACATGTAATCATTTGGTTTGAAAAGCTGCTCGTTTGGGTTGAACTTCACTTGTATCAGTGTATCATGCCACAAAGTTGGATTAGTAGATACATGTGTCAACGTGATAAAAAAAAACTGGCACTGTGTTTTTGTGCTGTTTAGTAAAAGAAGCGGAGCATATTATGGGATGGGGGGTGAGAGGTTGCTAGGCAGGGAGCCAGATTCCTGTCAGAAGGGGGAGGGGGCAGTCATCACCCAGAGTGTGAGAGAAAGGACTGGGACCACATGCCTCTATTAAATGTGTCAAAAAGATGTGGTGCTCTCTCCAAGTCACGTCTCTGTCATCATGCAGACATGGCAGCAACATGGTGGACATGAGCATCCTTTTACGGTCTGGATTTCTGTTCTAATTCTAATAATATTACTAATAATATAATAATTCTAATAATTTTACCACAAACATTTACACCCCCTACCCCCTTCAGAAAAGTGGGTTGATCGTTTGAGAAAAAAAAAGAAGTGAAACAACACTCAGAGAACAGAGAAAGAAAAGTGACACAAATAAATCTGCAGCAACACGAGAGCTAAAAGTAAGAAAGCCAATACACTAGTAACTGCTATTGCTGTTATGGTGGCGTGTGTGTAAGTGAATGAGAAAGTGGTGTTAATGCATATGCCTGAGCGTGCGTGTGTGTGCCTGTGTGTGTGCGTGTGTGAGAGCGTGTTTTCGAATGTGTCGCCCCCGTGACTGTGAGGAAGACAGCCCGAGCCAGCGTTCTCAATATAAGCGCTCTAATTGCTCAGAAAATGATAGCCAACGATGATTGCACTTGACATGGGCTGACATTACAGTGCCACTGTGACGCCTCATGTGCCCCTGCCTCCCCCCCCCACCCCCCCCCCACACCTCTCTGATGTTGCGCCATCCCTGTTGACCGGAGCCTTGCCCCCGGTGACCGCACGGTGCCCTCTGCTTGTTGAAGCTGTCGAGTGCAGAGATGTCCCAAAGTTCAATCTTGTCATGCTTTGGCATCGCTTTCTGCCACCCCCCCATCCATCAGACGAGCTGTTTGTGAACCATGATGTGTGTGCCTGGGCCCGTGCCACCCTCCCCCCCCCAACCCCCACCTCACCCCTCAACCCTCCTCCGCCCCCTCCCCCTCTAGCCCCTCCCTTCCCCCTGTCTCCCCGCCCCCTCTGTTCTCTGTGCTGTGACTACAGCATTGTAGTCTGGCGTGTTTTTGCATTTTTGAGTCTTTCTGTGTGAACTGTGGATGCTCGTGGGATCTGCTGATCTATGCCTGTGTGTGGGCGCCCTGCGTCAGGCTGTGTTTACATGGTGCTTACTTGGTTCTTCATGTGTGTATGTGAACCTGCGTGGGTGAAATCATTTGTGAATGTACTTGAGTGTGTGTGTCCGTGTGGACCTGTGTGTGTTTGTAAGTGTTCATGTCTGTGTGTGTGTGTGTGTGTGGATGTGTGTGTGTGTGTGTGTGTGTGTGGTGTGTGTGTGTATGTCTGTGTGTGTGTGTGTGTGTGGATGTGCGCTAGCGTATGAATCTGTATCGGTCCCTGCGGGCAGGGATATGTCACCCCTTTGTCTCGTCAGTGTTAATAGGAGCGTGGCCAGCCAGGCGTGGAGCTGTGACAGATCAGCAGACAACCCACGCCCCTCCCCCTCCCTCCCTCCCTCCCCCCTCCCTCCCTCCCTCCCTCCCTCCCTCCCTCCCTCCCTCCCTCCCTCCCTCCCTCCCTCCCTCCCTCCCTCCCTCCCTCCCTCCCTCCCTCCCTCCCTCCCTCCCTCCCTCCCTCCCTCCCTCCCTGCCTCCCTGCCTCCCTGCCTCCCTGCCTCTCCCTCTCCTCCCTCCCCCTGCTCCCAGCCCAGCGCTCTAATATCCCTGCCCGACCAGGCATCACCCCTGGCATATGCAATCTTAATTTAATTTCAGGTCAGAACCTGTCCATCTCGGGCTACGAAGCAGCGGCATGCGACGGCGCCGGCCAGCGGGCACTGCCAGGGCGCTGGGCAGCCGTGGTGATGATGGCTGGGCTAACGAGGCACCTTTCGCCGGTATTAGTCACCGCTGGGAGCCATGGTGTCACGGTAAAGCTCCGTTTCCTCTGCCGCGCGGGGTCAACTCTTCCATGCAGGTTTGTGTGACAGGGACAGATCGATGGTTCATGGGTTATGTGGGTCATAGGTGACGTGGTTTTGTGACAGGTATGGTGTCCTGGCATTGCTGTCACTCACAGTGTCTTACCGTCACTCCTCTGCTTCTCCACCGCAGCCCTGCGCTCCCCTCAGCCCCCTCACGACTTCAGCTGGTTGTCTCCGCTGAGGTAAGAGCCACAGCGACCTTCTCACCAATCCTGTTGTTTTCTGCATCAAACAGTGTGGTTTCCTTAGAGGTCAAGTCACCACATAGGTCTGCTTTACGCTACATGATAACTGTATCATTAAGATATGATAGTGTACCACACAAGCAAAAAAAAACATTTATAACAATTACAAATTCAGAAATAATCAGGGGAGAACTTGTGTGTTGATAAATATAAGTCCAACACACCAGAAATACGAAGGGAAACTTATATTTCTGTGGGAAGACTGGCCTGCCCACAGAAGCAGACCCTGTTTAGACTGTTTAGACCTGTTTAGATATGTTTGAGCCTACAGATCATCGTCAGATGACTGGTTTAACGGAAGGCCTGTGACTCAGATGGTTGACTGTGTGTTTCCAGGCCTTGGAGAGACCACCGACCTGTTGTGGTAGCAACCCCATGCTGTGGGTAGGTTCTACAGTATTCTATCAGCGTTAGTTATCTTCTGAGTCTGATGCTCTTGTTTCTATTGTGTCATATATAACGTAGTGTAACTATTCAGATGATGACATACACAGTGCAGTCTGTTTTAACAAACATTGACTGTCATTTTACTGTAATGAAAACTCTCAATAACTTTGCAGCCCTCCTGTATAAATATGTATATACATATATATATATATATATATATATTTCTTCTAAAAAAAAACAGTCAATATGTCCTCTATCATTTTCATTGAAAGCCTCTGAAGGTGAAGCTAGAGGTCAATGCGTTAGAGGTGTGACTGAATGGACGACTTCATACCCCCCCCTCTAATCAGAGTGTACATCTGTGTGTGTGTGTGGTGGATGTGTATTTGTGTGGGTATTTACGTGTGTGGGGTTACATGTGTGTTTTTGTGTGGGTAGGTCTGCGTGTGTGTGTCAGTGTGTGTGTGTTTGTGTGGGTAGGTGTGTGTCTTGGTATGTGTCAGCATGTGTGTGTGTAAAAATGTGACCGTGTGTGTATGTGTGTGTTGTTGGTTGTCTACCAGAGGGCTTGCCAGGGCGCAGGTCTGTCTGTGTCGTGGCCCGAGCAGCAGCAGCCACGGTGATGGTGGTTGTGGTTTTGGGGGATGCGTGATGTGTTGTGACAGCGGGAGTCAGTGCTGGCGGGCGGTGACCGCGTGGAACCATATTGCCAAGCTCCCTGGGGAAGGGGGATCAGCGCGCCAGCCTAGCCAGGAAGTGCTAATAGGCGCAACACGTCTTGCTTTCGCACATTAGGGCGAGCGAAGGGTGACAGATCGGAGCTGTGATACTGCCGAGTGTAAAAAGGGGCGACGCCACCCGTTTGCCATGCGGCGCCGGCTAATGATGAGCGCCGCTAAGCCCGAGCGGCGTCTCTCCACCAATCACAGAGCGGACGCGTTCGCAGGAGAGACGTGTGTCCTCGTGTCTCCGTTGTCACGGCGATGCGGCGGACACGACCTCGCTGTTTTGTTACATACTGTTTGTGACAATAAAGTTACAGCTTTTGATATAGGGCTAACACCCTGAAAAAACGTTTTCAGGGTGGAGAAACGGTGTTTATATTCTCACCAGAACATGTGAGGTCAAGTAGTTCCCTGTCCCCTGGGGGGCAACACTAGTGAGATATCAGACGGTTCAACCCAAAGCTCACTGCTTTAACCACTTACATTTTTACAGAATAATCTTATCCAACTGCCACACTGCCTGTTACGTCACTTTCAATACTATTCATCATCCTTCTCAGTCTGCGGTAGGAACATTCTGATGTTTCAGTATCATGGTTGGATTCAGAAGAATCTCTCAAGTTGTCCTTAAATGTGTCAGTGTTGAACATCACCAAACCTTGTAATTGTCAATATAAATTATTTTGCACCAGTGTTCAGTCTGTGCACAGGAACTGACTAGTAGATGCATGTTTTGTATAAAAACATAAACTGATGCTGTGAATACACTGCAGTGGGATATAGCTTTACCGAGATTCCCAGTCTTCTTAAATATTTCATGTTGAAATCCTCAGAATGACAAACATTGCACTGGGGCCTAATGCAAAATTAGAAAATGTACATGAAAATGAAATGAATGATTGATGGGGAGAGAGCAGCCTCACCTCTCTGTCAACTGTGCTCACTCACCAGAGCTAAGAAGAAGCCCAGACTCTCTGAGGTTCTGAGAAGGTCAGTAGGACCAGGATCACAACATACTCTCTCTCTCTCTTTCTCGATCTCTCTCTCTCCCCCACCTCTCTAGACTCTCTGAGGTTCTGAGAAGGTCAGTAGGACCAGGATCACAACGTGCTGCAACACTGACGCACACAGAAACACAGACCAGACTGACAGTTTCAAACAGGGCGACAGACAGGCAAACAGGCAATCAGGCAAACAGACAGACAGACAGACAGACAGACAGACAGGCAGGCAGGCAGGCAGGTAGGCAGGCAGATTCGAATCAGATGATTATTTTTACATCCATGCATTGACTCAGACAGACCTGTAAGTATGGAAAACGGATCTATGAAACTGGCATTCCTGCCTTGCCGCTGTTTTGGACTAGAACTTGTCTCTGTCCTGCTTTGCTCCTAAATGACCCCTCCCTTTGACCCCGCCCCGCCCATCTCCAATACTCCGACAGGCCTCGGGCCATACTGTGCCTGCTAAAGCCCAGTTGTGTGAGGGAGTGTGAGCCTGGCCCGCCATCAATAGGGGTGAGTTACACAGGTCGGGAGTTCAAACGCAGGTCACAGCTTCACGCCGGCGTTCCCCACGCCTCTACCCAAGCATGCCTTTGTGTGAGCGCAAGAGAGTGGCTGTGGTTGTGTGTAGGTGTGAGGGTGTGGTTGTATGTGGGTGTAGGTGTGTGGGGGTGTAGTTGTTTGTGTGTGTGTGGGTGTGGTTGTGTATATTTTTAGATCATCATTTATGAATCAACACAATGAGTGTTACTCTGCTAGGCATCCAGGCTTTCAACCTTTCAACTGGGGAAGGTTACCAAGGTTACCAGTAACATGCAATGACCATGTTCTGGTGTGGTCACTAGGTTGTCCTGATAGTCCTGAAGTCCATCATGTACATGTTGTACTACAACTACTTTAACATTAGCGGACAACATTTGTATATTCAATTTAGATGGTGAGAAAGATTATTGATAATCATAGCGTGACTAAACCCAAACTCAAGATAATTCCAGCCGCAATTGTGTGACTCCCTTTGTTGACGTCATACTAACACGCTCCCAGGACTTTAACCGTGTATTGAATTATTTCTCTGACAAAGATAGTAATCCATTCTGTAACTCGTTGAATGAGTCCAGGCTGCGTGTCAATGTTACTACTATCGGTACTCACGGGGTCAATAGGGGGCAGGTCAATAGGCTGTAGCTTGACTGGATGCTGGCCTGATTGGGTGTTTTATATGGTCTGGTTGGCCACCTAGTGGTCTGAGTCGAAGGTTCTTTGCTAGTTTGCTGTGTGTGAAAACAGGAAGATAACCATTGGACGTAATCAATACCCTAACTAGTTGACAATAGGATAATAAGTTACTAATAGAAATGACTATTCTATGTATTATGATGCCAATATGTCATAGCTGTATTACTGTATTTCTCGATGGACCCTTGTTTCCATGGTTTTCATTGAACTCATCTGAGCAGGACTGGTCCCAGCCGTCATGTGTCCTGTAGAGCTTCCTCTGCAGCTGACGGCACAGTGATGGTTGTCAGAGTGATGGTTGTCAGAGGGATGGTTGTCGTGGGCTCCGGTGTGATGTAGACTGAAAGAGCGCTGAACAGCTCAGCATCTGCATGGCCCCATTCTTTTTAACTTTTCTTTTTTTTTGCCTCAGATATAAGCGAAGGATAGAAATCAAAGACATTAACTTTGATATAATGTATATAAACAGACACATCATGTGGCCAAACTATATTTACTGTCATGTACTATTTGTTTATTTTGTTTGATAGGCAACGTTAAGTTACATGTGTTTCCATGTGTGGATTATTTTATCTTGTTACCCAAGAGGCCTCTTTGAAAAAGGACTGTTTATACATCAATAAATAAAACATTGATGCAATGCAGGTCATTTTATAAGTTACACATACACAATATGAAGGACACAGGCACTTCATGGCAGTCGGCACATAGTCAGGGTATCAGTTCTTCTTTTATCTGACTACAGTATACGGTAGTAAACTTGTGAACCACAAGACAAACATTTACAGGTTTTTACTCTCGAGCTAAACACATTTTTCTCACGCTTTTTTTGTTCAAAAGAAGACGTTTTTAAAGCAAGCCCCCACTTAACCACAGTCCACATACATTTGAGAACTTAGACTTACTGTCATGACTGCAGACTAAAACATGCTTTCAGAGCTAAAGCCTAGGCCAGCAAACTGTATTGTAACTTTTATATTTTTTATTATACAGTATTATGTTAGTTGAATTATTAACCAATACATACTAACAAAAAAGATAGAAGGACAATTATAATTCAACTATCAGTATTTTCTCATATGAGATGTTGATTTATGGAGTCAAACTATTGTACAAACTAAATATCTGTATAACAAATTCATTGTAACAAAAATATAATAGTATAAAAATGCTAAACGTTTTGGATTGCAATTATTGCAGTGTCAAATGTTGTCCTCTTCATGAATCAATCATGGAAAATAACAAACGAAACGACAAACTGCAGTGCTAACTCAGAGTTGGAAAGCAGTGTTGGAATATATATTCACACAGTATATATCTCTTACATATATATATACACAGTATATATCTGTTGCGTATGAGCAGACGCTAACCTGCTTTAGTTAAGACCTTTTTCATGATGATATATGTGGTACCATGGCATGTATGCGTTGCAACTTCTGTGCTTAGCGATGCGTGTTTGTGGGTTTTTTCTGTCTGAGGACCGGATGGGTGGGTTCTTTGAGTATGTAAGTTCCTGAGGTATGGTTCGAGGTTAGCGGCAGAGAGCTGAAGCAGTAGGAAGTGAGGTTTTGGTACAGGAGCCGAGGGGGGAAATTCTGCAGAAATGACATGATGTAGTATGAGGGTAAACAACTAATGAAATACTCATGTGAATCCATGACTAATATTCTTCAACTGATTTCTTCCATTTCCTCCCTAAAGGCTACACCTTGCATGTGATTGGGTTTACGTCAACAATTAAGTTGACAGTGTCCTTCACAAACATTGTTTACACTGAGGATTGACATGGCAAATACAAGTGTATTTTCATGTGTCTGTCTCTGCGCGTGTGATTTACAAGCCCATCAATGCAATGCGTGATACATAACTTTCGCTCATCTCCAAAAAATATGTAATGTCATCTGTCCACTGACTGTGTGGATAGCCTCATTGCCATGTTGTACATACATAGAACAGCATTTTGTATTTGAAAAGTTCTTGTGTAAAGGCCAGAATGATTACAGTACGCATGGCTTGGACAATACTCCAGAAGCTTTTGAGCAAGAAATAGGACTGTGGCACATTTCTTACAGTCTACGATCACTTACAGTAAGTGTGGGGATTAGCTATTGTTGACCTGGTAAAGGTTGTGGACAGATTGTGGATGATAAAACAAAGACAGAAAGTTCCACAGCTCGTGTTTGTTGTCGCTTCAGTTTTTGCAAAAGTATTTCAGTCGTTGTCTGAGCTTCAAGGGTGGAGCATTAGAACCAAAACAGAGTGGATGGTGGTGGAGATGATGTACGTGAGAAAAGATGTACATTATTGGCTAGAGAGAACTTCCTCTAACGACAGACTACAAATAAAGAAACACCAGAGTTAGTTCAGTGCAAGTTCCAGTTTAATTTTTATTTTTCTGAATATTTACAGAAAGCAAAAAAAATCACATCCTATACAACTGTGTCCTTGACAGGCAGAAGTGCTGTCTCAAAATACCTTGGTTGTTATTTTATTACATTTTTCTGTAGACCGAGGAGCCATATTCACAAGTTACTTGTTATACCCGAGTTACTTGGTGTAAGAACTGAGGAAGGTGCTGTTATCACGTTAGAGAAATCACAAAACAAGTAGAGACGGACGAGACAGTGTAGTCAGCGCCTGTGTTTTCATATGCCATTTGTTTCTGACAGTATAAAAAAGAGATCAAAGAAAATCAAACACTGTAATAAACACTCTTCAAATAACTCCTGAGTCAGGCATTTGGCCCAAACACTGACAACCTAACGGAGTGTATATTTCCATCAGTCTGTGTGTCACAGATCTGGTAGAGAGGCTGCTAAACAGAGCAGCTGCACCCACCGGTTCATAACCTCTTCAACGTTCCCTAAGTGGCACGAAAACTATCATACAGGCCTCTGTCTTCATATGCATGTGAACATGAAATGCTGAATCGGTGTGTACTCATTATCACGAGAGACATGTGTTTCACGTCGAACCTTTTAGTCTTTGGTCGTGAACAGGTTGTGACTGCTTTGATATGAAAGATATATCAAAAGATGCACAGACCAACATTAGTGAACTCTTATAGCATATGTCATGTCTATGGTCGTTATCACAGCATGTTGGAGCCGGGGTAGGTGCATGTAGTAAACCATTACTGAAACGTGTTTGTACTGTAATAATAATGTAAGTGCTCAAATCATTGACCTTCTTGTGCTACAGTACTGTCCTTCTTTGGTACTTACACAATAGGCCAGAAAGTCTTTAACGCCTAATAACATCTTATTGTAGGATTTTAGTCTTTAAATCTAAATCAACCAATATGGATATATTGTACCACTTAATACCCATAGGTTGGAGAGAAAGGGAAATGCAGGTTAATACTGATCCTGTATATATGACAAACATTTTGTTTTCCTTTGGAATTAGATAATATACAATATCGAAAACAGATCAAATTTACATTCTTGAGTACACATTGGTATTCGACTAACAAGCTTGGAAATGAAAGTCTGCACACCACTTTGACACAAACTGTCCTAGGAACAAACAGACATATAATCTAGAATATTCTGGTAATTTTAAAGCCCACAGGATTGTGATGTGGAAATGGTCAGCCCCGAATAGCGTTCATTATATAATTTATAGTCTAATCACTCTGAAATCTCTTCATTTATTGACTACCGCATAAATGCACCATAGGACATTGGGGATCATTTAAATACATTAAATCTGAATGTGTTGCAAGAATCACTCTGTGATCCATGCATTAATTATATGAAAGTATATGGATGTGAAAACCGTGTCAGCCCAAATACTAATCACATATACAGTATACAGTGTGTTCATTTAGACAAGGACCTGTTTTTATTCTTTTGGATAGAGGTGAGTAGTCATAGAAACACTCGAGGGATTTATCTCAGGTACTGCATGTGAAGAACACTATGAGACTCCCAGTTTCATTATTACCAAGGTGTTTGTTCTGTCGAAAAACACTACCTCACACAAACCCCCCCCTGTTTTCCTGTCAAATCCTGCAATCACTTCATGTAAAGCAGTGTGCAAGCTTGTGAAAGTGAAATAGTATTAACTAAAGACATTATGTTTTTTTTGCAAAAATTCAAAAAATATATCTTAAAGATTTTTTTTGCCTCATTTCATACAGAAATACAATAGAAATATTAAATTATACATGGAAAATATATGGGAAAAGGATAAGGTATACTTATAGGCCTGGCTTAACCTTAAGTGCTAAAATACTTATTTCCAAACCGCAAGCATGGAGGGGGTGGATATAAACTCCTTCCTCCAACTGTCAGGTCAGTCCAACATGGATGCCCCGCCCTGCAGGACATTCAGATTCATCAGCCAATCAGCTTGGTCCATTACAATCACAACCTCTGACACCACTGTGTCCTAGCTATAGGAAGCCCCCCCAAGCACTTTTCAAGGGAAAAGGGATGGATTCATCAATTCAGGGTCAATCCAATTAATCAATAAGCAATGCGGTTCAGTGTGTATTGCACATGCCCCAAATACTGTACATGTTTTAAAAAGACCAATTTGAAAACAGGCTGCTTTAAAGCTAACAGTAATGGTTAAGAGCGACATATCAAAATAGAAGTAAGGTGCCTGAAATCTCCCTGATCTTTCCTCTGTAGTAACTGAAACCTCAAAGCCCTCCTCACAATGTACTCATATACAGACCGCTGTAGACCACAACTTCTGAAACACACAAGGCACCCATCCAAGAAATAGAATGAAATCTCACACAATTAAACATGTTCATTAAAGATAGTACAGGCTGAGAGAGGGTGCAGCCCCGTTGCCGTGGTGATCAGATCTTGCTGTTCTCCAGGTGGGAGTCGATGTGCTTGATGAGAGCGTCGTCAGGGTAACCCACGGGAAAGATCAGCTGACAGAGCGGGCAGCTCCTCATGTCACTCTCCTCCGTCTCCATCCACAGCTTGGGTCAAAACACACACACACACAGACAGACAGACAGACAGACAGCACACACACACACACACACACACAGACAGACAGACAGACAGCAGACACACACACACACACAAAGACACACCCCGTTCAGTCAAATATATATATATATTTAAAAGAATTATATCATCTTTGGGGGTGTTGTCAGAGATGTAGTGCATGGGTTCTGCTGGGTGTGAGAGTAGACTGGCTGGTGTGGGACTCACGTTGATGGAGGGCCAGGACTGGGCGTGTTCAGCGGGCAGGTAGCCTGGTGGGTGGCAGCTGAGAGTGTTGGGCCGCTGCGGGATGGGGAAGGCCGAGCAGGACGCCGGCCCCCCCCCCTCATGGCGTTGGGCGAGGCCACGTTAGGCACTCCCAGCGTCCGC
Organism: Mallotus villosus; assembly: GCA_903064625.1. Classification (NCBI taxonomy): domain Eukaryota; kingdom Metazoa; phylum Chordata; class Actinopteri; order Osmeriformes; family Salangidae; genus Mallotus; species Mallotus villosus. The sequence continues at coordinate 434,895 of CAEFZP010005710.1, forward strand.
GGGGGGCTGATGGGATGCGGGCAGGCCCACTCCTCCTCGTCGTCGGACGACTGGGTCGGACGCGAGGCGGACGGGGGCGGCTCGAAGTGAAGGTGGGACACCTCGGACAGGGGGAAGGGAAGCTCCCTGGAATGCCGGGAGTTCTCGCCCATGCCCCCCTCTCCGCCCGGGACCCTGCAGCCCAGACGGGGAGCATCTGAGCTGGGCTCCTCCGTGAAGAGGTCCCCCCCCGTGCTGGGACAGTCCGTGCTGCTGCTTGGAGTACCCTCCGTCCCCGTAGGGCCTGGGCTTGGGCAGGGTGGACACGGGGTCCAGGGAGAAGCGAGGCGGCCGCTGGTAGGCAGAGGGGTCGGCCACCTCCGAGTAACTACGGCGACCCTGGAAGCTGGCCCTCAGGTGATGGCTGGGGGGGCGGTTGGAGTAGGAGGCGGGGCCGTCGTTGACGTCCAGGAGGGGAGAGCGGCGGTGCATGTCCGGGGAGAGGCGCTGCAGGACCGGGGAACGCCTCTGGGAGAGGGGAGAGTGGTGCAGGGGCGGAATCGGAGAGTGGCGTTGGGGGATGGGAGAGTGACGCTGGGACACTGGGGAGTGGCGCTGGTGGGGGGTGGGAGAGTGGCGCTGGACTGAGGGAGGGACACAAGACCACAGGATAAAACTGCTGGTTACAAGAAAACCTTCACAGTACTTCATGAAACACATACTCGTTATGAAAGGGATAGTGTTTTCATGTATTTTGTGTTTCATAACTTCAGATGTTCTTCAGATGCTGATTTACATTTACAATGTACAAGTGTCCGATCACGAGATCGTGAAGATGTGGAGGCGAAAGAAACACAGAGAAGAGTAATTGTCTTCCATCTTCAGAAAAGATGTAGAGGCTACATTCTGTACCCACAACAATGCAGATCAGTTGTATAGTACATCTAGTCCTTCCTGTATTGAGGGGATATTTATTCCGCTTGTAGAAAAAAAAGAAAGAAAAACACATTATGCCTGCATGTCGATGAATCGCTTACTTTTTTATTTTGTGCTCGACTTGAGCACCAAGTTCGTTTTTTCTGATATCAAAGTGGAAACAGTAGGTTACGGTTCTGTGGTTTCAAAAGCAGAAGTTGTAAAGGGAGGGGCCGGTTTATGCTCGTAAAGTCTCAACAGACGCTCTCTAAGTAGAGACGAAACATAGATTCGAGGATTTACGGTATACATTCATCTTGCCCCTGAAGGGAAATGACACGTACAACATTAGAAAATGCACGGGGCATGTCAGCAGTTGGCTTGTGGTTCAGATGGCTCAGAGAGAAATCTGTACTTGACTTTGCACAGAAAGTGAAGGAAGAAGCCCTTTGCAAGTTGTGAATGATGATATAAACATATACGTACAGAGAACTTAACGTGTATAGCGTGGCCTTCAGTCAAGTTTCAGTACGAGTTGAATTAACTGAATTTGGTTTAGACACTTTAGACAATTTGGTGCGTTGAGTGTGTGCGAAGCAAAAGTCATATGTAGGTCTACTGATTTTTCGATATAACTATGCCTAAGGGACTGTAGACAGTGTTAAACTCGATTGTTTTAATTATAATAAAGAGGATGGGGTAAGAGTCTGTGTTTTAGGCGATGCTAACCTGGGCTAGCCTGCTCCTGAGAAGCCTTCCTAAGGATGTCCTTCTGATGGGAGCTGAGAGTTTGGAGACGTCCTAGCTCCTCTGTGAGCTCCGTGTAGGCCAGAGCCAAGTTCACCCTGGAGAGAAGACAAGCGCCACATCACAACATCAAATCCATCACAAACATAGAAAGCATCCAACACAAAAACATCTGCTTTGCCCCAGTACGGTGAATCTACAATCTTATGCCGAGTCAAAACTTGAGGTTTAGTCACATTAGCTGGACATTAAAAATTAAAATCGCAAAAGCAACAATTTTTTTTTGCTCAAATGATGGTGAGTGGATTTTGTACAGATTTTTCAAAAGTCTTGACTTCACTGCGTTTGACGCAACCAACAGTCTGTCTCTGAGCGAACTGTCGACAGGGGCTCGTACAGAAAAACAGTACACACACGCTGACTGACACTCGTTTTACCAACGCAACAGTGAAGCTTTTTAAAGCTACATATCTCATCTTAATGTAGACTGAAGTGATGGAAACACAATGTAGTGTAAACTTGATGTGTAAAATGACTGTGGGCCAATTAAACAGATACATTCTGTTTAATCGTGCGATCTTCACTGTGTGGAATTAAATGATGGTGGTGGTGGCGGCGGAGGGTTATACAATGTTGAATTATGGTTACTTTTAAATTCACGATCAAGATTATGAGAAATATATGAAAAGGATAACACGTGTGTGATATGTATTATTAGTATAAAGAGAACATGATAAGTAACATATGGTTTTTGCCACTGAGGGGAAAAAAGACTGCAAAACAGAAGTAGGCCTACTCTGATCCACAAGCTGATAAAGTGGTGATAGAGATGACAGTCTGAGACAGTGAGGAGTGAGCGAGGCAGGTGTACAAGACGCTGACTGTGGTCGTAGACATGAGTTTGATCTGATAAAGAACAGCTTATCTAAACTTTCAAACCAATTTCACTTAACTATTCTGCCTTGACTTGAAATGGACTCAGTTCATTACATGAAGCTGATGGTGGTTGATAAGACTATTCATATGACACTCATCAGGATGTCTTCCCAGAATATGATTGTGTTGGAGTACAAATGATTCACAATAAATCATCAGAATTTAGAAAAATATTGCTGAGATGAAAGTTCATCTGAAGGTCTGAGACATAAGCTATCATAGAGTAACAATCAAATACTGTGGTCCCTATTAATGAGTATGTAAGTACATTATTGTGGTAGATGGGTTCAGTGTTGATCTCAGATTTGCTAAAGCAGGGCTTATTGAAGAGGACCAAGTCTACTGCATGCAAGCTCTCTGACTAGAAGTTGACTCATCTCATACTGTGATGGTGGCAGATAAAAAACTTTGAAGTTTTCCAACTTCTGTCTATCTGACGTGTGAGATACAGAAGACTGTTTGTTAAGCAAGCAAAAAGTCGCCCGGCATTGTACAGTACAGCCCAATGTCAAAAATGAGGTGTTCTCTCTATACAGTGAGTCACAAAAGCATTTAACCCTTGTGTAACCTTCGGGTCATTGTGACCCTTCAGTCATAGTGACCCACCGTCGTGTTGCGACAACTTGCGATGGGTCACAATGACCTGAAGGTTCACAATGACCTGAAGGGTCACAATGACCTGAAGGTTCACAATCATAGACATATGTATATATGTCTATATTCACAATGACCTGATATGTCTATGTTCACAATGACCTGATATGTCTATGTTCACAATGACCTGATATGTCTATGTTCACAATGACCTGAAGGCAGCACAATGACCTGAAGGCAGCACAAGGGTTAAATCAATCTGGAGGTTTGTGAGGAGGAGAAAGGCAGACAGAAAAGTGGTGACAGACTGAAAAGGAACATTATTTTGGCTAGCTAGTTTTCTGTAACAAAAAAGACCCACACAACTCAAAGTGAAGTGACTGAACCAATTTGTAATTATAGATGATTTTCCATCAAAGTCATGACAAAGGACAACTACTAGGACTGGGAAAACAAGTATGTTGCCCCAGCAACCACGAGGGCAAATATTCCTTGTCAGTGCTAATCTGCAAAATAATCAGATAAAGTTATCCAACTGATGATTATATGTTTATCTAAAATAAGGAAGATGCATTTTGGAGGGAGAGAAGAAATTCAGTAAAAAAAAGAAACTGAAAGCTCATAAGTTGTAAGAGTGAGCCCTTGAGGTCCGTTGAGTCATCCCCCACCCTGTGATGAGTCACTCTCAGAGTGGGCAACCTAAACCCCGTTTCAACCTCCAGAAACACTATATAACACAACCTAAACCCCGTTTCAACCTCCAGAAACACTATATAACACAACCTAAACCCCTTCATCAACCTCCAGAAACACTATATAACACAACCTAAACCCCGTCATCAACCTCCAGAAACACTATATAACACAACCTAAACCCCGTCATCAACCTCCAGAAACACTATATAACACAACCTAAACCCCTTCATCAACCTCCAGAAACACTATATAACACAATATTAACATAACATAGCATATATCACTACTTACAGAAGCACAGTAGAGGCTATAAACAAGGAGTTTATCTTCTAACTTTGAAATTGGTTCAAATCTCCACTCCCTACTCATTGTCTATCAGTAGTGTCTGCTCTTCAGTAGCAAGGGCTCTGAATGCAGCTCAGTGTTCAGATTTATTGACTGACTTTAAGTGTTACTACTCCCCTTCCACACCTTTATTCTCTCATCTCAACTCTGCTCATGCATTTTGACAGGCCTTTGAAGAGCACTTATTGGAAACCAACACGCTGTGCTATGGGTGGTGTGTCGACACCCGTGATTTTGTGTGGAAAAGAAACTAAAAATGCTCTAGTCCTTGATCAGTGCGTGTGTGTGTGTGTGTGTGTGTGTGTGTGTGTGTGTGTGTGTGTGTGTGTGTGTGTGTGTGTGTGTGTGTGTGTGTGTGAGCGCAAACGTGTGCATGCATGTCTGTGTTGTGTGGGAGGTAGAAAGATGATGAGTGTATATGGAGGGGGGATTCATGAGAGAGGATCTGTATACTTGAGTATGTGGGAGGTGAGGTGTGTGTGGGTCGTAGAAGCTGCATCTAACCTCTGATAGGCCATTAGAGAGAATGGACCACTAGGACGCCAGCTTGTGAGCTGCTAACCACTGGCAGTTATGTTCTCAGCCGCGTACACTGAATTATCTCTGCCACTGCTTGGACCAATTATTTGAGCCAATTTGCAGGAGAAAAGCAGGTTCTAATTTAAACTATACTACTCGTACAGTATGTATGTGTATTATATAAAGAAGGCTGTGATGTCTTTTAGCCATATGCAGAGTCGAGAGGGGGAAGGTCTATTTTAGCTAGAGGAAGGGTCGACTGTCTTGGCTGTGCAGCAGCCTTTCTTAGAAAGGCGTTAAACAGTCATCAGATGGCACCGGGGAAGTCTCACATCCTCAGGTCTCCGTGCCCTCACACTGTCAGCACACACAACTGCACACTCGCTTGTTCTAGAAACATGTCAAACTGTCAAACTAGCCCAAAGAGAGGGTGAGAATCTTCTTTAAGAATATATTCTTAAAGAGAGAAATGCAGAGAGAGAAAGCGAGGGGTTCCTTGATAAGACGTGACAGTTTCTGTGACAAGTTCACAGTTTGATAGCAACTGGGTTTGTGGTTTGCTGTGTACATGTCTCCTATATTTAATTGTAGTTTTTCTGAAAATGTAATAGAGAACTGCACTGGATCTTACTTGCTCAGTCGGAAAATAATTGCAAAAAAATTATGTTAATGATCATTAGTTAAAATAGGACACCAATCTATTTACCTTCTTTCTTTTTTTTACAGAGAACATTTTTCTCTGTAAATAAGTCATTATTTTCTTCTGTGCAAGTTATGTTTTTGACATTTGCTGTGACATTTTTCACTTTGGTACTCTCTGGACATAAATCTAAAATAAACATGATACGTACTAGAACACTTCATACAATCAATCAAAATTTCCCCCCAATTTGTAGCAAAAGTTCAGTCTCATGGCTAGGACGGTGCTCTCTGAAATAGATTGCATTTCAACCTAGAGTAGCATATAAATCACAGCCCATTTACACTAAATGACAGCACTTACAAGAAGTGTCTTGAGGATGTGTGGGGGTTGGGAGTGGGGGGGTACAGGGGAGTAAAACCAAGAGGACACTGAGATCTGGAAAATATGGTCAGCCTCCACGACGCTTCACACCTCGCACTGTCTTATCCTCAACAGATGAGTCTCACTTTGTTTCTCCTGAAACTACGTGGGTGTTTTACGTTTTACAAAATGTGGTTGATTAATTATCTGGATCTGTGGTGTTCTGTGGTGTGTACACGGATAGGGGAGACTGATAGGTTGGGGCAGACCCTCAAATAAAACGATCTCATAAAGAAAGGATACCTTTGTAGGAAAAATGTAGCATGACTTCCAGTATTCGTATCAGGAAATGATGTGTCCACAGCGCCCCCTACTGGTTGGTATGTGATATATGTTATTTCTTGTGCTATTTTTTAATTCTGGGCTGCAGGTGTTTGGGGACAACACAGATAATGAATGCAACAGCAACACTGGGGCCATTATGTGGTGCATAGCTAAGAGCTAAGAGAGTTCTGGAAATATCTCATTTAGGTTCTAATGAGGACCCAAGAGGGTAACCTCAGCAAACTACACCACTGCAGACGTCGGACCACCAGACACACTACCTCCCTCCTCTATCTTTTCTTTCTCTTCATCACTCTCTCTCTTCCTCTCACTCGCTCAATCTATATCTCTATCTGTCTTCACTTTCTCTGATGTCACCAACCGGTTGGTTTGGTAGGTGGTCTAATGAGGAAGATTGTAGTTGTAGTCACTTACTGCTCATCTCCCACCTTCTTTATCCATTCAACATCACACTGCTCACACGACGACCTCATTTCCTGTGGAAGTGGAGCGTAAAATGAGATTATTATGCCGGCAGTGTGAGAGTATGGGACAAAATGTGACACTATGGCAACCGAGACCATGCGCTAGACTAAACCATCGAAACTTTAGATGAGACCTGAATGTACTTAAGCGATAAGTGTGTGTCTGCGAGTGTGTGTAGATCATGTTTTGTGCGTGTGTGTTCAATACTGACCCTTCCTCTCTGGTTGTTCTGTAACTGCCTTAGCTCCTCCTGCATCCTCTCACACTCGGCCTTAAGCTCCTCCTCCCTCTGACAGGCGCCCTGAGCCTCGTGCCGAACCCCCTCTAGCTCCGCCTCCAGGTGCTGGAGCTTGAGGTCGGAGAGAGTGTCCAAACTACGGGAGCTCTGCAGGGTAGGGCAGTCCAGCACTGGACACACACACACACACAGACACATGAGTGTATAGAAAACATTACAGTACATTTACAGTTAGTCATTTAGCAGACGCTCTTATCCAGAGCGACTTACAGTAAGTAGAGGGACATCCCCCCCCCCGAGGCAAGTAGGGTGAAGTGCCCTTGCCCAAAGACACAATGTCATTTTGCACTGCCAGGAATCGAACCGGCAACCTTCTGATTAATAGCCCCATTCCCTAACCGCTCAGCCATCTGACCCATCATGGCCCAAACATCAGTCCCCAGCTCCACATTCATTTGTACCTAGGTGGTTTACATTAACTTGAGTGGGCACAGTGATTCAGACTTGCTCATACACACTGTGTCCTTGAGCCAGCAGCCATTGTGATAGTTTAGCCGTCAACTTTATCTCAACTCATTCCCGGCGTCCACACACACACACACACACACACACACACACACACACACACACACACACACACACACACACAGCACACTGCCCACACACTCGTCTCTTTGAAACTTTCTAAGCACATACAAGCCCACACAGTCATTCCTGTACACGGGCAGTACTGTATGTCACAGAAAAATAGCACAGTGTGTCCCCAGACAACCCATCAAAAGAAGAGACCCGCAAATTAAAGTCATTTACATGTTTCGTTTTTT